>JAUESE010000101.1:9950854-9962711 GCA_032274725.1 Malacoctenus triangulatus
AGCTCGGATTATCTTCTGCTGATCCGCCCTTTAGATGACTTTTCATATAGGACGCTCATCCAAACTCGCAGATCCACATTCGCTGCACTTTTGCTCACTGTTTGTGTGTCTCATTTCCAGGCATGATGGAAGGACTTCATAGCCAGGCTCTCAGCCTGGATCCACGCAGGCAGGAGCTGCTCGAGGCTCGCTTCACTGGAGTTGGTGTAGCCAAGGTTGGCATGTCCTAAAAGCCTCATTATAGTTTTTGCGTATGATTGGAAGTACAGATTGTTTTTGCAAATGCTGGACTTCACTGAGGGTGTAATAAGAGCTGATATGGACGCAGTATGTGGTAGAGGAATTCTCTCTGAAAAAACAAAATTGATGGTTTCCTTTCGATCCTGGCTGAAATAATTGAAGAGATGCAAATAAGTAGTTTTCAGTTTTTTGTACTGGCATGCCTCTCATAACCCTACTGTGAATGCAAACACGAGCGGTTGCTTAGCTCAATTATGTCGGTCAGAAAAAAATAAAAGCGAGAGTCTCTTTTTTGCAAACAGCAGCTCAATGTTCAGGACTTTCCTTCTGAGGAACGATCTGTTTTCCTGAGCGAAAGGTAAAACAAGACTGGCTCTGTTGAGGCTGACACTGGAGCTGGCCAGCAGCGCTTTTGTGTCTGCGGAGACCAGTGACACTGAAATGGCACCGCAGCTGAAGCTCGCAGCGTTAGCTGCGCGCTCGGCTGCAAGCCTGCCGCTGAACTGTGTATCTCGATGTGTGGGTGAGCATTCGAGAAAATGGCAATCACTACTGTTCATGCTCGGGCCTATACGGCGCTCTGATATAAACTGCCTGGCCTGCGTGCTGGGATTGTTGGCTACAGCCGAAGCATAGAACCAGCAGCCTCGGCAGCGTCGTAAACAGGCACAGTGGAGGCTCCATGTTGATAGATGACAAACAGAGAAATTCTCTGCTGTATTTTTGACCTTGAGCAGAATAAAAGCAGCAGGCCTCAAAAATATTAGCCTCCTGCCCTCGTAAGCCTGCTGTTTCTTCGTAGCCTCATCAGACGGTGCAGCTGGCCGTGAATGACACCAGCTGATTCCACCAGCTGAATGCCAAGATTTGCAGATTAACAAGGAAGTGCATTTTATAATTCCAACTGAGGCAGCTGATCTCGGCAGTTTTGTGAAGTACCAGGCATTTAAAACTAATTTGTTCAAACAAAATTGCATAAACAGAAAACAGTGATGGGAAAAAAAGAATACATTCGGTCTTAGAAAAGCACATCTGCCTGTGAGTATATGTAGCAGCTCACAGTTTCTTACAGAGGGAACTCATGACTTATTATTCATGCCTGATGTTTCTCTGTGGTGCTCCAGGGTTCAGCCAACAGTGAATCATCCAACCAGTCACTTTGCAGCGCCGGATCACTCAGTGACAAGGAACTCGAGGTTAGTATATTAACTAAAGACATGCCAGACAAACCTCACACTTGTTGAACATGCTTTCACTTCCCATATGATACAAAGACGGACACAGAGAGAGTTCAAGTTGTCACCTGCACTCAAGCATACAGAAACCAACCAGAGACACGCTTCCACAATTTGATGATGATAAAGGAAAGTCAAGTAAACCTGAGGAATAAGACTTAAAATCTAAAACCCAGATGCAGTTCTGGATGTGATCGTTCGCACTGGAGCGCCGTATTCACTCAATACCAAATAAATAGAGTACATCAGTCTTGTATTTCGCTGTGTAATCTAACAAGGAGTTCCATGATACCCTGACCTGCAAAGGTACCGGCTTGTCATTTCAATAATGTGCCCAATGGAATAAACTTAATTATCCTGTCCACGTCAGACACCGGAGAAGAGGGCCAACGAGAGAAGCAGGAAAAGAAAAGCAGACATCTTTGACAGCAACAGCCAAGGTGAGTTCAGTGTTCTCGCTCGGAGCTCCAAGTCCGTGTGCAGAAATGTTCTCCTGGCATTTGTGAGCTCTGATTTTAATACTTAGAAACATGTTTCAGAAGGAAATGTTCTTTTTTTGTTGTAGGAAAGGGAAGAGGACAGAAAATAAGTGATTATTTTGAGGTGAGTACAAATGAAATTGAAATATAATTTTATTATTTCTGCTCAGAGCATTTTGGGTTATGTTTGTTTATTTTGTTCGATGTGTTCCCACCCTCCCACTTCTGATTGTCCCTCATTAAACTTTAAAAACCAAACCACTCTTGTTCTTTTCTCTCCGTCTTGTTTGCACACTCTTGCCAACTGCCCCGTGGTCAGTTTGCTGGTAGCAGTGGCTCGGGCACCAGTCCTGCCCGGGGCATCCCTCTGCTGGTGCGCTCCTCTCCACAGCACTCACTGTCTAATCTTCTGGTGAGCACCAGCACCCATCTTCATAGTTTCACCCCACTCTGCCATTCACTTAGAGCTCTGTTACATGTTCTCCTCCAAGCTGAGCAGACACACTTTAGTTTTCTCACATCATTTATCAAAATTACATTCCGATTAAATTTAGTTTTCTTTTACTTGAATCTGGTTTATTATTTAGACCTTTTTTAAGTTTACTTATATCAATGAGCTTGTGACAAAGCAGCCAAGCATGGTATTTATTCACTGTACAGTGTTACATAAACTCTTAACAAGTGGAACAATAAAGTGGGACATTTTTAGTACAGGTGTCATACTTTAGAATGTATTCTTAGATTCAGGTTATCACAGTTAGCTGGCATGTTAGAGGTCAGTGTTTTGAAGGGCTTCAGTAAAGTAGATGTGACTGTCAGTAGTAAACATTGTGACGTTTTCCTTTGAGAAGGATCCACTTCAGAGTATCACCACCTGCCATTTTCATTCTTTCTGCGTTCACATCTTCGGTCATTACAATTACAAAACCTTGTTCACTTACCTTGTACAAAAACACTGTATTTCTCTGCATTGAGCTGAAGTCAAGTTTATTCCAGATCTTTTTACTGCTGCTAAATTTTCCCAGTAAGTTTGTGGATTTTTAAAAGGAGACTTTCACCCTCACTGCACCACTGTGACAGGCTGTGTGAATATGATGAAACATTTTGAAATATCACCAGGGTTACTAAGCGTTACCATTTACTATGGATTTAGGTGGACCCTCAGTGTTTGTTTATTGCTTATTTAGGTTTGAGGAATCTCTTTGTGGTCCACAGTGTCTGTTTTTCCACATGTTTCTTGGTAATTTAGGGGGTAAAATACCTGTTCAGTTATTCACTGTGTTTTCACTGCTCATGTGTCATTTTGGCTTCGTTGATAGAAAACAAACTGCAAGATGAGTTGAATCTTTTGTCTCTGTTGAACATTTTCACTTCTCTCCATTGTGATAACACGGCTGTCAGACTTCAGTTTAACCAGTTCAGCTACTTTCCTCTTTATGCTGTCTTTGTTATGTAATTGCTATATTTTACCCCCCAGTGTATTTTCACCTCATTCTTTTTTTGTCTCTCTGTAATGCAGTTTCAGCAAGGCAGCCCTTCGTCCACCAGTTCAGCCCACACAGACTCCTCATCTAGCAGCTCGGTTAAAACAGCCCCCACACACTCCTGCTCACACAAAGCCATCCAGGTAACCGTCAGACAGACAGAAGTCACCACAGCTAGTTTAGGGCCCCAAAACTCTAATTCTCAGCTTACTCATAGTGTTGAATTTTCAAGTTCATAAATGTTTTAGGAGTTTTCGTCATTGGACATGAGATATTCAAGCCAAATGTTGTCAGCTTGGTCAAGATGAGAAAATTGCACAAGTTCAAACGTTATATCACTGAGACTAAAATTTTTAAGGGACACAGAAAGTTAACTGATTGTTGTCTTTGCCCGTTGGTCTCCAGTCGGAACTGACACTGATGAAACTAAAAGCACTGGAGAAGGACAAGAACTCTGACCTGGAAAAGAAGGAGGGGAGAATAGACGACCTGCTGCGGGTGAGAAAAATACAACATGCTTTGTCCAAAAAAACAGTCAGTCAATCAAAGTATGCTTTTTATGCTAGGAATTGTTATGCATATGAAATGTGGATGTTCCAGTGAGGCGTCTGTGCAAAAATGCTGATTGCTTCATCTTGTCAGTATGTGAACACAACAGCTTTGAACTCTCAGTTCCACAACTTGATGTTTGTGTGTGTTTCGACAGGCGAACTGTGACTTGAGGCGGCAGGTGGATGAGCAGCAGAAGATGCTGGAGCGATACAAAGAGCGGCTCAAC
This sequence comes from Malacoctenus triangulatus, assembly GCA_032274725.1. Lineage (NCBI taxonomy): Eukaryota > Metazoa > Chordata > Actinopteri > Blenniiformes > Labrisomidae > Malacoctenus > Malacoctenus triangulatus. Next base: position 9,955,071 of record JAUESE010000101.1, read on the forward strand.
AAGTGTGTGGCCATGAGCAAGAAGCTGCTCATAGAGAAGGTTGGTATGATTGGAAATATGCAAGAAAAATATGAGTCTATGACCTGTGGACCCTTTCAGAAGCACACTGTGAAAATTAGTCACTGTTATGTGTTTTTTGAAAACCCGAGCTTTACTTTGTGCTATGTAGGCGTTCCATAACATATGACTCCTTTGTCCTGGTTTTAGTGTCTTTGTGTTTCGATCTATCGGTTTTAAAAAAGAAGTATAGACGACCAACCGAAATGAATTGTAAGAAGTCGTCCAGCATTTCCTTATATGTTTGTGTTTTGCAGTCAAAGCAGGAGAAGATGGCTTGCAGGGACAAGAGCATGCAGGACCGCCTCCGACTGGGTCACTTCAGCACCGTGCGCCACGGAGCCTCCTTCACCGAGCAGTGGACGGATGGATTTGCCTTCCAGAACCTCATCAAGTCAGTATGCAAATAAGACACAAACAGACGGTCGCATTTTGCTGTCTCCCCATAGCCAAGACACTCATGCCAGGTTATCCTCTCTTGTTGTAGGCAGCAGGAGCGGATCAACTCACAGCGGGAAGACATTGAAAGGCAGAGGAAGCTGCTGGGGAAGAGGAAACCCCCACCCATAGCCCAGACGCCCCCACTCAACCTGGAACAGAACAAACGAAAGAGCAGAAGCAACGGCCAGGAGAGCGAGACGTAAGATCGCAAACCGTAACTTCAGACGTTTTCACAAAGCAGCTCAACAAGGTTTACAAAGGGTCGTGATACACTGTGGTGTGACAGGACTTTAGGGTTGTTTTGTTTTTGGACACTTCATCCAAGCTGTTCGTAAGGTGTCATACCTTGTTCTCTGTTTTGGCTCATTTGCCAGAGATACGTTTGTCGTGTACTTCATTTTTTATTCTCACACGCTGACTTTTGCCACTTTATTTTTCGCAGGTTATCACTGGCAGAATATCACGAGCAAGAGGAGATTTTCAAACTTCGAATTGGTCATCTCAAAAAGGTACAAGAACAACCTTTAGTTGCAGTTAGTTTTGGGTGCATTCCTTTGCAACACAAAACATTGATGTTGACTGTGTTCTTGGATGCAGGAAGAAGCCGAGATCCAGGCAGAGCTGGAACATTTGGAGCGGGTGAGAAACCTGCATATCAGGGAGCTCAAGAGAATCCACAACGAGGATAACTCACAGTACGCATCGTTCCAGTGTGATATACTTCACTTCTGTTCTGTCGATTGATCTGAAACTAAATCCATGTTTATTCTTCAGATTCAAAGATCACCCGACACTCAATGACCGATATCTCTTACTACATTTACTGGGACGAGGGGGATTTAGTGAAGTATTCAAGGTGAGCTTCTGCTTTTTCAATATGTTCGATATCTTTTGGATGACTGTGTTACGTTCAGAGTTGCTACACCCCAAGAGCCCCAGAGGAAACATCTGCCTGTTGTGCTCACGTGTGATGTTCCTTTGGCAGGCCTTTGATTTGACTGAGCAGAGGTATGTGGCCATTAAAATCCATCAACTCAACAAGAACTGGAGGGAGGAGAAGAAGGAAAACTACCACAAGTGAGTCTGAAACTCTTTCAATGGGTTATTGGGAATATTTGATCCGTAATCACATATTTGCTTGCGGATCTTTAAGAACGAGAGTGTGTTTGAGTGGTTTTCAAAGCTGAGTGGTTGACCTACAATCATTGATCCGTCTTTTCAGACACGCCTGTAGAGAGTACAGAATCCACAAAGAACTCGACCATCCTAGAATAGTCAAACTGTATGACTACTTCTCGCTCGACACAGACTCGTAAGTACCCGCAAGTTCTGAACTCTATTTCAACTTTAACTTCCTTGTATATAAGCTAACAGAGCAACAAGTCTTCAAACTGTTTGCAAGGGCAAAGCAAAGTTCTTGACGTGCTTGTTTGTGTCTGTGTGCATGAATCGATCACCGGTAACAATCTTCCATATTGCTCATGTTTTATCTTGTTGCCAGGTTCTGCACAGTGCTGGAGTACTGTGAAGGCAACGATCTGGACTTTTACTTGAAGCAGAATAAGCTGATGACAGAAAAGGAGGGGCGCTCCATCGTGATGCAACTCGTCAATGCCCTCAAGTACCTCAACCAGATTCGGCCACCCATCATCCACTACGACCTCAAGCCCGGTAGACACAAGACTTCTCATTTATCATGTGTTGTCCTCCATCTATCAGGGAGGGGAGGTTGTTTCTCTATAGCTCAATCTGTCGGTTACTGTTTCAACATGTTGCTGATGAAGTTAAAAATCAATGTTTGTTTTTGTTTACGCAGGTAAGTCACAGACTTGTTGACAGCTGAACTATCCCGTTTGCGCTCTGTTCTCAGGAAATATCTTGTTGGTTAACGGCACAGCTTGCGGAGAGATAAAAATCACCGACTTTGGCCTGTCAAAGATCATGGATGACGACAGCTACAGCCCCGGCGATGGGATGGAGCTGACCTCACAAGGAGCAGGGACCTACTGGTGGGCAGAACAAGCTTAAATAAATAACATCTTTATTCAAATGGTGGAGAGAACTTTTGACTCCTGAAATATCAGAATGGGTGTCATGTTGTGGACTTGTGGTTCACAGGTATCTGCCGCCCGAGTGCTTTGTAGTGGGCAAAGAGCCCCCCAAAATATCCAACAAGGTGGACGTTTGGTCAGTAGGAGTCATCTTCTATCAGAGCTTGTATGGACGCAAGGTAACTTCAAGCCTGCATTGATGATATCACAAATAGACAGAATGAATAATGAACTGTGTAAACTGAGTCAGTGTTGTCTCCTTCAAGCCGTTCGGTCACAACCAGTCGCAGCAGGATATCCTACAAGAAAACACCATTCTGAAAGCTACTGAGGTGCAGTTTCCCCCCAAACCTGTGGTCACCACAGAAGCAAAGGTGTGTGTCTCATTCCACATGAAACAGCAAATCTGCTCCGTGATTAAAGAAGATAAAGTTTGGCAGCAAGTCACCAAAAAAAGAAGTAAATACCCTCAAACTAGATTTTGAAGAAATTCATTTCTTTCTTTATTACTTTTTTCCAGGCCTTCATTCGACGTTGCCTGGCTTACCATAAGGAGGACCGGGTGGATGTGCTGCAGTTGGCCAATGACCCCTTCCTAATGCCCCACATTCGAAAAGCCCTGGGCAGCAGCACACCTCTGGGCCCCCCTCTCCCCTCCACCTCCAGCTGCTACAGCAGCAGTGCCTCCAACTGAAGCAAGCCGGATGAAAGCGAAAGAAGACCCCGGGCAGAAGGACAAAAGCCACGTGGAGACATGACACGCTTGATGACCCCCCCCCCCCTCCTCCTTCGCTCTCTCGATTGCAGGAGAGCAGAGAGCATGATGGGAAGGAGGGAACTTCTTAAGTGTGGCTGGAACCAAAACGATGGGTGACGTGGTGATGTTAGTCGTAAATGTATCCACCGCTGTCGTCCAAGTAGTACAAATGAAGGGCCAGCCACCGGCTGTGGGCTCAGTAGAACCCAAAGATTTGCCCATATGCATGCACTAACACAGACTTTGGCTCATTTCAAGGAGCTTTTTTAAATGAAAAAAAAAAAAATATTAAGAGCACCTGAAAAATTGCACAACTGACAGGCTCAGAAGTATGTGTGGAAGATCACTTGCCTATACTCTGGAGGGTTTAGAAAAGGAAGCGTACATAAATTTTCATTCCATACTGCTTGAAAAAAAAGAAAAAAACGTCATCCGTCAAACTATTTTTCAGAAGTAAGTGGTTGAACCTGGAACTTTTAAGGAAGCACCCCTCTGAGCAATGAGGAGCGACTGATGACCAAAGTTCACAGCCTGCGTCGTCGACACGGCGCCATCATAGGTTCATGTGGGACAAAGTAAGAGGGCTGATAATGGAAAGACTGAATGGTGTGGATCTATTTTAAATATTTTACTTGATAACTGGAAGTCAGCTTATTATTTTAATTGTTAAGTCCATATTTTTCCATGAGATTATTCCCCTCTAATGTTGTTGGTAACCTTAAAGGGGGGGCTGACTGAGCGAGTGTTGTGATGCGAGGTAAGATTCAACTGAAATAATTATTGAAACCATTAAAAAACATTTGGTTACCTGCGAGGTGTTTTCATTCTGTCACTGCAAAATACAACTGTTTGAAATCATGTTTCAGTCAGGTCACCGTCATGAAAAAAATAATCAATTAGGCATTTGGTCATGACATAAAAACTTTAATTGCCATTAAAAGCCTTCATATCTACAACAAACTGTGTTGGAGCAGAGAAAACAAACGGACACTCTGCCAAGTTATCTACAAGTTCCTGTAGGCAGATTCAACATTAAATACTGAAATATTCTGCAAAAAAACACAACTGTAAAAGGAAAACTTGACGACCTTTCTCCCTTCTCGCCTTTGCAGAGTAACCAGAGACATGAGAAAGCTGTTTATACTTGAAGGATTTCTATTAGGGCACAATAAGCCTGACAGCGTGTGAAACTGAATGTTACATGCACTTCAGAGTAAGAACCGCTTTTAATCTGAAAAAGTCAATGATAACAAGTGAAGTGGCACTTTATAATATCTTGTTTCGCTTTGAGTGACCTTGAGGCTCCCTTTAGGTAGCTTGAAATTCATTCTGCAGGAAAAAAAAAAACACTTGAATGAACCTCTTGATAAAAAGTAAAAACACAACTTATCTTAACTCTCCTTCACTCTTTCTGTTCTGTGAAAACTTGCAAAATGCTGCCGATCGTTTCTCTATCTTAGGGATACAAATAAGTCACAATGAACCCATTTTTCAGAGGTGTGTGTGACCGTGTGAAAGCAGCGTCCAGCAGGTTTATCTGTTGTAAAACTGGGAGGTGACCCAGGCCAGCCCCCACTTCAGATTCGTCAGCATAAACTTGAGCGCCTTCGTCCACTGCTCCTCCGAGTTGAACTGGGTTTTGATGGAGTAGGAGCCTCCGCTGCCTCCCGTGTCTTCAATCTTCCCCTTCTCCACGTCCATCCTGAAACACGTAAGGAATGTTGCTTCAGTTAGCTAAACTGTGTGTGACCAAAATGTTCAATGAATCTTATGTCCCTACAGAAGAACTGTTCACTTCAGAGTGTGTCTGACCTGTATGGGAGGCAGAAGCCGGTGTCTCCTTTCTCCACCTCTTCTTTGAACTGCTGGACACAGTCCAGGAAGGCCACCATGGCATGATCGAATTTATTATCCCAGAAGAACCTCAGTCCCCCCGAACAGTACAGAGGAAGTTCCTGGAGACACACAAGGGGATGAAAACAAGGCCTGATAAGAGCTGAAAAAAAGACAAAATAACGATCCAGAGCTTGAGAGAGAAGCACTGCGTGTGTGTCTTACCTTTGACTTGTCCGTCAGTGATTCCAAATACGAGTGGTTTCCATACGGCACAAGACGATATCTAGAAAATCAATAAATACTTTTAAGCTACTTTTTCTACTGTGAAATGGCTTCTTCTTTTTTAAATCAGTACGTCAAATCAGAAATACAGCCGCCAAGATAAACAGATGCAGTTGGATGCATGGGAATTGAACCGTATGTGTACCTCTGGAAGCGCAGGCCCATTTTGTTGGCCAGAGCGTGCAGCAGCAGCACCGTCTGCCCCCAGGCCGCGTTGATCTCATTCCACTCCACGGGAACGCTGGGGAGCCGACCCAGACGGAAGTTGTTGATGGTGCCGAACTGGCCGCTGTGCCTGCGAAAAGAAGACAAAACGCTCGAGATTTTCAGTCGATAAAATTGATTTCCGACAGTCCCGGCAGCCTGTGATGAATGCTTGCAGAGTCACGGTTGATTTGTGGACAGAAAAAATAAATAGTTCGCAACAGACACGACACTTGAGTCGGTGCAAATGTCTCAGCGTACCAGATGTGAAACGTAGCATTGAAAACGTTGGTCTTTTTCAGGCGGTCCAGCTGGATCTGGCAGTAACGCATCTGGTTGTCGACGCTCTTCAGTTCATCGTCCAGCTCCAGCTGTTGCCGTTTGAACTCGCTGTACTCCTTTTGGTACCTTCAGGCAGAAAGCAGGCAGAAACTGTCAGTCAGTTTATCGCGGTGCCACACTGTCCCACGTCCCCTCCGCTGCCCGGCCACTCACTGTAGCTCCTCCGTGTCCAGCTGCTGGGAGTGGGTCCGGCTCTGGGCCAGCTCCTGAGCCACGCCGGCCCGCTGCTCCTCCACAGCCTCCAGCTCCTTGACCAGAGCTTTTTCTTCATCATTCAGCTGCTGAAGCTCTGCCAGCAGAGTCTCCTCTTCTTCCACCTGCAGGTGGGACAGCAGCTCCAGACACTGCCTGAAAACAAACAGTCAAAATCTGTCCATTTCTACAAGCACAAACAAACTAACATCAAGTGAATTTAACGTTGTGACTCACTTGTAATTTTGACACTCGTTCTCTGTGATATTAAGCTGTGTGTCGAGGTGATCCAGTAGTGTGTCGGTACACTCCTCGCACAGAGGGTGGTCCACATCTGTCTGACCTGACATGATGTCAAACAGGTCGCTGGTTACCTGGATGAGACAGTGTCAGGATGAGAAATTGGGACTCTTATCCTGAAGTCAACAAGTTGTTGGAACAACATGCAAAGAGGAGCTGATCAAGTTCAAAGCTGTAGAACATTAACATATAATCACGAGCAGCATGAATGTGAGCATCACCTTCAGTCTGCGACTAAGATTTTCCATGGTGCCCCCATCAGACGCTTCACCGATCAGAGTGAAACTGTTGGCGCTCTCTGTTGACATCATCCTGCAAAAAGAGTGAACACTCTTGAATCAAATATTCTGACGACAAATTAAAACTCAGAGTGCCTCTGCAGGAACCTAAGAGATCATCAACCAAGGAAAGTCATTTCCCTGCATATTTATGGTTCATCATCAAGACTCCACCACACATCCTCATTCTTTTCTGGTCGTAAAGTTAAAGGGAAAACACACTTCCAATGCACAATGATATTTTGGCAGGAACCATGAGAGGAAAAAAAGCTTTTACAAAGTTTCTTCCACTTAAAACACTTGCGACTCACCTTGCAGGAGGGATGTACTTTCTCGACACTCCATCTTGCTTGTTTTCCACAAAAGTTTCCTGGAGGAAAAAAAAATACTCAATCAAAATGTTGGGGGGTCAAATAATCCTTGAGCACAAGTAAAGTAAGTCCAGATAAATGAAAACAGGGACATTTTGATGTGCAACTTTCACATGATCATGCAACACAGACAGCTGGATAACACCACAATGATTAACATCAGCTTGACTGAAATACCCACAAATACGTGATGACCATTGCCAGTCGGCAGGACCTTACCTCTGGGACGGTCTCCCCCTCGCTGCTGTCGGCTTGTTTGCTCGGCGTCACTGTGACCAGCGGAGCTGCAAAGGAGATGGATAAATGAATAAACGACTCAACACATCTCTGCGTGGTTCGGCTCCTTCACACTACAAACCGTCCGGTGTACGTACTGATCAGCTCCTGGATTGTGACCCGATCGAGCACGTTGAAGGATGTGTCCAGTTTGAGCGGCTGGCAGCAGCGCTGGCACACGAAGCTGACCTGCATGGTTGTGCTCGACGACTTGGAGCCCTCCATCACTGGCTGCAACGAGAAATGATTGGAAA
>JAUESE010000101.1:9962811-9973888 GCA_032274725.1 Malacoctenus triangulatus
CACGAAGCTGACCTGCATGGTTGTGCTCGACGACTTGGAGCCCTCCATCACTGGCTGCAACGAGAAATGATTGGAAACAGACACTGTGAACAGATGGAGCGGTGCTCGAAGAAAGCATAGAAGCGTTGTTGCCCAATGTGTGTTAGCTTGTTAGCCGGCTGGCTACAATTGCTACCTTTAGCTTTGCAGCTAGCTCGTGTGAAAGTCACAACCACAGCGCATTAAACGGGCTGACTGTCGCTGGAGGAAAACCACTACCGCTACATTGTATCCACGAGAAATGAGCGTCAAAGAAAAGAGTTGTGGCCTGATGCGTTTGGCGTGACTCTCCTTTTGCACCTCGGGACTTCCTGCTCCACTTCCGTATTGTTGTTTACGACAACTGTGACGTTATGGCGAAGTTAGTGTCACGTGGAGAGGCCTCTGGCAATTCCCCAGAGGAGTGCGAGGTATAACTAAAAAGCAAGAGAATAATCATGAATAATTTCACACACGTAGCATGTGTATTATGATGCTTGTCCTTCGTTTAGTTGAAACACATTTTTTCATAAAAGTTTTATTTTATTAATGCCTGCTCCTCATTCCACTAATATTCGGGAATCCCCTGTTTCAGATATCGTATGAATTATAACTTAACTTTTGCAGATCGCATTGATTTTTTAAAAATGAGTTATTCTTGCAGGTTCCTGTGTTTGCGGTTCAGTCATCCGAACAGCAGGTGGCGCTGTGATATTACACGCAACACATTAGTGACGTATTGCAGAAGAAGGCGATAGTTGCGGGAAAACTGAAGCCCATGTTTCCTATGTTGATAACTCCTAACTGTGAGGAAATACGGTAAATTCAATTAATTTTGTCAACTTTATACTCGGACAGTGTCATAATCTGCTCTTGTTTGTAATTGTTTAGTCTCTTGGTGTATTTGTGTCGATTGTCTCTTTCTCGAAAGTGTTATTATGCAGGGCGAATTGTGATACACACAAAACAAATCAGAGCAGCTAGCTGCCCAGTTTCGCTTGAAGCCATTTACTTTTGTTTTGAAATGTAAATGTTTCTGGATGTTTCTCTGTGTTTTTTCAAACACTTACAGTAGAAGCCTTGTAATAATGACACTGATTTTGCTGTGTGCAAGAAGCTCAAGTACTATCTTGTTAAATGCAAACGAGGCTTCGGCTTCTATTATGCAACACTGACCCTGCCCTGCTCCGACAAAAAAAAACATTAACAGGAGTTATAATCAGTAGCAAAATGACACTTTGTATTGACCCAATATGACTTCACTTGTAAACAGATTCATAAGTTTGTTGTCTTTGAGGGAACGCCATTACTTTAGGTATGTGATCAACGAAGTTCACATTCTCTGCAGTTGGCAAGATTAGTTTGTGTTCTTCAGAGAAACCTGATTGTGCACTTCTTTACGTGATAAAGAAAAGCTGAAGTCAGGGATAACAGCTTTACGTTTTATTTTCCGTGTATTCAGACGAATGTATTTATCGCCACACCTTTCACGATCAAGCTGCACAAGATGAATACAGTCGAATGCATTAAATTGTGACCTGATTTTTTATTTTTTGGTTTTGTTAATTTACTTTTTTGCAGTCTTTTAAGTTCACAATGACAACACCAAAGGCAGCAGATGTCAAAAGAGGGATCTCAGTTCTTTGGGACACTCTGCAGTGCCCCATATGGTGAGAAGCGTTTTTTACACAAGATACTGACAACCTGCGGAGCCAATTGTGTATTTTATTTGGATTGTTTGTGTTCTTGTAGTTTGGATTTAATGACTGCACCGGTGTCGACCAAGTGTGGCCACCAGTTTTGCAAGTATGGGACGAATTTATCCTCCTTTCCAAAGTCTGACATAACCATCAACAAACTTTCTCTTCATTTATTTTTTTCTTCTGTGTGAATAATTCCGTCCTGTTTTTTTTCCCCAGATTTTGTTTGATGAAACTTTTGGACAACTCAAAACAAAACAGGGCGAACTGTCCTGTGTGTAAAGCCAACATAACCAAAAGGTTGGACAGACTCAGTCAGGTCACTAAGTCACATTCAGAAGATTCTAACGCTGTGAACTTTCTAACACCTGCATTTTGGTCCGATGGTGTTTGTGTTGGACTACAGGAGCCTTCAGGAGAGTCCGGGGTTTCAGAAACTTGTGGCAGGACTGCAGGACATGATCCAAGCATATGAACATGACACTGGCACAAACTGTAAGATGGCTTTGAAATTGCCTTGTTGCCTGACTTTGCATCATACCAGAAGATTAAACTCCGTCTTTCCTTCCTTTTTCAGACTTCACTGGAATCACTTGGAAAGATAAACGCTCAACGTAAGACACCTGAAGTTAACACTTTTTCAGTTGCAGATATCTATTCCCTCTGTTGTTAAGTCACTGTGTGTTTACCTTTACCCAGTGAAACAGATGCAGAAACCACTGAACACACTCAGGACTCATGTTCAAGAGACACACGCGACACGGACCTCAGCAGTGAGAAAAACACCGAACAAGATAATCCTCCAGTGTCCAACACCTCCACTCTGGCTGGTATGATCTTAGTCTTCATTAGAGCTGCTCATATTAAAACTGTCAACACGTGTTGTGTGTTTTTCATGTGTTTCGTCACAAAAGTCTTTTTTCCGTTTTTTTATAAGAAAGTCAAAGCAACATCTGTTTTATAGAAAACTATAGAACAATCCAAAACAATGCAGCATGCACAAAATTAGCATTGCTGTTGTAATATTCTATTTCTCTGCTTCATGATGAAGCCCTGTCACTGCTGTGAGGCATATATTTCTAGAAGATAATAAAATGGCTCAATTCTGATCTGTGTTTTCACCCGAGGCGCTGCTGCAGTAATGACTTTTCAATAGTAGATGAAACCAGAGCAAGTCGAACTCATTATTCACAATGTTTTATTTATTTTTTTAAGAACGCCCCCCCTTTATTCTCCGTTATTTGTCTTTTTCACCTCTGTCTCTTCTAGCCGAGAATGGATTTGCAAGACTGATGGGATATAATGACTCCAATCCTACACTGACTGAAAACGAAGGCCTTGATAGCGGCCTTGGTGACGCCCCACCAACCTCTGACAAAAAGATGGACAGCTCTTGGGACAATTTACAACTTTTGCGCTCAAAGTCAAATGTTGTTGAAGAAGCGACGATAAATCACGGAGCTCCAAACAAAAGGAGTTCGGCCAAATCCCCCAATTCGCCATCGACTCCAGACGAGACCGAACCTCGGCTCTCAAGAAAGTCCTCCAGGAAGAAGCAGAAAAAAGAGCCTGTTAAGGTGCTCGAGCAGAGAAAGAAGAAAAGTTTGGAGAAAGTGGCCGAGTGGCTCATGAAGGTTCCACCTGAGGGAAGCATCGAGTTTGAGGAACCAGACAAGAATGGAGACGACTCCGACAGCTGCTCCTCCACCTCGACCATTGACATCAGGCAACAAAACAGTGACTTCAATCTGAAGAGAGAAGATTGTGCTAAAGTGCTGGAGGAGCAGGTGTTTGGAGCCGTCTACAAACGGAAAGTTAACAGGAGTTTTTCTCCTCCTCTGGACATTTTTGACAAACTGCCATCGACCACAGAAACGCAAGAACGCGAACATGAAAATGCGTCCACTCAATCAAAAGAAAACAGTCTGAATGTTGCTGAATTTGTAAGTGAAAACAGGACACGGGAAGAGCAGGACATAGTGCGGGAAACAAATGACACCAGCAGTGACTTTTTTAAAGATGTGCAATTTCTGGAGGGAGCTGATGCTGGAACACAAGCAGAGGAGAACAACTTGCAGGAAAGTGCGCAAAATGAAGACAAACCGGAATTTGTCCGTCCTGCTTCTGAAGCACCAACACAGAAGAGGACACGTAGGACTCTGCAGCTGGTTGACAGTGATTTGAAAGAACAAGCTGAGTTCAGCTCAGAGGCTCCCGAGTCAAAGAAACCCGACAAGAGAAAAGTTAGAAACTCAAGGTCTGAAAAAAGCAAGCCGGCAAAAGTGCCAAAGCCCCTCGTTCTGGTGGAAGTTCAGAACGGAGAGAAAAGTCCAAAGATGACTGCGAGATCGGAAGAAGTTCAAGTGCACATTGAAAGTTACTCCAGCAGTGAGGACCAGGAGGCCTCTTTACTGAGGCGCACCAGGAGGAGTCGAAGACTTCAAGACTTTGCCGAGGAACTCCAGGAGGCCAACAAGAAGGCGAACCCGAGAAGCAAAATGTCTCTGAAAAAATGCAGCAACATGAAGCAGCCGGAACGTGAGACACTGGAGGATGTGACACAGCCTCAAAATGAAACCAAGATGGAGGGAATTAAAAGGAACGGATGCGTTTTTGATCAGGATATCGGTGAAATTGAAAACTTGTCCTGTCAGAAACAAATACAAACAAATAAAGATTCTGACGCAAAAGTGCAAGAAGTTACCGCTCAGCCTGAAGTTAGTCCAGTTTGCAGCGTCTCCGTGGCCCCAAACTCTGTAACAAACTCGGATGTGGTGGATCCAACGCCTACGAACCCATTACAAAGCAGCGTTCAGCTGGAAAACTCAGTTTGTGAGGATGAGCGTGCAGCGGCAGAGAGCAAGGAGGAAGATAACGACTGTGAGGGGGACACCGAGCAGCTGCTGAGGAGCTTCAAGGCCACCAAAAGGAAGTCCTTCCATCTAGGCAGGCCGGACGTAAAGAAGAGGTGTTCATCGGACCGAGACAGAGAAACGGTGGTGAACCGTCAAGATTGTGATGAGACCGAACTCGATAAACCAAGCGAGGCCAACCAAGTGGCTTCGGGAGAAGTGAAAGAAAGGGACCGTCGTGGTCCGATCTCTCGCTCCAGATCTCTGTCAAAGACTGTTTTAGAGAGACCAGACCGGGCGTTGGTGGAAGGCCTGATCCTCGACAGCAACAGTCAGAGCAGCGCCCTCACTCCCAACCAGGTGGCAACAAGCGTGGTGGAAAGCACAAATTTGTCAGTCGTCCCTCAAGTGGTGGATTCAGGGCTCCGCTTCACTTTAGTAGAACACGAGGACATAAATAAATCCTCCAAGTGCTCACAAACCTCAGAGAGTCAGCCGGACTGTCCCGTAAAGGACGCCGGCAAAGTGAAACAGATGGGAGACGATGTTTTATTGGACAACTCGTCTGCTCCGAATTGTTCAGTTAACACCGCTGAACACAACCAGATTGCAGAGTCCTCATTAACCCCCGATGGTCTGATAAATCCAGATGCCCAGACAGTCCATGAAGCAAAGGTAAACAGTCACGGTAGCGGAGAGACCAGCACCCACTCCTCTGTCAGGACCTCCGTGAGGAAGAGGAGGAGAGCTCAGCAGCTGGACTCCTCTGGTGAAAGTGGATCAGAGGAAGATTTACCCAGTTTGACTCAGATTTTTGGAACCTCGGTCCGTCCGGCTGCCGTGAACCACGATAGGGGAGAGGGATCGCCCAGTAAAGCGAAAATGCACGAGGGTGCACGTGTTGCTGAGGAGGTGGAGGAGCTGGCGAGCCATTCACCTGCGTGCTCCAGTCCTGACTGCGTGAGTCCGAGTCAGGGCTCCGTGGACCTGTTTGGCACGCCAGAAGAATGTAAGCCGGCTCTCAGTAAGACTAACAAGTTAAATTTATGGATGTCTTTTTTTTGTTTGTTTGTGTTCTGAGCAAAATGTGCTTCTTCTGTTGTTTCTTTGTGTCGGAAAGAAAATGATAGAGACCTATGAAGCAGCTTGATGATTTTCTCTCTGCAGGCGATGTTCCTCCAAACAACACGGAGGTGTCCATGGAATCATCACAGTTCTCCAGTGAAGTCCTCGTCACACAGGTGGATAAAATCTAAATCTCTGTTTTTAACCTGAAACTAATCCACGAAGCTAAATTCATTGTGACGAAGTTTGATCTCGTCATTGTCAGATTTTCCATCCACTTGAACTGAAGGCTGTTTTCTGGCCTGCAAATGATGCACCGGCGCGTTCCGCCCCATAGAGGGCAGCCACCACATTTTCCTAGAGCTAACTGTCAGCCCCTGGGATGACAGACTACCCCGCTCAGTGAAAAATGTCCCCCTCAGCAGCTTTCTAAATTGCATTTCATTTACGTTGGAGGAAATGCTGCCGAGAAGATGATTCTTGTTTTCTACCTCATCCATCTTCCGGCGCGCTCGCTTTTATCTGTCGCCTGTATTTGACTGGGGAGTTCAAGTTTCACGCCCGGGGCTTTATAGAAGGCCCCGGATTACACTCAGCTCTGAGCCCGGGTATTATTGTCTGTGTACATAATCAATGCTGCCGCGCTATAAACTGAAACGATGGAATAAAATAATGAAAGCATCAGTCGAGTCAAGATAAGCACACAGTTTTAAACCAACAGGCTTTTTTTATTATTATTGTGCAGCCTCATTGGAGAAAGCTGAGTTTCTTCATATAAACTTTACACAATCATCTTCTCTCTTGCTTCTTCTTTATTGCATTCTCTGCAGTACTTTTCCTTTTAGAGTAATGACTGTCGCTGTAGGATAAGCTCTGCTTGCTGAAAGACGTCTACATTCCTCATAAGCTCCTTCGTTTTGAGCTGTAAACGCTGTAATATGGCTTCCCTTCTCCTATTTCCTATTCCCCCCCGCCCCCCTTGTGTTTTATTAAAGCGCTCGACTCACTTGTAAATTACAGGCTGCCGTGCTCGGCCATGTTTTTCTCCCCTTTTTAGCAAAAGATAGAGATGCAGAAGGAGCTGGTGCGGCTGGAGAAGCTGATGGCGCTGGTGTCAGAGGTGCTTCATGAGAAGGAAGGCAGCCCATCAAAACAAGTCCCCCCGGAAGCCCGCCAGAACAACACCACCGCGGGTAAACAAATCATAAACGCTTCCGTCTCTCCGGCGCTGCCGTGATGAGTCCACTAAATTAGGAGTATTTGTTTTCTGCATTTCAAGAGAAAATAAAAAAATAAAAAAAGCTTGGATGTGAATATTTACCGATTTTTATTAGCTCCTCTGAAAAGAAGCTGAATATGTTTGAGCTTTATTTGAAAAAATAAGCATGCTGAAGACATCACCTTGGACTGTAGGGACACGTGATGGATGTTTTTTTCACTCTTTTCTGACATTTAATGGTCAAATAGGAAATAACTAGCAGATGAATTCTGAATAAGACACGAGTGGCAGCGAGCACGTTAGTTGGCTCAGTGTTTACATTGAAAACAAAGTGCAGATCAAGACTGCTGCCTGGAAAATGATGTCGATCAGCATCCTGAGATCCAAGAAGAGAGTTTGCTGCCGCATTTTCTTTTGTTCAAGCACTGATTCATCATCTGTGTGATGGTTCTATTGTGTCCTCTCATACAGACACTGAAGGAGCCAAAGTGAGCAACCAGGACGCAGGCCAAAGCTCAGACAGGTACCTTTAGAAACTCTTTATTCCTGTTTGCTTGTGCGAGTTCCTAAAAACGACTTGATTCTGTCTGAACGTACGTCAAATAACTGGTGAATAACATACAAGTTGAAAGAAAAGATGACTAAAAAAATACGAAAGGCTTGAATAGTTTGTTTGAATGTCATGATTAACCTCTGAATGCCACCTCAGCCCTGATCCGACCTGAAGCGATAAACGCTGTTGGCAGGAAATGCAGGAAGTGATTAGAGGAGCTGATCATATCGCTGCTGAAGGATTCCTCCGAATCAAACCAGTTTCAACTGTTTGCATTCCTGCAGGGTAGGAACCTGGTGACGCTGACAATCCTCCACATTCATCTCTGATACCGAGCGCGCCGCGTTTGATCCTCCTGGCCTCGTCGAGGTCATCGGCTTTTCAATCTGTGTTGATTGTCGGCGCTCACAAAGCATATTTGACTTGAAAGCAGTCGGACATGTTGGAGGGAAATTTTGCTGCTATCTTGTTGACGATAAAGTTGTTCGGTCCTGTTTCAACGCCTGGCTGTCGCTTCCAATTCAACAGGCAGATATGAGAGTGTTATTGATCGTCTCGTCATACCCTGCCAGCATGTGTGAGCATGAAACAAAGCGAAAAAAAGCACAAAGCAAGAGAGAGGACGCGGGGGGATTTCCAGTCCTGTGGGAAAAATAAAAACAGAGGACTTTCTTTTGTTTGTTCAGCACTCGAATTAACCAATCGCTGCCCTCGAGTCATGTGACCGTCCTCGAAGAAGTCAGACCCGACCTCAATAACGCGTGTGATCACACATCGCGTTTTCTGTCCTCGGCGTTGTGTACGCAGCTAATGAATATTAAATGGTGCTCGATGACAATACAGCCTTATTAGGCAGTACAATAACTGGAGCAAGTGGCATGTAATTGGTCTCTTTCACTCTGTAACTGAGGGAGAAGGTTGCTGTCGGGGGGGTGTGTGTGCGCTCGGCGCGTGCACGCAGCTCAGCTTGTTCTCAGAGGGTGATGCATCTCAAGAGGACAGGCGGATAATCTCACTAATGACCCCAGAATGTGCTTATGCTGTGGAGAATAAAAAAGTCATTACTGGCTGCATCTTATATGTCATTTAGAGCACTTAGAGGGAAACTTGTGTTGCCACAGTAATTCATCTCTCCCGCCTGACTAACCCCCCCAACCTCTCGCCTCGCAGGGCTCTAAGTGCCATCCCCCGGGCAAGAGAGAGAGAGATGGTGGGGGAGCGATGGCAAAGCAAAGCGCAGAAGGGTTTAGTTGAACAAGTTTTAAATTAAAAAAGCATATTTCAGGAGTGCCATTGTGGAATTGGAAAGAATAGTTGGCAAGGAGAATAAGTTTTCAATGTGCTGCTATCACTCCGGTTCAGGTAATTTAAAGGCCGGCGTGCTGCCAGTTGTCAGAGTAACTGCAGCCTTGAGCAAAGGAAAACTCCAAATATAAAGACGGGAACTTTATTCATATAAAATATGTAATCTGTTGAAGTGTGGTGGGGGAGTTGTTAAAAATGGTGCGTTCCCTCGCCTTTTTTTTCTCAAGCTTATCTGACTGCAAAGAAAATGTACATTATCACAAGACAATGACACAACGCAGCAAAAGAGCGATCTCGCATGTTCTGACTGTGCGACAAAAGATTGTCTTTTTATGAGCAAACTGTGAAAATGGCCTCGATTGGCCAATTTTCGGAGCACAATCGAATCCCACTGATGGTGCGGAAATTGGGCAAATTGCATTCTCAGGGCTGTCTGAGCGCCGCAGCAAAATTATCTGTTGGATTAAAAACTCAAGGTACTCGGAGTGACTGCAGTAATTGAAGGAAATATTACACAACGTGATCACAGTTTGTGCCAACGTGTCCGGAAACTCTCCGAAAAGAGCTGCTGTGTTCTTCTGATGCGGCAAAAAAAAAAAAAGACTCAAATTAAAGCAGTCGTTTTTTAACTCCAGATGTTCTTCTCTGGTGTGATACAGCAGCAACGTGTCCCCCTCATAAAACTTCCCGCACTGCACCCCTAAAGCCAAACTTGTCCAAATATTGAAGCTTAAGCACCAGAGTTCTTCTGAAGTCTGTAATAGTATAAAGTATATTTATTGCCTCACACAGTTTTCTGTCATAAATGCTGCCCGAGGTGTCGAGTCGGTTTTAGATTGGCCATAAAATGTCCTGACAGGATCCCGGCGAGTCGGACTTCATACACAACATGGACAAAATAATGAGGTTCAACTGGTGGAGACGAAATTACATAAGTCATATCAGAAATTAAACATCACCGTCCGGCACTTTCAAAGAAGCATGCTCAAAAAAGCGTCTGCTTTGAAGAACTATTTCTGTCTAATGGGGTTCATTTCTATTAAAAATAGTCCAGTTACTTGCTGAGAAGTCCTCATCGTGAAATCTGTGCTGTCCTCATAGTGTTTATTCACAATCCATGCGTTCTTCTCATAAAGTCTATTGATCCTGAGGTGGGGGCTGGAGGGGCTGGACGAGGTCACAGTTTGTCTCCAGACTAACGCAGAGGAAGCCAAACAGTGGATCATCGCAGTGATGTTTTATCAGTTAAAGAAGCCAAACTAAACCTGCTGTGCATGCCTCATAAACCAGTTACCTAACTGCAATGCAGATTATCATTTATAGGCATTTAATTTCCTCTGGATTCGTCTCAAAACAGCCTGTTTAAATGAGATCATTATTCCATGAATGCAGGAATAACTCCGGAGGGCTCAGAGTGAGAGAAAAAAAACGCAGTACAGATTCATTTAAAATCACATTGTTTGGCCTCTTCATTGAACTTGCAGATCAGGTCGGTTCACGCAGCTGCTGAATGTTCAACAGGAACTCATGCACTCGTCTCTCCTCGCAGGAGGAATGTCCCAGTTGCACGGCGAGACCCACATCCAGGATCATCTGATGTCAACGAGGTCGCGGAGTCCACGCCGCCGCCGACGCGTGACGGCATCACAGAGATTGGTAAAGCTGTTTGTGGAGCAACACAGAGCCGTGATACGAGAGGGAAAGATGGTAAACATGTTTGTCTGAGTGCGACGCTGCTTCAGCATCACCTAGGAAGAAAGGAGACTTCTACTTTTAGTGTGACGGTTGCTCCTCGGAAGACGAACTCTTTGCTGCTTTAAAAAATTGATCCGGTCTGCCAGCAGGTCAAAGTTGATCTGAGTTTGTCTCCTGCATGGAAATCTGTGTAGTTTTGTATTAAGGTTAAACTCTGAAGAACAATGAAGAGTGTTTTCATGGATACTTTAAAACTTGCAGCTGCCTTAAATGTAGTTTTTGAACATTCCAGTTCTAAAAATGGCTGAAGTGAAGCATTGAATGTGACATGAGGCAGAACCAATGTGTCTGTATTCCTTCTATTTTTTATGTCCCGTTGCACTGCAGTTACCATTAGCAGCGCCTGTTCATTTGAAGATGTGCAGAGCGCGCTCTGCTTGATAATTTTGACCTTGTGGAGGAACATGTTGATGCAATTTTTTTTTTTTATCTTGTTCTGGTCTGAACAACAAGACTGAAAACGGCTTATACAAGCTCGCGCGTCGGTAAATACGGAGTCATTGAGTAGAGGTGGGAGAACGAGAGACGTGATTGGATGAGATGAAATGATAACCGATAAGGGGGGCCGTGTGAACTTCATCAGAAAACACCAACAATTAGAACGAGGGTC
>JAUESE010000101.1:10044265-10067197 GCA_032274725.1 Malacoctenus triangulatus
CGCTCCCGCGGCAGCGTTGCCGCGGTCTCAGCCGCTCTCCTGGGAAAGGGAGAGAGGCTCGCACGAAGGAGGATGACGTAGCCGATTAGCGCTCCGTCACACTTGATGTCCAACAAACCCTTACTAAACAAAGAATCAAGACAAAAAAAATCTGAAAGCAAGGAGAAGCGAAGGAGTCACCTGAAATAACCTCTGAAAGTGAATCCAGCGAACACGAAGACGCCACAACTGAGAAAATAGAGGCTCAAGACAGCAATGAGACACTATGAGTGGGCCTAGCTACAGTTAGCAAAGACCTCAAACAAAAGCTGAGGCACGGACTAGTCCTCTTAAAAGACGAACCGAAAAAAGAAATGAAAGAAGAAATTACTTCTTTTCAACAAAACATTGAGCGAAGACTAGCAGAGAACATGAGCCAGCAACGATCACAGAAGGCTAACTTGACCGAGGGACAGAAGCGCAAAGCCGAACTCAAGGAATGGAAAATGGACGCCGGAGAACTAATGATGGAAGTGTTGGACCAGACAAGCAAGATACAAGAAAAGATGACTGACCTCGAAAGGAGATCAAGGAGAAACAACATCCGAATTTTCAGAGTCCCGGAAGACACGGAAGAAAGCTCTAATAGCAAGTATTTGGAGCAACTTATCAAAAAACAGCTACAGCTCCCTGATGACATGGAGCTGGCTATCCAGCGAGCGCACCGGGCTCCCACACAAAACCAGAACTCCAGTACTACACCGAGATCCATCACTGTCAACTTTCGTAAGTTTGAAACAAAAGATCCTTTAGAAAGCATGGAAAACAAAAATACAAATAGGGAATGAATACATCTATTATGACCATGACTACTCTGCCGAGGTTGTACAGAAACGTAAATCGTGCAACAGCATTAAAAAGGTGCTCAATGAAAAAAGGAATACAGTTTCAGACACTGCTGACAAGGATGCGGATTTACTGGAGCAACGGAGTGAAAACATACGATAGCGCCAGGCAAGCAGCATAAGATTTGAAGGAGAGGGGATGCGGTGTTGACCTGCCAGGAGATGGCGGTATGCCAGCAACAGAGGGAAGGATCAGGGGCACTGCAGGCTGGCAGGATGTCTGGGAAAAGGAGAAAGGATGTGATGCTGCGCACTGCGCCAGAGACAGGCTTCAGATGTTTCTCAGGGAAACATAAACACTTGCTGAAGGTAACTCTGCAACTACAAGACTTCTTCAACATTTAAACAACTCACAACCGACTGGAGAGGTCAGTTCACATTGATCCATTTTTTCATTCCCTGTAGTTGGACTTGTCTTGGCCTCATATCTCCACTGGCTGGAATTCAGTGTCTACCGAGGGGCCCTCTTAGGGAAGAGGTTTTCCCCTCTCCCCATCAACGGGACTTCACGGAGAGTTCTCTCCCCATGTTTTGAAGTTACCTTTTGTTTTCTTTTATGTGTATATGTTCACCGTTTGAATGTGTTTAGTTTGGGTGTGTGGGGGAATGTACATTCAAGCACAACAAAACAAATAATATTAAGATTATGTCACTGAATGTGTACGGGTTGAAGAACCAAGTGAAAAGGCAAAAGGTAATGACCAAAATTAAAAGAGAAAAGGCACACATTTTCTTTCCTCAAGAGGTCCATTTATCTCCATCAGAACACAACAAATTGAAAAGATGTGGTTATAAAAAACGTACACTGTAGTTCTTTCAAGGGGAGTTGTAGAAGAGGAGTGGCAACACCAGGCACGTGCAGAGGGGGGTGCGAGGGGGGCTGCAGCACCTGTCCCTTTGCCCCTTGATGCCCAAAGTGCCCTTTTGTTTCTGTCATTCTTTCTTTTCTTTTTTTTTTTGCGTGTGTTGTGTGAAAGTTATATGAGTTGCTGCGATTCAACCAGTCAAATTATAAGGTCAGATTCTGTTTGGCGTTTCAAATTTGTGCTTCATGTGCCCTTTTTTTTTAACTTGGAGCACCTGCCCCTCCAAAGGTCTCTGCACGGCCCTGGGCAACACTAATATCAAATACAGTATGATTTGATTTTGAAGAGGAATGGTTGTAAAGGTAGAATAGAGAACAAACCAGTGACTCTGATAAATATCTATGCGCCCCCAGAAAGGGAAAAATACTTTTTCAATTGTTTATTTGATGTCATAGCAAAAGAAACCAAAGCCATTTTAATTTGTAGAGGAGACCCAAACATTGTTAGAAGCCAAAAAATGGACACACCCAGCTTAAAAAAGAACAAAATACATC
This sequence comes from Malacoctenus triangulatus, assembly GCA_032274725.1. NCBI lineage: Eukaryota > Metazoa > Chordata > Actinopteri > Blenniiformes > Labrisomidae > Malacoctenus > Malacoctenus triangulatus. The sequence goes on from JAUESE010000101.1 coordinate 10,046,510, forward strand.
TGAAAAGATCTATAAACAAAGAGCGAGAAGAGATGGTGATGATAGATGTGTGGAGGAACCTACACCCATTACAGAAGCATTACACTCACTATTCAACAACACATACAGTTCATTCAAGGACAGACTACCTTTTTATGAATTTAGAAGATAGCCACAGAGTGAGGGAATGCAAAATAGAAGCAACAGATTTATCAGATCACAACCCTCTCTATCTGACAATAAATTTGAATAGAAGACAACATACGGTATGGAGGCTGAACCTAGGAATCCTTAATAATAATCAAAGAAAGGTAAAGATAAAAACAGAAATAAGAACTTATCGACGAAAATGACAACGGTGCTGTAGATCCAACATAATCTGGGACGCTATGAAAGCAGGCATCAGGGGAAAGCTGGTAGCCAATATTCTACATGTTGAAAAGATGAAATCAGAGACATAGGGTACAAATTGATTGAAGTTGCGACAATTACAACAAAAACGCCAAAGTGCAAATGATCCACAGATAGATCAGGAAATCAGAGAAACAAAAGGAAAAACATAAATGAACCATTACTCGATGAAATTGAGACAAAAAACTTATTTTTGAAGCAAAATTATCACAAAGCAGGATCAAAAGCTCCTAAAATATTGGCAAAACGAATATGTAAACAACAGATAATTAACAGTATATATAAAATCAGAGACCCTCAAGTAGATGAAGTAATATCAACCCCAGAGGGAATTGGGAAAATCTTTCAGAAGTACTATTAAGAATTATACACACAGTCTACATCAGCAGATGAAAGTAAAATAAAAGCATTTTTAGATCTACTCAATTTACCCTCTATTGGCACGACGCAAAATGAAAGATTAACAGCTGACATCATCATGGAGGAGGTGAAAAATGCAATAAAGAAATTAAAATAACAATAAAACACCAGGGAGTGATGGATAACCAGCAGAGTGGTTTAAAATGTTTGTGGAAGAGTTGATGCCACTGCTCTGGGCTTCCTGCAATCGGACACTTAGAAACAATAAAATGCCCCCATCCTGGACTGAAGCAATAATTACAGTAATCCCAAAACAAGGTAAAGATAAAACTAATCGTGCCAACAATAGACCAATATCTATATTAATTGTTGAGTACACAGTTTATACATCAATAATTACGAAAAGACTCAATTTATTTCTATCAGAAGTAATAGCAGACGACCAAACAGGATTTGTCAGAGGACATCAGTCACATGATAATATTAAAAGGACATTACATGTAATAGACCAGGAATCAACAGACAAAACAAGAACACTATTGGCACGCATAGATGCCGAAAAAGCTTTCAGCTGTGTCAGTTGGAAATTCTTGTATAAAGTATTGGAGCAATTCGGTTTTAATAACAAATCAGTCCAGTGCATTAAGACACTATATCAAGAGCCAAGTTCTATGATAAAGGCAAGGATGCTGTCTTTCACCTACTCTATTTGCTCTCTTTATAGAGCGGCTCGCACAGGCAGTTAGACAGGAACAAGAAATCAAGGGAGTAATCGTGAATGGTATTGAACAAACTCTTGGCAGATGACGTCAAAACCTATCTCAGACACTAGACTTGCACCGGTCAATCGGTGATGCTCGGAAATTGGCCGGTTTTTACGTGATCGGCCACGACCGATGACCGGCAGGTCACTATGAAGACGACCGATTTCAAGCGCCAGTCGTTGTATTTTGTATTAGTTTTTCTCTGAGCGCACACACATCTTTCTCCTGCGCCTGCTTGTGTGTGCCCAAAACAATGCCACAGGCAGCAAATGGCATCATACAGCCAACGGCTTGGGGCTCGGGGCCCGAGTCCGCGGGCCGGTGTTCTGACTCGACGGGGCTTGGACTTCCCGGAGTCGGGTTGTCTGTGAATGCAGCCCAAAGCAGGTGGTAAACTCCATCGAAGGCTAAATACTGGCACGACTCAGGCCCCCGAGCCCCAGGCACTCTTCCGTACGCCACATTTCCCACGTCCGCCTGCCAGGCGGTGATTCGGCGCTGGGCTCTTCCCTGTTCTCTCGCCGCTACTGACGGAATCCTTGCTAGTTTCTTTTCCTCCGCTTAGTAATCTGCTTAAATTCAGCAGGTGGCTCGTCTGATCTGAGGTAGTCGGAGTGAGCGGGGAACCCCGGCGTCCAAGCGCCTCCGCAAACCTGCCGCTCCGAGGCCGCGGGCAGGAACGCGGGCAGCGCAAAGGACTGACGTCCAGCAGCAGCCGCGCCCCGACACGAGCGGATCACTTTAAACTACAATGTTTATGTTTATATATCTTTGTGCGATAAAGTTGCATCAGCTGTTTGAAACACATGGAGGATGTCCCGCGGTGAGACTGTCAAACAGATTTTTCTATCATGACCAAACCTGTGGAGAACGGTTTGCAAAACTATATACAAAATCGAAAAGAACACAAAATTGTAGCTTGGAACACACAATACTCAAGGCAAAATCAATAAAATGTTAAAAAAAAAACAACAACAAAAAAAAAAAAAGAAATCTACTCCAAAAAAATAGTAAAGGGGAAAAAATTTGTAGTTTACTGGAAATTGAAACTGTTCTAAGACACTGGCTAAAGTTTCTGAAAAAATATTTATCAAGGAAGAAAATCTGCAAACCAAAGCTATCAAGTAACTGTGACACGCTCGTATCACTCCGGGTCCCTCGACACAGAGGAGACGGAGTCGGTGGCGTCTTCCAGGTGATTTATTAACAAAACAAAGGAGTCAAATCAAAACTGTTCTCCAGCTCCTGGTCTCTCGAGAGAGCGCACAATCCGTCTTGCTGTGCTTCTGTCCGCTCACACGTCTGTTGTGTCCGGTGAATCCAAAACCAAAACCCCAGCAGGCCCAGCACCCTACTGCTGCCAGACACCGGGGAGAGAGACAATCAGCACCAATTGAAATCACCTGCCAATCTCCGCCTCTCCCTGCCACATCTCCCCCTCCCTTCCTCCTGCAGCCGAGCCTAATTCACGCCCCTCCTCCACACATCCCCACTGCCCGACTGAGGCCGGGGACACCCCCGGCCGACCCAACTCCCCCCTCCCCTGAGGCCAGGAGAGGAAGTCGACCACTGCCATCTGCGTCCCCGGCCTATGGACCACCTTGAAGTTAAAAGGCTGTAAAGCCAGATACCACCAAGTGATGAGTTGGCATCCTTCATGCGGTGGAGCAACTGGAGCGGAGCATGGTCCGAACAGAGGGTGAAGGCACGTCCCAGCAGGTAATAGCGGAGTGCCCCGACCGCCCACCTGATTGCGAGACACTCCTTCTCCACAGTACTGTACCGTGACTCTCTCTGTGACAATTTTCGGCTGATGTAAAGCACTGGGCAGTCGACCCCGTCCACCTGCTGGGACAGCACCGCCCCCACACCCCTGTCCGAAGCATCGGTCTGCAGGATAAAAGGAAGAGAAAAATTAGGAGTGTACAGAAGAGGCTGACTACAGAGCGCGTGTTTCACCTGCTCAAACGCCATCTGGCACTGCTCGGTCCACTTGACTGGATCTGAGGCACCTTTGCGAGTCAGGTTGGTCAGGGGGCACGCGAGGTCCACAAATCCCGGAATAAAACGGCGGTAGTAACCTGCTAGCCCCAAGAACTGTCTTACCCCTTTTTTTGACTCGGGCCTTGGACAGGCTGCAATCGCTGCTGTCTTGTCCACTTGAGGACGCACCTGTCCACCGCCCAGGAGGTGCCCCAAAGACTGCACCTCCATTCGTCCAACTGCACATTTCCCAGGGTTGGCGGTGAGCCCCGTCTGCCTCAGGGACTCGAGTACTGCCACCACCTGCCGCACATGCTCCACCCAGCTGTCACTGCAGATGATAACATCATCCAAGTGGGCAGCCGCATATGCTGCATGCAGCCGCAGCACTCGGTCCATGAGGCGTTGGAATGTGGCTGGGGCACCGAACAGCCCAAATGGAAGTGTGACAAATTGATACAAACTGTATGGAGTGGAGAAGGCTGTTTTTTCTCTCGATCCAGCTGACAAGGGAATTTGCCAGTAGCCTTTTGTCAGATCCAGTGTTGTGAAGAAGAGAGCAGTGCCCAGACGATCCAGGAGTTCATCGACCCGGGGCATTGGGTAAGCGTCAAACCGAGACGCATTGTTCACTCTGCGATAGTCTACACAGAATCGTGTTGGAGGTTGAGGTGGTAAACCTGGGTCGCCCCTCCCCTATCTGAACGCGCCACCTCATAGTCAACGTCCCCCACTCGCCGTGTGACAACAAATGGCCCTTGCCACTTTGCGAGCAATTTAGAGCTTGAGGAAGGTAGTAATACCAGCACCTTGTCCCCAGGCAGAAATTGTCTCAACCTAGCCCCTCTGTTGTACAGTCGCTGTTGAGGCTCCTGGGCCTTCAGTAAATTTTCCCGGGACAACTGGCCCAGTGTGTGGAGTTTTGCCCGCAGGTCCAGCAGATACTGCACCTCACTTTTGCTGGGGCTCTGACTCTCCTCCCAGGTTTCTTTAACCAGGTCCAAGACTCCACGAGGTTTCCTGCCAAATAGTAACTCAAAGGGAGAAAATCCCGTGGCCGCCTGTGGCACCTCCCGCACTGCAAACAACAGAGGATCAAGCCATTTGTCCCAATCACGACTGTCACTGTGTATAAACTTATGAATCATGGGCTTCAGAGTTTTGTTCAGCCGTTCTACCAGTCCATCTGTTTGTGGGTGATGCACGCTCGTTCGGATCGATTTGATGCCCAGTAATCTGTACAGTTCCCTGAGGGTTCGGGACATAAATGATGTGCCCTGGTCTGTTAGAATCTCCCTTGGGATGCCAACTCGGGAGACGATCTGGAACAGCGCCTGCGCCACCTTTTTTGCCGAAATTGTTCGTAATGGCCCTGCCTCGGGGTATCGGGTTGCGTAGTCCATGAGGACTAACACAAAACTATAACCTCTTGCACTCCGGGGAAATGGGCCGACAATGTCCATACCCACCCGCTCAAATGGGACTTCGATCAGGGGTAAAGGACACAAGGGTGGCTTCGGGATGGCTGGCGAATTGACTAGCTGGCATTCAGGGCAGGAAGCACACCAGTGGCGTACATCACCCCAAATGCCAGGCCAATAGAAGCGGGCCATGATACAAGTGATCGTTTTTTCGAACCTCATGTGACCAGCCATCGGGTTGTAATGGGCTGCCTCGAAAACTGTTTTCTGATGACGTTTTGGCACCAGCAACTGAGTGTTTATCTCCCCTGTCTGCAGGTCCCGACTTACCCTGCTCAACCTACCTCTTACCAACGTAAAATGAGGATAGGCGCCTGCGGCTTCTGGGCGCACTACCTGCCCGTCAACTTTTACCACTTGCTCGAAGGCAGAGCAGAGGGTGTCATCGCGAGACTGTTCTAGTGGAAAATCTTCCATGGCTTGCAAATGGGGAATCTGCGGGGCCTTAGAAGGAGGCCCCCCAAGTTTCCCCTCTCCCTCCGCTGTGTTGGCCGACCCCGTACCTCCGCTGAGCACTGCGCACCGGTTCCATGCCTTATCCCGTTGTGAGCGCCTCCCCATCAGTCCCTCAAAACCCGGCCAATCAGTGCCCAATATCATGGGGTGTGCCAGGTGGGAGCTAACCGCTGCCTGGACGCTATGCATTTTCCCCCCCTGCTTAATGTTGACGAATACCACCGGGTACCTGTGAATATCCCCATGCACGCATCTAATAGCCACCCAAGGCGCTCCCTGCAATGCCCCGGGTCGAACCAGGCTCTGATGGATCAGTGACTGCTGGCAGCCTGAATCCACCATAGCTTTCTGTATCCTCCCATGAATTCTTACCGGCACGCTGTAAGTTCCTCCTGGACCGGGCCAGGTTACTGGAGGGTCAGCAACCCGGCCCACTTGACCAATCTCCATGAGTGGACACTCATTGCGGAAGTGCCCTGGCTGCCCACACCTCCAGCACCCCTGCCCTGGCGCCTGAGCAGGCCGCGGAGATTGGGAAACAGCGCTTGTGGGCAGCCTGGGGAATGGAAACAGAGGGGGTGTTTCTCAGGGGGGCATAAGTTGATGCTTGGGGAGCCGGGAAATTCCGGCGCGGTGCCGGTTGTGGGCAAGTGGTTGACACAGGGCGTTCCTCTGCCCCCAGGACCCCCGGATGGACGGCTAAATGAAATCCAAAAACAAAACCCCAGCAGGCCCAGCACCCTACTGCTGCCAGACACCGGGGAGAGAGACAATCATCACCAGTTGAAATCACTTGCCGATCTCCGCCTCTCCCTGCCACATCTCCCCCTACCTTCCTCCTGCAGCTGAGCCTAAACCACGCCCCTCCTCCACAGTAACATAATTGAGATACCATTTATTTACCATTTATTGAAGCTTTTGATGTAAAACTTCAGTTGAATCTCACCTTTTCCTCCATTTTCGCCGTGATTTTTGTGGTCTTTGGTGGAAGGGTGGTGTCAGGGGGAAGGGTAGGATTGGGTTAAGAGGGTAAGGATGGGATTGAGGTGGCAGTGGTGGGTTGGGTGAGGATAGGAGAGTACTAAGCAAGGACTCTTATGACCCTATTGGCTTTGATGCCACTGGAGGGCTGCACCTCCCTGTCTGGTTCCAGGGGGCTTGGTGTGTCAGGTGAATGGTTATTTGGTGGTACAGGAAACATTTTGGTGCTTAATTCACTGTTCTCCTCCTTGTTGGCAGGAAAGAGGGAATATAAGAATCTGAATATTTAGCACTTACAATTTGCCAGACACATTATGGCCAGATCTGGGCAAAGGGTCCGATGAATATCTATCCCCACTGCACCACTGCATGCACAAAAATGAAACCAAGAATCACCAGCATCAAAAGCCATCATCAGGTTATAAAACTCACTGGTAGGTGCTATTCCTCCCATCGAGAGGTTGCAGCGATCCTCAGAAATTCACCCATCCTTATGCCTTCTGCTTTAGTCACACACACACACAGTAAACTTTGTTCCTGCACCAGCAGGGGAGTTAGTTAAAAATGAATGGACTCTTGGACTTGTGACAGACTTTACTGAGTAAAGAAGAAAATGTCAGGATCCTGTTTTTGTGTTTTCCCTCAGCATTTTTTTTTTCTGCAGTGTTTTCCCTTTCCTTCTACTATGTCTGCAGGCTGAGCCTGATAGAGAGGTGGGGCCAGTCTCCTTCGTCTCTTCAGCCTTACCTGCTACTCAACAGTCAATCAGCGCAGTTTCTCAAGTACTCAAGTGACCATGCCAGGTGCAGAGTGTTCTTCGGGTGTCTTATTGAGTGTGTCGAGAATAAAGTGACTGTCTCTTTTAGAGATACAGCCCAGCAACATGTCTTGTAACCTCAAGTGAGGAAGTTCACTGGAAATGGAGATTAGAACGGAAAAAGACAACCCAAGTAACTTCCAAGCCTCAGACAAACTGCTGATAAAATCTTTCCTTTTGTGGCTGCTGTGAGAAAGCAGGACGTCCCTACAGTGTTCAAAAACACATATTTTAACTCATGTCAGCATCAGGACAAACAAATAATCCCAACCAACATTTACCGGTAGATGTAAAAACCTTGATGTCCATCTTCTTGACAAAAAAAGAATGTATTAATGATTGTGCTAAAACTTAACATTTTTTTCCTCCAAATGAGTGAAAAAAATTTCTAAATTTTTCAAGTATCTTGATTTTATTATGATGACATCTCATTTCTCTCTTTTGTACTCTGTGTGCTTTAAACCAGTGGCGTAGCCATCATTTTAAAAGTGTGTGTGTGTGTGTGGGGGGGGGGGGGGGGGAATTGTTCAGAGGTCTATTGAGTGATTTATCATCCTCTCAGTAAGTGTTTGTTATGGCTGTGAAAAAAGTGAGGGGGAAGGAGGGCACAGATATGGGAAGTGTGGGGGATTTGTCCCCTGTGTACCCTGCTTCCACTATGCCCATGCTTTAACTTTTGTGTATGAAAATTTTTTGGGGCAAATTTCCGTATTTTATTCACACCTCTTTATTGCTGTGTTATATGATGGTATAGTGCTGGGGTCTCCAATCCTGGTCCTGGAGGGCCGCAGCCCTGCATGTTTTCAATGTGTTTCTGCTCCAACACACCTGAATCTCATTGGTGTCATCATGCAGCTCTGCAGCAGAGTCTGATGATGAGCAGCTAATTGAAGTCATGTGTGTTGAAGCTGGGACACATTGAAAATATGCAGGGCTGCGGCCCTCCAGGACCAGGATTGCCCACCCCTGGTATCGTGCCAGTGTTTTTGGAGAGAGATTGAGTTTTCTTATTCAGATGCATGTTCCTGCCCTTTTGCATTTCACCTGTGCCTGACTGTCTGATTGCCGGCAGCTGGTGGAGGAGGTGTGTGGGTGCTTCAGTTTCAGGCTCTCATCGTCACTTTGTCTGTTGTGTTATACTATGTTTCTACCTGTGGCTCCAGCCCCACCTCTGGTCTGTATTTTTTTTTTCAGGTTGTCGAACTGTTTTCCTCCAGACCTTGAGCTTTGTGATCGTGAGATGAAGCCTCACAAGCTACTGAAGCTTTCCATTCCAGTGTTTAACAGCAGACTGGAAGCTCTATGGCACTTCCTTTGCTCTCTTATGCCATCAAGTGGACAATAATTGTGAAAGCAGGAGGTGACTCAAGCGACAACATGGCTTCACACAAAGAATGCAAATAATACCAAAGATGTACTGTGTCGCTTGTGTTTGGAAGGACATTTATTTATATTCATTTAAGAACAGCAACATCTGAATGGTGCTTGGCTTCAGGTGGTTTAATATTTGTAACTTATTTCACCTGCCTCTGAAAACACCCCATTTTACAGGGCACAGAGGAAGCTTGATAAACAGAACCTTGACAGAAAATGCGTAAAAGTTGTGGCTAATGTTTTTGCATTTCTTCCAGTGGAAGTGGTGTCTCCTCTGGTCGCTTGATATTTTGGTATGTTTTAACCATAACTGTTGCATCTGGTGTTTCATTCTGACTCTCGGCTTCTGGAGTGTGGAATCCAAATGTTTGCTCACTAAAACAGACAAGCAGACTGTACGTGCCTACATACAACAGCACAACGCATAAAGTAAACCAATAAAACACATTGATTACCATGAGTCTATGGCCAAGGAGCCTCTGATGGGCAGTGTGATGAGTATGAGGGACATGCTGATGAAGACGGGAAGGAAGACATGTTGTTTTGTATGGCTGCAGCACATTCTGCGATCAGCTTCGTTTTCTGCTTCCCTGGCTCTATTAGGGCCGAGTTTCCTTCCTTCCTTCCATCCTTCCTTCCTTCCTTCCATCCATCCATCCATCTGGAGTTGGGTCATAGGGGCAGCAGTGTCAGTAAAGACTCCCAGACCTCCCCCTCCAAAGCTATCACCCCCAGTTTCTCTGGGGGGACCCTATAGCGTTCTTCAGGCGTTCTAAGGTGTTATTTATACAATTTGCTATGACCTTAAATTTTGGGAGTTTAATTTTACCTCTCTTGAATCCCATCCTCCCCTCCAGGTGTCTTCAGCTGCTTGAATTGCTTTCATATTCTCCAGGCTATGAACAGGTTTTTAGGATGAAACAGGTTTTAAGCTGGCTGTCCAACTCAAATGACCTATGTACAGTATGTTTGTATGTTCTTTCAGTACAGAGTTGTGTAGACCACCTGAAACCCAAAGTGGGGTTAGCTTATCCTTGTCAAACACATATGCAGTTGTGCTCAAGGGTTTACATCCCACAGCAGAATTTTTGCTCTTGAACCTTCAATGTGTTCTGTTGTAGCCAATGACAGGTCGACTTGGCCTTGTGTTTTGGGTCGTTGTCATGTTGGAATCTCCAAGCACGTCCCATGTGCAGCTTCTGAGCTGATTATTGCAAATTTCCCTCCAGTATTTGCTGAAATCTTGCAGTCATCTTCTTTCTTTCAACTTGACCAAGTGCCCTTGGCTTTTGGAGCTCACACGTCACCAAAACATCAGCAATCCACCTCTGATATCTTCATATCCCTTCCCATTTTATCCAGTTCATCTTTTCCCGTTGATCTGTTGACAATTCTTTTGCTTCCCCATGACTCAGAATCCAGAAACGTCAGTGGCTGGATGAAAGATGCCACTGGATCCCAGAAACTCACTCAGTTTTTATTGCACACACAGACACACACAGACACACAGTAAGAGGGAGTTTCAGTTGTCATTATGATTTAAAAAGAGAAAACACAATTGTTTGACAATCAGTGTTTTCACCAAACTACTAAGCATGAGTGGAAAAAAGTTTTGTGTTGTCATTCATATTCTGGTCAAACAAACAAACAAACAAAAAGAGTCTCTTTTGATGCTACTGGAAACCAGCTTCAAGTGTCTGGAGTACCGAACTCATTGCTATTGTGATAGCTTTTCATTACACTTCTTATTCCTTACTGTGCATTTATGAACAATTATGTTTGAAAATACAACAGCAAGTTGTACACTTACAAAAAATTATTCATTCAATAAAATTCTCATCCACCACTTTTTGTGCCCAATATTTTTGTTGAGAATATTAACCTTTTTTGGCCAGAGGGGGGTGCTATATCTAAGGAGGTTGTGACGTTATGACACAAATTTGGATATTTTGCATAGTTTAGGCTGTTTCTCATTTGTTTTAAGCTGTCACTGTGATGAGATTTAAGCAAAATGAGTGAAAAACGTGACAATATGGGTACATGTTTGAACTCAGGAGAGTAAAAGCTTCTTAGGCATAATGCTAAGACAAACACCAGTTTCGAAGGCTGTATTAAACTGGGATTATCAGTGTTGTGGCTGTAGAAATGCTGCGACTAAAAATCCAGTGAAAAAAATTTATTTCTAGAGCAGTTGAATTCACTATAGAAACAGGACCTGGTGCTGGTGCCTCGTGGCAGCAGTCCAGTGCCCACCTCACCTGCAACATGGAGTCTGCATGTAAGCTTAAGTTGCTGTCATATGAGTTTCTGTTCCTGATATCTTGCAATAACTAAGCTTGGCTAAAAAATCATTGAACCCTGCAGGTTTAGGGGTCAGCTCCATGTACTTCTGTAGCCAGAGCAGGTGTGATTAATCTTGAATCCCCGCCCTCCCCTCCAGGTGTCTTCAGCTGCTCAAATTGCTTGTTTACACCTGTCACCTGATCCTACTCCCCACATGCAAACACATCGCCTTCCAAACACTGTACGCATCACTTTAGTTTCTGTGTGTGAGTCTAGATGCTAGGATGGGGAGTGGAGCATCCGTCAGTGAAGAGCCCCAGCCAGACAAGCTTGAAACTGGTGACGCTGAACCTGCTCAAACTTCTGCCTCTGCACGACTGAGCCAAGACAACCTGCAGGTACGCTACAGTCCACACTGTACTGGATCTGAAAAAAAGCTTCAGAAATGTATACAAAAAGCCCAATCTCATTTTGTAAAGACATCCTCTGAGTCACACCTGAAATGTCCAGAAGTACTGAAAAAAGTTAATCAGGAAAGTTGTACTGTTAAAGACCATGAATGTGCCGTGACAATTCAATTATCTTCTGTGAGAGGATTTTTTTTTCTGTCATCAGAAGTTTTACTTTTATCTCCTATTTCGAGCAGTTTTGAGTTAGTTTTATTCAAGTCGATCTTTTGACACACTGTAACTAATGTAAACTTTGTTTTGCTGTACTTTTCTTTCTGGACATAATATGCCAGCCTAAAAACAAACCGATGCATTGCGTTTTGAAGAGCTCTACTTTGGTTTGAAGCAGAATACTATCCAGAGAGGACTCCAGTGAACGTCTGACATTTTGGAGGAATAGTTTCTCTCTTCTTTTTCTGATCGAAAGTGTTGCCCTCGTTGGCAATGACCCATGAAGTGCCATTTGGCTTTCTATTTGGTATATCATATACTGTACATTCGAAACAGTATGAAAACAGAAAAAAGAACATTTTGATTTGTTGAAGTTTTTTCTCTAAAATATGATGTTACGAATTCACTTTCTAAAAATAATGAGGGGACTAAATCATCGTGACAAACACCTTTCAAAGTTATTCATGATTTCGTTTGCAACATGGAACAGAATTCTCAATACAGGCTTTGAGATTGTACTCTGAAATGCTTGCTTCAAGACATTGTTTTTTGACTCTTTTTAGATGAATGACAAGCCAGTGAAACTTGACAGTCACACAACCGACATAGAATCAATAGAGAGAGAGGAGATCATCATGAAGAGCAAAGAGGAAGAAGCAAGAACGCAAACAAATGTAAATCGACACATGACTGTAAGTAGATTACAACCCCGTTTCCAAAATATGCCAAGATGTTCACCAAAAGAAATTTCACTTGTGCTCACATAACTTTGTGTTTATCTGATCAGAACAAAGAGACATTAATAAATTTTCAACTTTCTTCATTGAGGTTTGTTTTGTCATTAATTGGCTGTAATTTTGTTGTGCTGATGTCATCAGGAAACAGTGACCGAGGGCGAAGAAGTGTCTCTGGATTTTGAAAGTTTCCTTCACAATAATGGGATGCTCTACAGCTGTTTCAATCATCACGGAAATCGTGTCTATGTTGACGAGTCACAGGTACCTGAAGGCAAAACACATTGTACCTCTCCTATTCTTTCCCAAAGCCTTCCCCCCACATTTTTCCATTTGATTTTTAAAATGCTCAACAACAATATGGGGGTGGGGCAGGGGGTGAAGGAGGAACAAAGTTACAAATGTAACTACGGTTCTATGAATCCCAAATGACCACCAGAGGGTGGTGCTGAAAGCACTGAATGTTCCCTTCACGTGGCATGCATACCAAAATAGTCATTTGTGACCCCTGGATGACCCAAAACAGGTCATAAGTTCCGGCGTCACCAGAGGTTCAGTTCCTACAGAATCTTGCGTGACCACAAGGATTCTGAGTGACAGAACGCTCTGGTGGTCATTCAGGATTCATAGAACCGTAGTTTCATTCGTAACTTTCATTCTATTTCATCTCTGCTGACCGACAGAGGGCGGTGCTGAAAGCTCTGAATGACTCATACCAGCAAAGTCACGAGGAATCCCAGACACAGACCTTACTGAGAAGCCTCTGAGGAATGCAGGACCACGCCCAGAGGATGGGGAGTGGTGACATTCACACAGTAGAATCTGGCAAAGGTGTCTGGTGCTGCCCATGCAGCAGCAGCACATATGTCTTCCAGGGGCACGCCCCGCAGGGCAGGCCAAGATGTGGACACACTCCTGGTAGAGTGAGAGCGCACCCCGGAGGGGAGGGGTTGGCCTGACACCTGACATGGCGAATGGCATCTACGATCCAGCGAGACAAGCACTGCTTGGAGAGGGCAGAGCCCTTGTTAGGGCCACCATAGCAGACGAAGAGCTGCTCGGACATACGCATGCCTGCAGTAGCTGCAATACAGCAACACAGGGCCCTCACTGGATATAAAAGCTCCGGTCTGTTGCCACCTCTTCCTGGTGGAGGGTCATATCGTGCAAGCCTTATAGGCCGATTAAAAGGGTGGCACCTGTACCCTGTAGGTGCCACCTCAGGCATGATTGGCTAATTGAGAGCTCGCCAACATGTTTCGCTGAAGTAATGGCTAGCAAGAATGCAGACTTCATCGAGACCCACTGCAGCCATGCACCTGCCAGTGGTTCAAAGGGAGGCTGACACAAGCCATCCAGCAACACGTGCAGATCCAATGCCGGGGCACATGGGGCCCTCGGTGGGTGGAGCCTCTGAGCACCCCTGAGAAATGATGAGACCAGGCTGTGGCTCCCCACTGTCAAGTCTAGCATGTCAGGCCAATCTTGCTGCCACATACATCCTCAGAGTAGATGGGGAACGAACCTCATCCAGGAGCAACTGAAGAAACTCCAACATCACAGGAACGGAGCAAGGCACTGGGTCCTCCCCGCGGTTGTCACACCACTACACAAAGAGCCTCCACCTATTATGATACTGTACGCGAGTGGACGGCGCCCTGGTGTTCAAAATGGTCTGCCTGACAGGCTCCACACAGCTGCTCAGCAGCAGTTCAGACCCTTCAGCAGCCAGACACATAACCGAAGGTGATGAGGGCTCGGGTGCCAAACCCAATACTCGTTTTGTGACAGTAGGTCTCGCCTGTCGGTTAGGAACCATGGGTCGCTGCAACTAAGTCTGTGCAGCAGTGGGAACCACATCTGGGCTGGCCAGAAAGGGGCTACCAGCAATAGCATGTGGCCCTCCTGAAGGGCTCTCTGAAGTGTTGGCCTGATCAGAGGGAGGGGCGGATAGGCATTGAGGAGGCCCCCAGGCCAAGGGTGTGCCAGCGCATCCTGGCCGAGGGGGCTGGTGGTTTCTTTCAGGGAGAACCAAAAGGGGCAGTGGGTCAACTCCTCTGACACAAATAGATCGACCCCTGCTTTGCCAAAAAGACCCGAAATTGCATGCACCACCTTCTGGGTGGAGGCGCCACTCCCCTGGTGGAAGAGTCTGGCAGGAGAGAGAGTCCCCAAGCTGATTCAGAGCCCCCGGGAGATACATGGCCCGGAGACTGGCCAAACGTGGAGCGGCCCACCGGAGCAGTTCCTGAGACACCTCCAGCAGCCATGCAGACCTGGTGCCCCCCTGGTGGTTGATATGAGAAACGGTGTCATCCAACCGCATGAGTACATGCCGACCCCTCAGGAAAGGTAAAAGCTGCCTGAGAGCCAGGTGCACTGCACGAAGCTCTAGCACGTTGATGTGGTCGCTGCTGTTCTGCACGGACCACTGCCCCTGAACTGTCCTGTGTTGCCAGACAGCACCCCACACTGAGAGGTTGGCAAGGAGCTTGGCGGTATCCTCAGCTACCCCCACCCCTGGGGGGCCTGGGGGGACAGCGGGAAAGACCCACAACCCGGGGTTACCTGGATGAGACACGGGCCGGAGTACGGAAGGCCATGGCTGGCCTGCTCAATGATCACCCCACACCAAAAGTCCTCTCAGGGTGGACCTGTGGTGGAGGGTGGGGGCGGGGAACAGCAGAGGGGCCCCTAGGTCTACTTAGGGGAGCCCTGCACCTATGAAGGCCTGACAGCTGATGCCTGGTTGCATGGGCCCTCACAGTTTTCTCAAGAGCTTCTTCTGTGGCTGAACCAAAGAGCTCCCCAGGTTCCACAGGAACACTCCGGAGAGCCCTCCGAGCTGCCTCCATCAAGTGTGCAAGCCACACTTGATGCCATCCCTGAACCAGCAACGACATCATACGCCTGAGCTCCCTTGTCATAAGAGAAAAAGCCTGCAAAGCTGCATCACTAATGCTCACAGCAGAGGCATCCGCACTACCAACTTGTACGGTCGCAGAGAGCGCAAACATAAGATGGGCCAAAGAATTACCAATCCGACCAGCCCGAGCCCCAGCATTATAGTTTCTCATCAGATAGTTGTCTGTCATTGGGGTTGAGGACACCGTACAGATGACCGGAGAGTCTCCTCAGTGACACAATAAAAGATGCAACTGCAGACTCAACGGCGGGCATCCTTTCAAGGCTAGCCCCAGCTGCATCGTGCATGGCTGCCAAAACCCGGCAATCTGACGAAAGCCGGGCAAGAGCCCAAGGATCTCTCCAGCAAGAATGTACCTCCCTCAAGTAGTCTGCAGAAGGGGTAACAGAGAAAGCAGAGGAGGACCATAGCTGCAGCGGCATGTAGCTGCATAATGCATGGGTCATCAGATAATCCCTCCCTGAGGTTGTCAAGCCCGAGGTACCTTGGGCAGAGGTCATGGCCATCATCGGGCTGAAGGAGGTCGCCACAGGAATTACAGCAGTGGGAGCCTTTGACACCGTGATCCATCACATCCTCCTCTCCACACTCTCTGAACTTGGCATCTCAGGAGCTGCTCTGTTATGGTTCAAGTCCTACCTCACAGGCAGATCCTTCAGAGTGTCATGGAAAGGGGAAGTGTCTTAGTCACATGGCTGACGGACTGGGGTACCTCAGGGGTCTGTGCTTGGTCCCTTACTCTTCTCCTTATACACCACCTCACTCAAATCAAATGATGCGCTCCAATGGCATTTCCTACCACTGCTATGCTGACGACACTCAGCTTTACTTTTCCTTTCCCCCTGATGACACCACCATCTCAGCTCGGATATCAGACTGTCTGGCTGATATCTCCTCATGGATGAAAGAACGCCACCTTCAACTAAATCTGTCTAAAACTGAGCTCATTGTCTTTCCAGGGTGTCTCTCTGTTCCACCACAGATCAATGTCGTGCTAGACTCAAATCAACTTGTGCCCACAAACTCCACCAGAAATCTGGGTGTAGTGATTGATGACCAATTGACCTTTAAGGTTCATATGGCCTTGATTGTTCAGTCTTATCGATATGCCCTTTATAACATCAGGAGTACCAGACCCTACCTGACACAACAGGCCACACAGCTTCTGGTTCAGGCCCTGGTGATTTCATGCCTTGATTATTGCCCCATACATACTTAGACCTCAGCAGATGGTCCAGAATGCTGCAGCATGCCTGGTCTTTAACCAACACACACAAGGGCACATGTCACCCTGCTGCTAACCTCTCTTCACTGGTTTCCAGTGGCAGCTCACATCACATTCAAAGCTCTTCTTCTGACTTACAAAACTGTGACAAAAACAGCTCTGGCCTACCTGGATTCCCTCCTCCAGGTCTACATTCCCTCTCGCCCATTATGCTCCACCTATGAAAGACGCCTGGTGCTCCCAGTCCAGCGTCGCTCTAAATCTCAAGAGAGACTCTTCTCCTCTGTAGCCCACAAATGGTGGAATGAGCCACCGAACTCCATACACTCTGCAGAGTCACTTTCTAGTTTTAAAAGACATCTGAAGACTCAACTGTTCAGGGAACATTTTGGGGCTTAATTTGTGACTCTTCTCCTCCTTGTTGGCAGGAAAGAAGGAATATAAGGATTGAATGTTTATCACTGACCACGCAGAATATGTATGATAAATGTTGTAGTTCATAGAATTTGGATTGTTAGTTTTAATCACTGTCGCTATCGTTAAAAAAAAAAAAAAAAAAGAGGCTCCTGAAATGGTGAAGCTCCTGCGGCTAAATCAACTAACTTTTGCATCTGCTAAATGAAACTGTGGAACTGTAGAGCCCTCCTTTGTAGGGTATCTGGTCGCGGTAAACTGAACAAAGGGGGCGCTCACGCCACCTAGACAGCAGACACGAGATGCACTTATCACCTGTGCAGAACACAGTAGGTACGGATATCGAGTTATTGTCGGAAGAGGAAAAGAACGTGCGACACACTCCAACCAGGTTAGGAAGGCGCAGACACTGTCCAATTCAGCAGGGTGGGCACACAAAATGAGCTCTGTCGTAATTACCGGGGAGCCATTGGCCAACACCAGGCTGTCCGGAGAAGTGACAGGGCAGGAGGACGGCAGACGTGCCCATCCAACAGGACATACACAACAGACAAATAGCGGGACGAGAAACGCTGCTGTAATTGTTCAGTCGACTCAAAAGCATGCAAGTAAATGTCGGGGAAGAGAGCGCGGATGCTGTCTAACCAACAATTCACAACTTAAATACTGGGAATAGCTATGCTACTCGCCCGGTAGAAACAAGGAAACTGAAAGAGATGCCGACTCGGTGCTAAACAAACATCCAAACAAAAAGAAAATAGGAAGAAAGGGATCGTTGTCGCAGCCTTAGGAGGGCGAAATGTGCAGCTCCGACCAAGCGGTCACAAGGCTCCAAGCGACGGGATATAGCGCTAAATAGGCAAATCCTTCTTTCAATGCTGTATCCAGCAAGTAAGCGCAAGCATGCAAAAAGACAAAAGGAACTGAACCTCTGGTGATGCTGGAACTTATCACCTGTTTTGGGTCATTTAGGGGTCACAAATGACTATTTTGGTATGCATACTTGGGCTACGTATGCGCGAAGGGAACATTCAGTGCTTTCAGCACCACCCCCTGACGGTCAGCAGGGATGAAGTAAAACTTGGTACTACGGGACTGGAGGTACCAGGAAGATGTGTGTGGGGCGAGCAGAATATTGAGCTAGACTGGAGCGTTGCCATTGATGCAGAGGGGCGTGAGGAGAACAATTTCATAGTGGAGTCTGGAGGCTATGGGGAACCGCCAGACTCCACTCATTGACTCTGTTTTCATGGTGCAGCTAAGGGTGTCCAGGTTGTGGAAAAGTGGTTGCAGTATTTTGTGATAAAGGGCAAAGTTTCCTTTGACTCCCCTACTGTTAGGAAAATGTTTCCCACGAGTTGTTGAACAGATGTTTTCCACATACAGATACACTGATGTTGAGAGCTGAAAGCATTATAACCAAAGTTCATTTTGCCTATCATCCAAATATTTTTTGCAGATCATTACACTGATGTCACAATTACCTGAAAGTTTCTTCCATGCTATTCCAGAGTGTTTAATGCTGATCCTCACTCAAATGTTTCTGCATGTCATTACCAGAATGAATTCTGCAGTCATGTTCCCATGTTTCATATGATAACACAGATGTCGCTTTCTTTCACATGTATGACATTTGACTTTTTTCTAGAACCTGCAGCTGTTTCCAAAGGACTGGTACAGTCAGGGTCATTTCATCAACCCCAACAATGAGGTTTGTTTTGAAAATGATAATTTCACCAAAAATTGCATCAAACTCTGATGGTTTGGCAAATCACTGGCTTGCTTTGCAACTTTCACACACAGATATTGTAATGTTTCTCACTGTTAATCACCTTTAGGAGCAATAGTGATTTCAGAAAAATGTTGTTTTTAACTTGAAACAAATAACCTCATTACCAATTAATGTTTCTGAAATCTCAGGAGCAAAGATCAAAGTAAGAACTTGCATGATGTACATCACTATGAGCTGAATCTACTGAGAACCTAGGTTGTGTGCACTAATTTGCTTGCATGATGTAGAATTGGACTTGTGGCCGTGACCTTCAGTTTGCAAATCAATTTCTAAGCAAGGTTGTGCAAAAGACGAGAGGATCAAAAGGTTTGGAGCAACACCTATTTAACTGAGTGTTTGTGTGTTTCATGGGTTTCAGCACGGCAAGTTTGGAGGGACAATAGCACAAAGTGAAATTCAACCTGACAATGTAAGAGATGTTGGTTGATGAAGCCAATGTATAGTTAAATGGGCAACAGCAAAGACATCTTTTGTTCACACAAAGAAAAGCCATATGGGGAAAAAAATCTGTGCAAAATAGAATGCCATTGGTAAAATCATGTGAACACTGGATGCAGTTCCTGTCCTTGGTAAAAGTGTGCCATGAGCACACTTATTTTAAAGACATTCAGTGACATGCATGCATGTTTCCACGACATAATGTGATACTCCCAGCCAATCAGTTCATGACTTATGCAGTCAAAAGGACAATCAAAAATCAACAATGCTCATATCAGCTGACACAACACACCCATATCAGAGTGACACATCAACAGGGGGTGCTCACCACCTTAGAGTTGGAGCCAGCTCGGTAGCAAATCAACAGAGAAAGAAGACCCAGGGCTCTTCTGCGACAACTCAAGATTGGAGAGTCCGGTGCTCAGCTTTTGTTGTATTCATTGTATCGGTTGTAACTTTCTAAAACTTTCGAAAAAAACTGTGACAATCGGTCTTCATTCTGAGCTCTCATTCCTCCCCATTTGTCCATCCGGAGAATCCAACAAGAAAAGAACAGGCAAAGGGACAAACCAAATTACTCATTTTACATGCTGGGACTTTGGTCCTGGTGCCTTACGGTCACATTACCCTTATACCACTAACCATGAGGTGGGGAGGTTATGGTTGTGGCCCTGTTTTTTCTAGACGGATGCTGAAGGAGTGGGGGGGCACGAGCAATCCGCAGTGTCCCCTCCACCTGACAGTGCCTTAGGTGCTTGCCTGTATGCCAAGAACTGTCCCTGAGTGGGTGAGGTTGGCGCTCCAAATTGGCTCTGACTTCCTCCAACAGCTGCAAAAGGACTGGAAAGGCACTATGTTTTAATGAGTGTTTCCTCAATTACTCCAGAAATGTTCACATGAGGGGTAAAAAGGATTTTTTTTGCGTCTTCTTTTATTCTTTTGATGTCTCCTTCTTCAGCCACAGCCATGGACTCACAACTACACATACAGACTGTTTGCACCTCCCTTTGAGACGTGTTAAAGAAATAGTACACCCAAAGAATGATGTGCCTTCATTTTCTACTCCCCCCCATGCTGACCAACACTCTGAAGCACTTTTTTGACATCTCAAATGCAGCTGGAGATCTGGGAGGTTTCTTGTTAGCTGCCCACATTCAAATAATGGAGGTCAACCGGGCCCGAGCCAAAAACGTCCATAAAAGTTCACAAAAACTCGTCAATATTCCTCCATACTGCTCGTCCAATGTAATCCAAGTGTCCTGAGTGGGTAGCTTCCATAATCCACTCGAAACAGCGTCTGCTCTGCCGATAAGGAACACACTCGAACCATTTTCTTAATTTCACGGCTAAAATGACTAATCAACAGCTTTTTCCAACTCTGAGAGAGGCTAACCTTGTGCTAGTCTGGCTCACAGCAGAATGGAAATGGGTGAAAAGCGTAAGTTCTTCTTCTACGCTTGCATTATCGGCACAGCAGACGCTGAATGCGCACTCTCATGTGGTTTGGTCTGCCGCGGTTTCCGTAGTGTCGAGAACTCATAGGCACGTGCATTCAGGAAGTCCTATCTCCTATTGTTTAGGCTCTAAAAACATTCTAAAAGCATTCTAAATGATTTGGTTTCCAGTAAATTATGGACGCTACCCACTCAG
>JAUESE010000101.1:10116590-10132560 GCA_032274725.1 Malacoctenus triangulatus
TCTCTCTTCTCAAGGAACAAGAGCTTCTTGATGGAGCCCTCCACACTGAGAAGTGCTGTTGTCTTGCAATGTTCATCCACACTGTGGACTTTACCTTCACAGTGGAGACAAACTTTATGAATTAGAAGGAATATATATTTTTCAAATACATTTTTGTAGTAACAATGTCAAAACTGTCCTTTCCAGAGACGGCAACACATAAACACAAGTTTAAAGGATGCAATCAACGTCCTTTCTCGAGCAGAAATGTAGACCAGTTCTTACCATCTGCAGTGCTGACATAAAATGCGAGTCTCTCCTGCGGGCCCATCTTCAGGGGGGCCCCCTTCCAGCTAAACATGTCCAAAGCACTCTCGTCGCCACTCACTGATGCCCGAGCGAGCATCGCTACGTCACTGTGAAAATATTCAGAGAGTTTGGTCTTCCTTTCTGCAACACGATGCTCAGTTCAAATGTCATTAGTGGTCTTGTTCAATTTCCACGACTTACTCCCCCGGTGAGGCGGGTTTGAAGATGCAGCAGGTTAAAGGTTTATGATATTCATGCTTGACTAAATGGTTTCCTTGAAGTCTTCCTCTGGCATCGACCTTCCACACTGCCAACGCTCCAGTCTGTCAATGAAACAAAAACTGGAACTTCAAAAGTGTATTTGTGTGGATTGTATTTCCTAGAACAAACTCTTATGGCTTGAACCAAAGATGCAATGTTGGTTTTGCATCTTATTACAGACATATTACACACTTACAGACAAATTCAGCTCTTCCTGATTTTGGATGCACTCCTAGATGCAATTTCTGTACGGCACGTTACTGCCTCGACTCACCTGGTCACCAGTTACCAGGCGGCTCCCGGAGCTGCTCCACTCCAGCAGTGTGATGCAGGCCGTGTGTGTGCTGGGCAGCACGGTTTGATCTCCAGAGGGGTGTGTGAGCAACACGACCTCTCCGTTCTCCCAGGCCAGCGCCAGCACCGGTTTAATGGGGTGCCAGCGCAGCACCGTGGGCTGATGGGGGCGCTCTATGTGGCAGCTCTCCACAAACTCTCCCTGTTGATGGACACAACAGTTTCAAGGTTGAAGCGCATTGCATGAAGTTTTCTTGGCTTTGACCTCATAATTTTGTTGAAGTCCCTCAAACTGACCAAATAATTCTCGACTTTTCCACAGTTTTGTTTGGTTTTTTGAGTGTTAACAAGCTCTTACTTGAGAAAACTGACACTGACATCACTATTGAACATTAAAAATCTTCCTCTTCGTTAGTGAGAAGCTCTCAGCCTGGTGTTTACCTGCTGCTGGTAGAGGTCTACGTTCCCCCCGGAGGCAGAACTGCTGGAGGCCACAGCCAGCACAGGCAGGGCTGAGTGCCAGCTCAGCTGAAAGGGCGCATCGCTGTTTTCGGGGGCCTCGATACGGTGATCAAAATACACCGCCATGTCCCCTTAACAATGTCAAAGAACAAACAAACGCACGACTCATGAGGGCTTGTCAGAATCACCACTTAGCACATGCTGACTGACGATCGGTGTTGTACTTTATCATGGTCATAACCGGGGTTAGTCATCCAGTTTCCTGTCATGTCAATGTGCAGACTGCTGAACAGCTTGTGATCGTGTCATGTTGTGAGAGCTCGACATGAGTGAGATCAAAATTGTGCCCTCTGGTAGCATCCCGTTATTTAGTTTCAGTGTTAACGGATTATTAGCCGTGTGAGTAGTGATGAAAAGTTCTGTCACATAAAAAGGGCAGCGACTCAAAAATAAAGGAAGCGTTCAATCGTGTACAGCGCGTTGGGCTTCAGTTTTAGCAACAATATGCAATTATCGACTCACCATTAGCTTAAACTAGCCGCTAACATTAGCCTGGATACATAAGCTAACGTAAATTAGCCTTAAAGGGTGGCTCTCTCTACCGTGAAACACGCGTTAAGTTGTCGCAGACCCACCTGCGTGTCGCTTTTCTCAACTTAACGCCGACTTATCAGTCAAAATCGGGAGGTACTCAAAACATCGAGCGATCCCTGAAGGCTTTCTCGTAGCCTTCTGTTAGAGCAAAAAAGCGTCTCTCTCAGTTGCCCCTGACAACCTCGAAGTCGGAGGGCGGAGTCACGGAAAAAGACGAACAAACACGAAACGATGCGACGACGCTTCGTGTTTTCTGACCGAATTTCACGGTATTTTTCCTCAATCTCAAGGTTATTTATCAAAACTTACACACGTTGTCAGAGTAGTTGTACAAGCTCATGCTTTGAATAAACCCATATACGATATTTCTTGAACATTGTATAATTACACAATTATTTTGGCGTTATTGTCCAAAAGTGTTTCAATTAAAAGGTAGTGAAATCTAACTGTCAAGCAAACAAACCTCGTTAAAACAAAGTCAATCGTAAAAACAACAGTTTATTCAACAATGCAAAAGTTTTTATTAGATAACATGTCTTAAAAAGTTTCATGACTTCACACACAAAGAAGAAGATGCGTTCGCCTGCCCACGACAAAAGGCAGTGACAGTATTTCCTTTTTTCTCACTGCAAATGTGTGAATTCATTGCTATTCACAGGACGTCCTTTGCAAACAAACAACGATGCAGCAGAGACAAACGGCAGCACAGGAAAGAAGTTCAAGAGGATATCCTCAGCACATAAACTTCAATTTTTTTTGTTTCCAAAAAAGCATTTAAGACAAAACAGCAGCCCGTCCCTCTGTTCATCGACAGTGTTGGCACCACTGATGTCACACATTCAGAACAATACAGCATTTACAAATGTACAAGACACCATGTACCCTTCTTTTCCTTCTGCTTGGTTCCGGGATGTGAGAAGCGTGCAGCACCTGCACATGTGGGGGAGGTGGGGGTGGGGGGGGGTCTTGAGCTACAAAGGACATCCTTCAATGAGTCATCAGGACTATTCACTCGAATAATCGGTGAAGATGTAATTATTACAAGTCTCTTCAGAAGCGATGGTTCTCACAGGGAGGCTTGTGGACTGCGGGCGCTGCGATCACGCCTCCAGGCTCAGAGCTTGTGGGTCTTGTAGCTGCTTCTTCAGGCTCTTATCCAGCAGCACCAGACTCTGCACGGCCAGACTTCTGCAGTCTGCGTCTGCGTCTCCTTCAGCCACATCTGTGAACACCACAAGTTGGTGATTATTCGCAACTCCGCGCAGTGACAACAGGCTGGCAGGAAGTCGAAATCATTCCGTGCTGCTGCCTTCGTTTTTCACACGATTTGCCGCCAATGACATTTTAGGGGATGACCTCTGTGAAGTGTCAAGCTTTTGTGTGTGACCTAAATGCGGTGCGGCTTTTTATTCTCACAGGGCCACAAAGACATTCAGCTGTTCATCGGCCCATCACGTCACAGACAGCCGTGTGGTACAGGACATCCTGGTTCCTCTTTGACTTCCCAGAAATCTTCAGTCCAGCTGCGTGTGTTGTGTGTGTGCGTGTGCGTGTGTGTGTGTTCTAGGCTTGCACATTTATTAATGTGTGCTAATGAGAGGATACAAGCAACAGAAAACGAGGATGTGCAGCTGCCGCTTTGGGCATTTATGAGAAACTTAGCTTGTATATCATCAGTCCAACAATAATCTTTATCAATAGAGTCTTGAGTCTACATAAACAGCAAACCGCTTTATTTTCACCTGCAAGCCAGGCCCGGGTCTCAAACAGCTGATCGCTGAGGTCCACCAGCAGGCTTTGACTGGGCATGCTCAGAAACACCGAGCAGACGGCGAAGAGGACGCCGCGTCTCACCATCCTTCAACAGACACAGTTAGATCGGAGCGAAAACTTCAGTGAGGAAAAAAAAAAATCCAACCCTCATCGTCTGACCAAGAACGGATGACACGTACTGATCCGAGTGGTAACGCACGGTCCACACAAAGTCCAGCAGGGTGCGACCCATCTGGGAAGCTATCTGAGAAAAAGAAATGAATGACATCAGCTCTTGTTCTGTTGCGTGTGGAAGTGTAAATAAATACTCTACATCCACAAAATCTTTGCTACAAAGGCTTAAACAGTTCTGTCTTCTTTTCGTTACACTTTTAAATACAATAAATTGTGCTCTGAACTAAAATCCTCATGAGTACCGGTGCGTTCACTGCCAGATGCATGAAGAGGCCCAGCGTGTGGATCAACCTGCCCAGCACCAGGTGGTCGCTGCCCATAAGGTCAAAGGTCGTTTGGGGCCTAAGAGGAACATTTTACAACTTCAGACTTCTTCTGTCATAATCTTACAGAAGCCATACTGAGTCAGAAAAAACAAAAACATCTTACTTGTCATAATTCCTGAGCAAAGGGAAGAAGAAGTGTCCAGCAACCGCAGCGTACCGATTGGGGGCAGCCTGAGAGACGGGCCGCTTGGTCCCCTGCAGAAACATCACCGAGCTCAAGAGTGAGTGAAGAGAAAAAAGGTTGATGGAAATCTAAAGAAATATCTTGTGAGTTTACAAACCTTACTGAGATGTTTGGTCTTGCTCTGGATTCGCCTCTCCACCACCTGCCGCCAGTGCTCAGGGCTGTCGCCTGGATATGGGCTCAGCTCAGTGGAGGCTGCAGCAACAATACTGGACGGATCTTTCTTGTCTGTGATTGGCTTGGAGAGCTCCTGAGCTGCTGCAGCGAGGACCTGCCATGTTAAAACAAAGACAGGCTCATTATTACTTTCTGTGAAGCAAAAACAGAACAAAAAGACTTTATGGGGCATTAAATACTCAATGAAGTATATCCAATGATAGTTTTTCATTATCAGACCTTAATATGATTCCTAATAAATTGTAAGACTCAAAGACGGCTAAACTATCACAGAGATTTTCAAACCTGAGAACGAGGAAAATAAAACACCCTTCAAAGAAAACATAAACTGAAGAAACATCCCTGAAAAAGTGAGGAAGTTGTTCTTGTACCTCCAGGATGTCCAGCCGCTGTCGTAGACTGTAGTTCAAAGAGTAAAACTCTGTTGTGTAGTATTGCGTTACCTGTCAAAAAAAAAAGCACAAAGACACAGTGAGATCTGGGAGAGAAGACAGAAGTGAACGTTTGAAGTGGAATGACGACATCATGTGGCGGAGGACAGCAATGAAAGCTTACAGGGACGCAGTCGGTGACAGTGAGCGCCACCATGGTCGCATGTCGGAGGCCGAGGAAACCACTGATGTCGTACTTGTTCTCCATGTGGAGAAGCACTTTGGACATCTGGACGCTGATCTAAAAGTGACGTAACAAACATTAAAAGAAAGAATCACTTTCAAAAGACTTCCTGGAGAAGTTTTGGCCTCCTTGCATCACTTTTTTTTTCTCATCTCACCTCTCGGGCTGCGAAGACGTTCTTCCGCACCAAACTCTCAGCCACTCTCAGACTGATCTCTACACGCGCCGCGTCCTCAGAGGACATTAGACCTGTATTGGTTGACAGACACAGAGACATGCTGCAGCTGGAGGGAGGTGCACACCTTTAAATATAGACCATTTTAACAGAAGATCATCTGAAGCTTCATTTATTGAGCCGTACTCTCCAGACAGTCTCGGAGGTAGCGAGGTGGAGACGCTTGTGTGATGTCCTGATCTTCAGACATGTCATACGGAGTGAGCTCGTCATCACTGGAAGCAGAGCAGACACATGGCTCATAAAACATCTTTATAATGTAGATAAAGCTTTGGAAGCTTTGCAAACTTAATTCTTACCTGTCAAGGTCAGACTCTGGATCAGTTTTTGGTGACAGAGGCTCTGATTGGTTTGATGCTCTCTGAGTAGATGGAGCCGTTTCACTGGCTTCTTCAGAGGAGTCACATCTACAGACAAGAGCTCATTCGATAAAATGTTTACAAATCAGCATCATCGAGTAAAAGTCGAGTTCTATGCTGCTGAAAGTTTCTGAAGTCGCAGATGTTTCACCCGTTCACAGGATCCGGCTCTGGTTCCTCACACGCGACGGGATTCATGAGCGAGAGCAGCTCGCGCGTTTCTTCATCGTGATCGTACTGCAGCACAGAACAACTCGCGGTTACGCTTCTGACTTCGGTTCTTATTCAAAGCCGTCGCATCAGATTTACTCCAAACACGCAGCCGCGGCACCTCAAATTTGAGCTTGGTTCCACTGATGTCCATACGCGAGCTCAGACACTCTCCCACCACCATGCCCATACGTCTGATGCGCACCACGCTGCTGTCCAGGTGGCTCTGCATGCCACCCAGCATGCACTGCAGCAGGTCTGGGAACCACACAGACAAGAAAGCTCAGGGAGATGAATTCTCTGAGAACTTCATGAAGTGAATTAGTCTTTATGTGACCTTATCAGACACTTCCTGTACCTGAGCGCAGCTCCTGGAGCTCGCTGTCACTCAGCAGACTCACGCTCAGCAGCAACGCTTTGCTGACGTACAGCTGCTGCTCCAGCGGCGTGTGCTTCACCGCGCTGGGGTTGGCCCAGGCCTGCGACACAGAGCGCAAAACCTGGCAACACACACACAAAAGCACATTATGAAACAAATCTGACACAGTAATAAAATCACTGCACGACACAAGGATGCTAAACTCATTGACACACCTGGATGAGAAGAGGTCGGCGATCTCTGTCTGCTGCCAGGTAACCGAGAACAGTCTTCAAAACCCGAGTCTGGGAGGAATGCAGCAAATTGAAACAGACTTCCCGAAACATCGTCATCATGACTCACTGACAGACTATGAGTGACTATATTACCTCATACTTGTATTGTAGTAACAGTAATTTATGCGTGATGACAAACTGAGCCTTTTTATTGGTTAACACTAGATTCCCCATGATCCTTCCCAAAGCATCAGGCCTGAAAATAAACAACAGTAAAAAGTGAGTGAAGAAAGTGCCAGCGGGTGAACCTGTGGGATGATTCCTCTGTCACCATGTCACCAGCTCACCCTCTAACAGCCTGCACCAGCCCAGTGAGCACGCTCTCCATCCAGCGCTGAGGAACGTCCTCCAGCAGCTTCCGGCTGACCCTCTGCCAGACCATGTCGGAGCGCGTGCAGGCAGACAGCCGAGGAGCCATCACAGCCAGGATCAAACCTGCCGAGACCAGAGAGAAAAAGGAACTGTAAGTCATTAATCTACCAAACAATAAATTAAACCGGAAGCTCCTTCACTTTAGATGTGACTGGACTCACCGCTGTGGCCCTGGACACACACTTTTCCAAGTGTTTGGGCCAAAAACGTCAAAGAACAATCTCTGTCATCTGCAAAATAAAGGAAAACACAACCAGTAAAGTAACTTAACATCCACTGTGGTGCAGCACGTTGTTAAAACATCAAACACAGAGGTTTCCATAAAATGCTGAGTGACCTCTGAGTGCCTGGCAGGTGCGCTCCAGAGCAGCGAGCATCCCCGAGGCCAGCAGTGGGTAGTACTGCTCAGGGAGGAACAGGGCTCTGTTGTTGGGGTGCAGCTTGTTGGCGGTGAGGTCCGGCAGCGCGCCGAGGCGCCCCAGCAGGGTCTCCCTGACCTGGGGGGAGTCTGACGGTGCCGCGTCCAGGCAGTAGCAGCACAGCAGGTCGGTGACACGGCCACACTGGAGGAACTGCTCTGTGATGCCGACCAGGTGGTCCAGGCCAGCAGAGGGTCTGCGAGGACGCAAACGCAACACTTGAGAAGATTGAATTGGATGGGAACTGACTCCGAGGCAGCATCACCCACCTGAGCTCTCCGATCCCCTGCATGAGGACCAGCAGTGCCTGCTCTGGGGGGCCTCTGAGGAACAGAGCGTCCCACAGCTCCGTGCGCTGCCTGGCCGTGAGGCCGTGCACCCAGTCAGCCTGGATCTTACCGAGCAGACACTGAAGGGTGCGAGTGTAGTGGGCGCTCCTGAACTCCGCGCGCTGGGCCGCAGTCGTGACGCCCCCCGCTCCTTCATCCAGGTGAGACCGCAGCGTCTGCAGAGCAGCGACGATCTCCGCGCTGTCCGAGGACGAGGTGAGGGAGCGGAGGCACCGGGCCACCGTCACACGGACCGCGGAGTCCGGGGGGAGCGGCTCCATGTGGGCGCACTGCAGCTGAGACCTGCTGCACAGGTTGACAAAAAGCTTTACAAATAGAGTCCTAAAGTCCTAAAGCACAAGAAATATTAAAAGTAGAATTTTAGAAAAGAATGTCAGAGTAAAAATGATTTTACAAGTTGTTTATCTGGATATCCAATAGATCACTGCAGCGACTTTATCAATTCTAACCATAAACCTCATGTGGATAACTGAATTAGCTTCAACAGTTAGCCTCTTAAAAATTCACGTCGATTCGGAAAGCTACTTTCACAATATCCTTGTTTTCGAGGTGAAATCAGCATCTCTTACTGTCAGTTTAGAGCTGCACAAGGCGTCATGATGCGGTGCCGCTGGAGCCTTTCTCGTGCTCCAGCAAAATATGTCCGGCGCGAGCGTGATGCACGTCATTAGTTCCTAGGGGAAATCTGTTCGGAGTCACATTCAAGAAGCCAACGACCTTTTTTTGCAACACACATGAGTACTTGTTTGTAGACGGATGATGTATCAATTAAATCAATTTACATATCAATGATTTGTTTACAGGATCCTCAACGATTTATTGAAGAGGTTTAATTTGCTACATCAACACATCTGATTTGAATCAGTTTTGTGAGTAAATAAATCAAAAGGAAAAACAAATTAGGAAACTAAATAAAAAACCGCAATAGTGAGTAGAAATCCTTAAAAGGGAATAATCTGAGGTGACAGACCTTTGTGGTTCCACTAAAACTTCCAAACTGGCGAATATAATCAATGATTTTAAGTCGTACATGTTTCCAAGCAGCAGGTGGAGCTGGTGGGTCGCTCCTTGTGCTCAGGGAGGCACTTGGTGATGACAGAGATGAGTCATACAGAGCGAGTCTGGACAACATGAGCAGGAGTTGTAGGTGATGTCATGGCATCTGCATTCACCATGCAGAAACCTTGTTTCCTTCTGCATAATAACCATTCAATAGATACATGAAGAACAATCATTTTATTTTGAAATGACTTAACTTCAGAGATCTCATGTGTCACACATATCAAAATGTTTTGAGGAACGTGATGCACGAACAGAAGAAAAGACAAGACAGCAAACAGGTTGTTTTATTTCATTTATTTTTCTAATCTTACTTTCACTGCTTACCTTTAAATTTTTCTCTTTTTACAACGACTGAAATTATATTTTCCCCAGGAACAATTAGGATTAGATCATTTGGGGATCTTCAAAAATAATATACAGCTGTAACCAATACTGTTATAATTTATACATTTATCTTTGAAAATAGGAATAAATTTAAGTTTTACAGTTTCTTTTCTACAATATTCTCTTAGTATCTTCCCATGTCACATGATGGCGCTCCATGCACTACTCCCGTAGTGATGTTTGTGCCTATAGAGCAAACTTTCTTTGGACACTGGAAGTGAGTGTGAGAGAAGAAACGATGAAGTTTCACAAAAGAATGACAATTCATATTTACAGGTTTAAGTTTCCACCGTTATAATTTAAACAAACTGACAGTCACACGTGGTCAGTGCTTTTTACCCAGGGCTCAACATCAGTTCAGATTAGAGGCAAAGTTTGAGACGCAGAGGCACAGTGTTTAGACTAGCAGGCCAGTTTCGTTCAGGTTAACCCTTTCAGGGTGAGCAAAGAATCTCCCAATGGTTTTGTAAGAACAGTTGCCGCATGCGTGGTAACAGACCCTGATGGATAAAGTGATCGCTTTCGGAATAATGGATCTATCTTTGGTCATTTGGAGAGAAAACGGGAGTTAAAATAAAGAAATCTGATCTGGTTTTAAAGTGCTGTCAGCTCTGTGGTCTCCCTGTCTAATCGTACTGCGGCCGATCGGGTTAGGTCATCAAACTACCTGTCAGAGAAAGAAAAAAAAAGCCAAAAGTATGAATCAAAAGGGAAAGAGGTGAGTGCAGCCTGCTGTGTTCACGTGTCTTAAACAGTTCATTGATATAAATCTGTGAGAGAAACCTCCACGCATCGAGGCAGAGAGCTGTGAGGTTTCAGGCGCCGCGTTGACATCACGACGACGCCCCGACTCCTGACGTGTGACTCCAATATACAAGTAGAAATCTGTGTTTCCATGCAGTACCTGACTCGACCTGGGAAGACAAACTGCAGACTCAAACCGCAAGAGAGGTCGCAGCAACGTCAGCAGTCACGGAAGAGACCTCGGCCAACGACCGTTCGCAGGAGGTCACGTTCAGGCGTCGCTTCGACGCACCCGAAACGACCCGACTCTGCTTTGAACTCTCCCACAGACTCATCCCACCGTGAAGTAACTCTTCCCCTCCCTCCTCCCGTGAATTCAAAAATGTACAAACATAGCTTGAGAAGAACAGATCCGAGTGTGAGTTGTCCTTGAATAAATATCTGCATGTGATTTCAGGACGAGGAAAAAAGAAACGTCTGTACACGCTACATGCTAGAGAAGAATACAGGCTGCCGTCTCCCAGCATAAGACCAGAAAAAGAAATGCTCTTTTCTTTTCCTCCACTATAAAAATACCTAGAATCTAGTATGAGTGTAGAAAAAACTTTACAAGTCATTTACATCCAAAGGCCATTGTTCCCCCAAGGAGCGGCAGGTGAAGAGGAGCAGTGAGAGGAGGGGGAGGTGAAACGGGGGGGGAAGTCCTCCAAGTGTGGTGGTGCAGAGCGCCATGCTGTTCGGACAGAAGCCCCGCCCCCTCCCCCTTACAGTTAGTCAGTAAAGTCCTTCAAAGACGCCTTCAGAGTCCGATACGAATGTCCAGGTGAAAAAACAGAAAGCGTCCAGGAGCGATGGAGAGGCGGCTGCAGAGTACCAGTGAGCACGCCGACAGTCCCGTGCGTCGTCCCGCTCAGCTCCAGGTGTGCAGCAGGAAGCTTCAGCAGAGGACGGATGTCCAACAATGTCCACCGCCTCGCCGGGCGTTATTGCTACTGAAGCTCGCCTCGTGTCCTCGTTATTTGCAGCTCGTATCTAGTTTGCTGAGCGAAACTCTGAAAAAATACAATATGTCAATGAAATTTTTTTCCTCCTTTTGGACGCGGCTGCTGTAGGTTTTTATATCCAATTGAACTCGGCGTTTTTTCTATTCAGTCGGTGATTTTTTTTTTTTCCTTCTGCCGTGACAAATCCAACATTTCCCCGAATCTTCATTTATAATTTGATCCTTTCACAATAGTCGTCTTTTTTTCTTTTAAACGTTTAACAAAAAAACAATATAGAATGAAATGAAAACGTAGTGCAAAGTACAACCGTTTGATTCTTCACATACAAACTGTCCCACGTCAGCGCTGGAGTCTCAGCGACTGACAAAAAACTTGTGCAGGAATGAACGTTGGTCACCTGAATCAGCTTCCTTTTTCACTTTCACTCAGCAAGAGAACTCTGGGAGCAGGTGGGCTGGACTGGGAACAAAAAAAAAATTAAAGAAAGAAACTACATTTCCCGCAATCACTCGTTTGTTTCCTCAAGCTTAATTCAAGTGTTGGGGAGTCGTCTTTTTTTTCTCTTGTTATTCGGTTTCGGATCTCAAGTTATCTCAAGTTTGTGCCAGGGAATGATGGGAAACGTAGCGTCTTTCCACTTGAGGTTTCCAGCCCACCTGAGCTCCAGGACCCTGTTTCATTGTAAAAACAAACGAAGCAAAAAATATGAACCACCCGCGTCCTTCGTTTGGGACGGTCGGAGCTTAATAGGAATATTTTTTCTGCTCCTCCCGTAACCGAGCTTGTTCGAACCTTCAAAGTAACACAGAGCAGGACAGGGAATGTCAACACACACTCACACACACTCAAACAAAACCCTCCAGGCGTTTCTGGTCTGTAATCCAGCAGAAATTCCCCTCACTTGGGTTCATCGGAAAGTCGTCGAACAACAGGATGCACGCACGCGAGAGGCGGCGCAGCAGAAAACGCTCTCAGTGTCCGTGACGCGCCGCGCCGCGCCCGCCTCCCGTCCACTGCTTCATACGGTTTGTGAAGGAAACGCGGTTCAGCGTGGCTCAGGACGTTCAGGCCCACATCGCTCCACCGCGCCGCTCAGCCTGGCTGGCAGGTGTGGTCTGAAATAAATAATACTTTGATCACCCTTGTTTAAGGCCTTTTGGTATAATTGTCTGATCGTTTCTTTAGCTCAATCAAACGTTGACACTGTTTTAAGAGAGGGGACGTTAGGGGGGGTCGATTTTCCTACATGATGTCGTCACTCACACGGTTACACATCCGTTCGCTTCGCGGGGCACACTCGGGTCCCTCTAGCCAAATACATGGACGTCACCAGAACCCAAGTGTTCTCAGGAGGGCAGACACACACACGCATACACACACTTACAAGCAAACAGCTTCATTTGGACCGACAGCAATTTACTCCTCAATAACGTCCTGTTCTTTTTCCAGGTAAATTGATTGTGGTGTAATTTTTTTACCAAAATGAGTTCGAAATATTTTAAAGTCCCCTCTTGGTGTTTTAGTTACGTCTCCGATCTTTCCTCGGGCCGGCGCGGTGAGCGCACGCGGCCGTGGGGCTGCCTGGCGTCTATTTGACCTCCAGGATGGAGGGGTTGGACTCCATGATGGCCACGATGATTTTATCGATGTAGTCTTGGAGTCTGTAGTTGATTTCTTCCTGCTTGTGAACAGCTTCCATCAACTAGGAAACGGAGAAACAGAGATCCGACTGTTAACAGCATCACTAATTTACAATTTCTTCACAATCACATAAATAATCTTCCTTTTTTACTGAGTTCTTATTACAGTATTATAGCTCAAATTCCCAAACGTACCTCAACACGGGATACAGAGTTGATTTCGGCTGCCAGGGAGTCTGAGAAGGAGGCCGACATCAGGTTCTTGGCCCCCTGGATGCTCAGGTTGATAATCTGACCGTTTAGCTCGTCGTTCTGCTCCTTCAGAGTCCGGTTGTCCTAAAGATGTTACAAGAAATCATGTTAAAAAAAAATGCATCCCCAAAACAAAAGGAGAGGAACAGGAGGTGAACTGAGAATGTGCACGATACCTGTTTGAGTCGTTTTATCTCCTGCTCCAACTCGGCTTCTCGAGTGCGGGTCTGATACTCCTGTAGCCCCGCCCCCGGCGTGCGGCCTCTCTTTGCTTCAGCCTCCAGCTTGTACAGCTGCAGGTGCTCCAGCTGCTTGCGCAGGTCTTCGATAAGCTGCAGCGCAAACGGATCGAAGGAGATCAGAAAATGCAAGAATATATTCCACAAATGTTTGAGTTTTTTTTTGACCGACACAGTTTGTGCATCACATTGTGTCTCACCTCTTGCGTGCACTCCTTGTCTTTCTGGCTCTGGTGGCGCTCGTGGTTCAGCTTGTCCGCCATCTTCCTGCGAGTCTCCGTCTCGTCCTGAAGCCTGTCGGTCATGGAGTCCGTCTCGTCTTCGAGTTTTCGCTTTTCCTGGAAACAAAATTCAGAAACAGGAATGAAAATTCATCAATAAAAAAAAAAATCACCTGATGGAAAAGAAGATGACACATCCGATACGGGAACACATGTAAGACCTCGTCCTCTCACCTCCTCTAGTCTCTCGATGTTTGCTCGGAGACACGGAACGCAGGACCTCAACTCACTGTTCTCTTCATCCAGCTGCTGCAGCCTGAGGAACAAACACAATGCAAAAAACCTCCAGCTTAAAAAAAAAAAGAACAGCAACTATTGGCTGACAAGACTTACTCCCAAATATTGTATATTAAGTGAAAGAGGGCGCCAGAAGGTGGCAGTGTAGAGCCATGATTCCTTAAATAAACAACACGCAGAGGACTGACATCACAACAAACAGGCTCCTTAAATACCAATTCGAATGCAGATGGAGTTTAAAGCTTTTTTCTTGTATTTTTAAGTCTTTTTACGGTTTCAATCTCTGGATGGATTTGCTAGAATGGTTGCGCCTTTTTTCATACGATAAAAATATATCAATCCTTTCACGAAATCTCACAACGGCCCCGTTTCTCCTCCGTCCTCACCTGGCCTGCAGGTTTTCCAGCTCTAAGCCTTGCTCTCTCTCCAGCTTGTTGAGCGCCTCCTTGTGGCGACGGTTCTCCTGCTGGAGCTGCTCGTCGGCCTGCAGCTCCTGCTCCTTCAGCTGCTCCTCTAAGGCGTTGGCGCGGTGCACCAGCTGGAGGTTCTCCTGACGCAGCCTGGCGTGCTGCTCCCCCGACGCCTCCGACTCCTTTTCCAGCTCGGCCACTCGGCGCTCGAGGAGGAGCACCTGGGCAAAGGTGAACGAAGGTTTGAAGGATCAGCGAAAAAAAGCGCCAAATTTTTTTTGTGTGTGGTCAGCAGGAAACGTCGGGGGAATGTTATCAGAGGGACACGAAGGCAGCAGGGCTGAGGGGAGATAGGAGATCTTACCTTGTCCGTGATGTCGTTGTCTGCGAGCTCCAGGATGTCCCGCGTCAAGTCGCTCATGGTGTCCAGCGTCATGGAGCTGTTCTGAAGGAGGTGTCTGTTTGTGAGGAGGAACAGGATCACTCTCTGGAGCCCGTTTATTTAGCCACTCAGCCAAACCTGAAATAGGAGCCTTTTGTTTCTGTTCAACACGAGCCACTTTTCAGCTTACCTTGCCACTTTCTTGCTGGACAGCCTCTTGCCAGCACTGTGGAGACAGAACAGGAAAAATGGTCAGGAAAAGAAAGAGATAAGAGGAAGGAGACGCCACCTTCTGGTATTCCTCCTACAGAGGCTTTTTTTTCCACTCAAACTAAAGCAACAAGGTCTTTCCACCTCACAGCAAAATGACACACCAGCCTGGATTTAGCCCAAACTAGAGCTGATGTAGGATCAGCTTTGTTGGTATGATTCACATGAATCTGTCAGTATTACAGAAATTTGAAGAGATCTGGAGAAAACAATGGCGAGATCTGTCCTCTGTCACATTAGCTTAATGGCTCAAACACATCAAGAAGGGTTTTTTTAATTTTTGAGTCATCAATTTTCTGTAATACGCCTGCAGGTCTGTATTCTCAGATCGGCAAGTCTGAGCCAATAAAAGCTCAAAGTTTTACACAACTATGAGAATGTGTGAAGCATGAAGGCAATGGCATGAAGAACGCAAGAGTAAACACTGTAATACACACAACTCACCTGTGTTACCCAGAGTTTCACCTTCGTTGGGCTTCGTTCGACTCATTCAATCTACAAACATGTTCCTACTTTTAGGAACATCAACTCATAATTTGTACTGATGGAAACGGTGGGAATAAAGAGAGAAAAAAAAGCTTTTCCTTCCAAAAAAGTCACATCCGAACCAACGCTGCAACTCAGTTGAATGCAGATGAAGACGTGTGTAACATGAGGTGAGATGGGCTTGAAGCAGACCCCACACAATATACCATGATGTGTGTGGATGTGCATTCCAACAAAACACACACCATGCTGCCGCTAGTCACTACGTGCGCACACCGTGAGAGCATGCGTGGTTCTGCGTCTAGTCGGCACTGCAAACACACACGGAGGAGGCTGTGAGTGACGCGTTACCTAGTCATCTCTAGGAAATTGAGGCGGGTGGAGAGGTCCTCGAGACGACTTATTTGTTTGTGACACTGGCTACAGAAAAAGTCCAGCGCCTCCTCCCTGAGGAAGCTCTGAAAGCAGTCAGGGAGAGAAGCGGTCGCGCTGGAAAGAGGAAAAGAGGGGGCGGCAGAGGAGGAGGAGGAGGAGGCAGTGGTGAGTGACGGACGGAGAAGGGGGGAGGGGGTGGGGGTGCGTTCAGGTGGAACAGGACACCTCTGGGGGTGCAGGAGGCGTCGGTGAGAGTGAAGAATTAACAGTGAGGGTCACGGTGGTGGGGAGACGTGGGACGGAGCGTCGTGTGGCTGTGATTACCTTCCTGGATCGTGTGAAGGAACAGAACATTTCTGACACAAAGAATGTTTCTATCTGCTGATAAGATTCACTTCGGGGGGGGGGGGGGGGGGGGGGGGGGGGGGGGGGGGGGGGGGGGGGGGGGGGGGGGGGG
>JAUESE010000101.1:10133624-10149202 GCA_032274725.1 Malacoctenus triangulatus
ATGGAGTTTAAGCAGCAAACCAACCAAAACGTGGAAAATACTGCACAATATAAAGTCACATAGTCAATATTTACCAGCTATCAAAGGAATCCTTTCTTACAAACACATTTGTGATGCATCATGACCAGGAGTCTCTGGTGTTTCTCCGTATCACCTCCAACAGCCGTTTGTCCAT
This sequence comes from Malacoctenus triangulatus, assembly GCA_032274725.1. Taxonomy (NCBI): domain Eukaryota; kingdom Metazoa; phylum Chordata; class Actinopteri; order Blenniiformes; family Labrisomidae; genus Malacoctenus; species Malacoctenus triangulatus. The sequence continues at coordinate 10,133,800 of JAUESE010000101.1, forward strand.
TCAGGGAGACTCAGGTGTGAGTTATGCAACCACCTGGCGCACGTCTCCGTGCATTAATGCCGAGGGAAGCATCACACGACAGGCTGAAAGTCACTCGGCGGCCATATGCGGCGTCAGGGCGGCCGTGTGAGGGAGCGTTCTGTTCAAAAGGCGCCCGCGGTGATGTGCGCTTGTGTCGAACAGAAGCTCCCCACCAGCATGTGAGCATGTACTCAAAGTGTTGTGATATGTAGATAGATAAGCGTGGGGGCGTGTGTGTGGGCAGCGCTGCTCCATGCAACCGGCAGCGAGCGCGATTGGCCCCAAACATGATGACGCATTCGCACCGAGTGGGTGAAGTTTGTGGGATGTGGTTATTTTTTTTTCCTGCTTGTGTGTGCGTTTCTTTCTGCTCAGCTGCCAGCAGACTTCTGCTCAACTCGTATGAATAATAACGTTTCAGCTCCTTTAACATCACTGTGCGACGGCACAAGCACAATGATCAGCTTCACTTCTATACATCACATGCAACTCTGAAGACATCGTCTGTGCAGGAAGAAGCATTAATCCAACGCTAACAATGGTTTCTGCACAACAACAGGAATTAACTGTATATCTGGACTTTAAGTCATTACACTGGAACAGTGATGACTAAAACAGTGCTATTAGTGCCAATCCAATTACACCATGTTACTTGCACATTGTCAGTGGGGGAAACTAGCTGTTAAGAGCTTCATGGCGAAGTAAATCACAGTGGGAAAAACACAACATCCAGCTTAGAGTCTGATGTAAAGAAAAGGAGGACGGGGAGGCGGGAAAGTAGAAGGGTTCAGTACAAGCTGCTAATGTGTAATGTGCCATTTTACCACCACAATACACGATGTTGGTTGACTGCTGTCTGGACGCCTGGTTGGGTTATAACCTGTTTAAACTTCGTCTTATCTCGGCCTTGGCCAGAAACAGGAGGCAGACAGAGGTGGAAGGACGTCTCCAGTCAGAAGGTTTTGACTCCTGAGCTCAGTGTCTTTGAGTGAAGGGAAACATTTCCTCTGAAGAATGTAACAAGACGCATCCCAGTCTGGATGTGCAGGATGAGAATGGGACAGTGTGGCACCTTTTATCAGGAGGGATGATAAGAACACGTTGCTATTTCTCAGCCTGCTAACAAGTATCAGATCTGTGTGTAGAAGTGAGTACTGCACGTTTAGGACTGATATCAAAATGTGACCTTTTGATCATGTTAAAAACTGAATCTCAAACATTCCACATGTTGCAATTTGGGTTGAGGCCCAAACAGACGACGAGCTCATACCTGGGGGAGAGCAGTGACGAGCCATTGACTTGATCGGGGGTCTTTGTGATGGACGAGTCGACTTCTCCCCCGCCGACCTCCACGCTGCTCTCCAGCAGCAGCTCGGACGAGTTGCTTTCCCCAAAGTCCTCAAAGTGCTCCTCCTCTCCACCCAGGACCGTCACCAGGGAGTGGTTGTGGTGCTCCGAGTTCAGGGAAAACCTGAGGACACAATGATGCGCGGGTGTGTCAGGACTTTAACGCCTTTAGATCGAAGCCAAACATCAAAGACCTTCAGCTGACACTGCAGTGAATAAAAATTTGGCAATGTTTGTGTATTTTCAGGAAACAATGAGGATATCTGAGCAGCCAAACATTGCATAGACGCTTAGAGCTAACCACATAGAAACCACACCCAAACATTATTAACCATTCCCGTGGCAGAGTGGCAATCTGGACGAGTTCGATCACTTCTCTTCGATGGTAATCTGTTAATTCACATTAATCCTGAAGGCTGCTTTAAGTGTCTCGTGCTGCCCTAGAGACACCAGGCCACAACAACAAGCCCTGAGAGGAGCCTGTGTGGTGTTTAATATGAATAAAGCCTCCAGAAGAGGCGGAGAGTTGGATTCTGAAAGCATGCTGGTTATTTCAAACATCTGACGTGTTAGCCTTGAAGTCCTTGTTGGAAATCCAGGTTGCAACAGTTTCAGAGAAGAAATGCCTTGATCTGCGTTGAGCAGGAAGCCTGGATAGGTAGTCTTTCCTGTTTTCCAGCAGGATATGTTGATATCTTGGACACACTCAGGATAAGGAAGTGGAAATCAGCAGAAAAGCCTGCTTTCTCAGCATGATGACATAGCTCACAGCTCATCTCGCCAGTTTACAAGAGTAATGGTGTTCCAGCAAGTTAAACAAGGCACCGATCTGAAGGAAACAAAAAGCTTCAGATACTTTTAGTTTGGTAATTGACAAAAAACACGAGGTTACTCTTGTGAAGCTTTGAAGGAAAAGCAGGTTAAATAGTGACCAAGCCAATTTCACAGGCACTTACCCTTTACTGAGGCACTTACTACTGGGCCCCATGTTGAGGTCCCTCACACAGAGGGACGGTGAGGAGAGAGACCGCATCTTTGAACGCCCTCCACTGCCCTGGCGTGTTAGCCTGGGAGCAGCTGGAGTTAAAACTCCTGACAACCAGAGTGGAATCCTGAAGTTTCACTGGTCACACCGATTTAAAGCAGAATCCCAATTCTCCAGCTTGGAGAAAGAAAAGCAAAAACGGAAGTGGTCCGAGCTCCTCAAAACACCATCAGTGGGCTGCTGTGCGACATGACGCAGTGCTGCCCGTGCCACCCTGGGGACTCGAGACTGGACCTGTGAGGGGTTGACTGTGAGTGGCCTAATCAGATTTGAGGCTAAGCAACGGCCAACAGACAGTCCTGCTGACCGTCCGAGGGCCAAACGTGTGTGGGGACACAGGGGCAGGACAGCAGGGAGGGGGAGGCTAATCCTGTTACAGTCTTAATCCCTCGTTCAGTGCATATAGTTCTATCCTTAATACCTCTCTGGCTGCAGCCGGTAGCCGGGTTAGTTCAGCTAAGCAGGCCGCACAGTAAACCTCATTTTATGTACAGTTTGTTTAGGTTAAAGCTTCACCGAAAGCAACAAGCTGTTTAGAAGTGAGATGCTGAACGACAAATGTTCAGACACATAAAACATTGTGCTCTCATATGTTGCAATCACAGTGAGCCTTCATCAAAACCTACTGTATTAGTGGAGGAACTTATATACATTAACAGCTTTTAATTTGAAATTGAAAAGCTTATTTTGGAAACCACAACCAGAAAGTTGGAAAAAAAACCAAAAAACATTAAGTGTCTACATTTTCAAGATTATAGGTGCTGTAGCACAGTCAGAGACGCTCCAGTGAGAAGACGAGTCAGTGGTGAAGAGGGAAAATCTGATCAGCGATTGCCAGAAAAAGAAAAGAGGGAAAACAACAAAAACGGCAAACTCGACACTTCCTGGAATTCAAGGCTCCATTCATGGAATGGGAAGTCCAAACACATCCATGTCAGGCAGACCACTTCAATCTGTCATCGGACCGGACGGACGGGTCACACACTCGGCAGATGAAGCCGCAGCGTTCAGCGCTTCCTCTCCAGTGTTTGCCCTGAAAAACTACACCGACCTGGCGCCCTCTGAGCAGATATTTAATCTGCTGCGAGCTGCCCAAAAAAACTTCAAGAACTCAACTTTATGCAACTCACAAATTTAGACGACGATACTTCCTCAAACAAAGCCAGTTAATTAGTGATTAGTGACTTAAATGCCGCGTGGCACATGGATGGACAGCTGTCTTTCAGGATGAGACGCCTTCAGCTGATTTGCAATAAATCTGGAATGCGGGAACAGTCGGTACAATCTGCAAGAATACGTTACGGAGGTTTTAACACAAAGTCAAACGGAAAATCTTCACCTCAATCCCAAACCTAAATGACCATCACACAGAGTGCAGAATACTCCAAATTGGTTTTCTGACAAACATATCCGGTTATCCTTTTTCTTGCAACGCTGGAGTAAACTATCCTTTGAAAATAACCAACATCCCATCTAAGTATTAATTGCTGTAACACGAGATGTCAGAAGTTTGGCCAACACCAACATCAGGGAACAGTGGAGAAAGACTTCAGGCCTCCTGGTTCAGCTGTACTTCAAACTTCAGATCCTGCTGTCTATGCAACATTACATAATGTACAACTTCATTTGTACTTGAACTGAACAGACGATGCAAAAGAAAACAAATTTGCAAAAAGTTGATAAACATTGAAATGAGTTTCTACATGCTGTCATGTATCGAGGGGAATTTAAGGCACCGAGTCAATACAGTGGTAGCAGCCTCTGTTTAATCTGCCTGTCTGGTGACCCAAATAGAAACTAAGTGATTGAGCGCCTGGCACGCAAGACACGTAATTCACGTGAGCAGAGTAAAAGGTCAGCGCGGGTCAGCTGTGGCTGCAGACCACCGGCTGCAGATTTAACACACATTTTCACGAAATTCTGCAGTCGACAGCGATTCCAAGTGGCATTATGACGTCGATTTAGTTCTCAAGAAAAGTGGATTAGAATCGTTGATGTCTGACGGAAGTCATTCAGGGCCACAAACAGCCAGCGGGGGATTTGAGTTTATCCAGGAAAACACAAGCGTATGAGCTAAAACTGGCCTGACCGGCGCGCCTGAAGTGGAACAAAAACCAACCTGTTCCCTCCATCTTCGGGGTCGTGCAGCGTGGCCTCGATGCCGCTGTCCGTCTCCACGTCCTCGTGCATCTCGGGGGGCACCAGGGCCCCCGTGTCCTCATCGGTGAAGGTCTCGCACTCGCTGTAGGTGCTCTCCGAGCCCAGATATGCGCTGTCTGTCACCTCATTTTGCTGCAGGAACAGAAGCACAACCACATTCTTTTTTAACATGCACCACGACACAAAAAGTTTGCATCTGTAACAAAACTATTTAAGTCACAGTAGTTTTAGGGAAGGCAAAAAAATCAGACAGTGTTGGGGGGGAAAAAAATCTCAAAGATCAGCTATTTTCTAACACTCCATGTTTAGCTGGGAGAAACCGACGCCAACAGCCAAACAAATCACAGCGAATAAATTTACTTTCGAGACGGTCTGCTGCGTTTCAGATCGCAGCTCTGAGAAAAAACACAAAACCTGCTGCATTAACAGCTCAAAGCTACAAGTTCAAACAAAAAGAGCAAGCGCCTCGTTCCCAAAACAACCAATGCTACACACCGATATGTGCCAACAAACGGACACCTGAGGCCAACTACAACTACAGGCACAATATTGAGAATCAGAGCTGTGAAGTGATGATCAAGGTGAGACAAGAGAGTCGGTACCGATGCGCAGGAAGTGTCCAGAGAGGAGAGGCCCCGAGGGAAATCCACCATGCCCAAAACCATCGTCTCTGCCCAGTCTCACTAACAGGAGAGGTGGTCTGCCATGAGAGCCCGCCACGAACTGCTACTGCTGCGGCTGCTTCCTCACTTTTACTCTCAGGGAAAGTGAGAGGGGGGGGGAGAGTATGTTTGGGGGGAAAAAAATGGAACATTCTGTCGCACCTCGTTCGGCTTGACTGGGTGGTCAAAGGGGGGAGGAGACAGCGACAGAGTCCAAAGAGTAACAGAAGTCAGCTGTACTGCTCAATCAGCTACTCGCGGCGCTCGGCTCTGAACGAACGCGCGACCCGATCAGCTGAAGAAGCGTTTAATCTTGCCCGACTCTCGGGAGCTTCGCTTCCTGCCACAGTGTGACGGCGTAAATCATTAAGCCATGTTTAACTCGCCCCGGGCTGCACAGTTAATGAGGACTATACATCATAACTACCTGTTTTAACTGCCCGACGAGGTGCAAACAGGACACTAACATGCTGTAAAACTGTGGCTGTCGAGTTGTCCACATTTTGGCCAAAAGGGGAAAAAAAAACACTGGTTGGGAATGTCAAAGTTTAAAATGTTTGTGATGAAGGGAGAAAGGCGGTTGGACGGGCCGTTTCATAGGCCAAACGCCAGGCCCCGGGCTGAACAGCCTCACCTTGCCTGTTTTGAAAGCAAACAGGGGCAGAACAGCGCGGCCATTGAGAGAGAGGAACCTTTTTCTGCCAGAAAACTTGAGGAAAAAAACAAGGCCACGGACACAGGTGTGGCGTCTACTTCAAACATACACGGACTTCCCAAAAACTCACCGCGCGCGTTCCGGTAAACAGCAGCCGCAGTGGCTGGAATACTTTATGCAGAAAATAAACTAGATGCAACTGTGGTGGTGCAGCCTCGTGTTCACTTTATAATTTCTCTCCCTTTTAGGTATTTTCTAGGTACTTCTCAGTTCCTCAACTGGGAAATGAGTATTTAAACCTGAACATTTGATCCTGTGGTTAAAAGAGACAAAATAAACTAAATTACAGTCACATATAAACCCAAATTTACTACCATCAGACATGGATAAACATCAAAACACAACAAGCTCCAACTGCTTCACACATGACTAAGGCACCATTAAAAACCACAGGGGAGAAGATCGCTCTAGTTAACTAATCACATAAATCATTTAACCCTTTCAGGGAAAAACAATTCTCGCTCTCGTTAAGCACTTTTTTCATTAGTCCCTAAAAATAATCATGATCTGCACGAACACACGTTGCAGAGGATTACACAGGAGCTATATACAGATACTCAGTCTAACACAGTTACAACATGCTCTCGGTACTCTACAATCTAATCTAGAATCCACAAAAATCTATTGTTTTTGTCACATATATCTGTTTTTCACTGTATTTTTGAGCTTTTAAGAGGAAGTCTTTCATATTTTATTTACAGAAGCACAGAGATGCAATGCTTTTTCCTTTAAATGCACTCGAAAAGTCATTCTCAAAACAAACTGAATCATTCAGTTCTCCACTCATGCGGACGGTGAGGAGGACAGAAGTGGGCTGAATACATCTGAACACTTGACTGTCTCACAAGTGTGCTGCTGCACTTCTGACTAACATCAACAGAGGGCGGCGACAGCGCGCAGAGCGAGGCCACTAAAAACAACACTCGTCATCCAACAAGGCCTTGAAGGGCGCACAATAGGCCGAGCCTTTTCAACGCTGCAGCGGCCAGTGAAAAAGTGATGGTTAAAAATACAAGATCCGTGCAACAAGGGGAGACAGGAATTCCACATATGCCAACCGCAACTGTAAAAACACAAGTCGACACACACGTAAAAACTCTCGCACATTCCAGCTAATTCAATATTTGTCAGAGAATACTCAAAAGCCTCCGCCTGCCAGATGCTATTTAGTGTCAGCCAAAACCAGAGTGTTCAGTATGTGGAACATTCACAGAGTGGTAATGATAGCTCTGCGAGCCACCCGGTGAATTACAGTGGGACGAGCGAGGGTGCACGGGGAGTTCAAGCCTTTGGCCTTCGCAGAAGGGCCGCCGTGTGCGGCGACGGGAGCTGAGGAGGCACAACAAAAACCGGGGCTGCAGACACAACTCGGGACGGGGGAGAGAGTGTCGCTCGGTGGCTCACCTCGTCGTACTCCTCCGGGCAGCTGACAGCTCCATCCCCTGGACTGTAGTTGACATTGTAAAGCTGCGGCTCTGGGCCTGGAGATATGAGAGAGGGGAGAGGACGGGTTTATTGTGTGCAGGATAAACAGAGTCAAACCGCAAAGGAGGTTAAACAAACACAAGAACGGTGTGTGTAGTACCAGCATCCATGTGCAAACAGTCAATATGCAAGAAGAAGAAGACGGGGAAGGCATCTTTATGAAACGATACAGTCTGATACAAGCCTGTGAATATACAACTGGAACGTACTGGTCACATTCTAAGTAGAAATTGGTCGAGAATGAAGCAAGAAAAATAGATCCCACATGTGATATTTGAATATTGTCACCTCGAAAACGTTAAATTCAAAGATTCATTTATGGGTTATAAAAAAAGGGGAAAAAAAGCTCATGCAAAGCTTCATATTTTAATCACAAAAAAGGTCACATTGTTAAAATACGACTGCAAATTCAAATGTTTTATGAAGCGTCTCCCCCCTGTGCGTTGACTGAAATGTGTACTCAGCATATTTGTGTCCTCGCTGCTTCACTTTGGCACATTTACAGTGAGCAATCTCAGCATGATGTGACAGCAAACATTATGTAACATTTTACACTCGCATTTCAAGGGCTATACAAAGTCAAGCAAGACAAGTATTGGCAAAATAAAACGATAAAAAAAAAAAAGGAGGGACGAGAGGCGGCCCGTATCCAGTTCATCAATAACGGCCTCCACTGAAAGCACCTGCACATCAGCAGTGTAACTTGAGACGGAGCGACAAAAAGTCCCGTCAGCCACTGCGGCTCCTGTATCTAGTAAACAGAGCTGTGAATAGCACCCTGCTGAGAGAACAGAGCACAAACAGTGTTCTGCCAGGAGCGCCAGGGGTCTCTATGCCTCTGGGTCTTACGTAACCCTTTGCTCTTTGAGCGTCGCACAAACACTGCAGGTTTTAAAACGAGACGAGCGCAAATCAAATGCGACGGTGCCCGAGAATCCTGCCTGTGCCGAGCAACACACCTGCAGCATCTTGGCGACATGTCAGACTTCAGAAGACACATTTTCTGGCCCTGGTCTTGTTGTTCCAGACATGCTGTAGTCACTACGGGGCGCGAGGCATTTCCCCAGCCTGCAGATACGTCTTTATTAAAAAGCCTTTACAGGGAGAAGTGGGGTGGAGATCAAAAAAGGAGGGTGGAGTGCATCGTTGTCCATATTGAAACTACACAACAGGCTGGGAAAGTGGGAAAGCAGCTCGGACCATTTTTTACTACAGAGAAGGTAGAAACGGTGAAAACACTGAATAATTAAGTGGCTCTTGAAAAAAAAAGCCATTGACGAGCAAACTGGAATTCTGGCAGGATCGTGTGAGCGACTTGGGAAGTTGCAGCGAAGGTTGGATCTTCACACGTTGATGAGAAACTGTCCTCCAGCAGGAGGAAGGCAGGAAGAGGGAATCGGAAATAAGGAACAACTATCAGTGACATCTTTATTTCATCATCCAACCAAGTCCAGCTAAATAACCCTTTGCTGGATTAGACGTGCGTTCAGTGTCTTGCTCTGGCAGATCTGCCTGAGCAGTGACGTCCTGGCTCTCTCTGCAATTTCACAACACAACCTCACGACAGCGGAGGTGACTGGAGGAGGTAAAATAAGAGAACGGAGAGGACGGGGCGGAGAGGAAGGAGAGATGGAGGTAAATAATTGAAGTGAAAAAGGACTCCCAGCCCAGACCTCGTCTCTCCGCCACTCCCGCTCTGAAAGCTCGCCAATCAGCCCATGTGTCTGTGCATCTGATGCTTTCCAGTGCATGATTTATTCATGGTCTGAGTAACCATAGCTGTGCAACCCAGAAAGCCGTAACAGGACAGTTCTACAAACCAATAGGCTGGACGGTCCCACGTAACGACCGGGCCGTTTCTGTGACAACACAACACGCTGCGCGGCGTGGCAAACATACAGCGTGCTCTGTGAACGGCTACATCTTGTTGTTTCACTTGGAAGGATTTACAACTTTTTGTAACCACAGAGAGTGTGATAAATACAAAGCCAGCCACCTGAATATTTGGAGATTATCGGATAATTTAGGATAGTTAAACATTATCCTGTTTGTATTCCAACTAAGGTAACTAGAGTGGAGCCTCATTGAGATAAAATCCCTGAGAAAGAACCTGTGTCAGCTCACATTTTCATTCCTCAGAAACAGACATTGTAAACTGAATGTTTACACTGTGAGGCAGCAGAATGACAACAACAATGGGTTGCCATTTGATGACAAAACCCTCATTATCAGACACAAGCTCCCCTGGGCTGCAATCCTGCAGATTGAGGAGGCGGGCCCAGCCTCCAACGTTGGGCTTTTCTTCCCTTGCTGGAGCTGATAAACGTGCTGATAAACATGTTTAACCATAGAGCCAAAAATCTATCCGCCTGCTAAGTCTGACAATTTAATCAAGTATGGCAATGGCGATTGTTAATCAGGTGAGGAATCACCAAATCGAGTTTCTATATTGCACAATGTTGTGTGGAAGTGGAGCGGGAGTGCGTCACACAGGCAGGAAAAAATTTTTTTGAGTCCAGCATCAAAGAATTTGGGTCAGCCTTCTCCCTTCCCTTCAAAAATCCTTCACCTTGGCTGAGCTGATAGACGTGAACATACTGCAGCAATCCCCGGCGCCACGTGTAATGCGCAGATTAAGCCCGATAGTGGGAAAATAAGGCTGAACATCTACATGCCCCAATAAAATATACTGTACCACCGGGAGGACGGTGGACTCGGATATTTGCTGGTGGAGCAGATATTCAATGGCAGAACTGAACTAAAGCAGCACAAGTAGATGAATCATCAAATAACATCACAGCCACAAAACTTTGATTACTAACACAGATCCATGCAATCCAGTGCAGGTCATTAAATTGTGTTGCAATGCATTGGCAGAACTTTAACTTTGATTGAATTAAATGAGCAATCCTCAAGATTTTTCAGCGAGGGGGCAACCGAGTCCACAGAGAAACGGACACGGAGCCAAATGCAAACGAAGCCAACGTGCCCGCTCACCTCCATTGCTGATCGCTGAGATTCCGCGGTGGAAGTCCTCGAAGCTGATGACGCCGAGGCCACTGGGATCCAGAAACTTCGTCAGGTCCTTCACCTGAAAAAAAAACAGCCACAACTGTAAAAACTCACTGTCACCATAACAACAAATGAAAAAAAACTCTCTCTCATGAAGCAAATCATTTGTTCAGCGCCGAAGCTTCTAGGTGATGTAATGGATGATGTCAGGAGGGAGTTTTCCACCGAAAAAAGAAGGGAAATGACTTAGCAGCAGTGTTGTGCGGACCGGGTTGAATGGAAAAAGCACCACAACATTAAAAAAAAAGGAACAGGCCACATCTTTATCTGCATGCTGGCGTCGCAGAATCATTGTCGATCATGATCGTTTCCTTCACATGACAGTTTTACTGCCGAATTACGAGAACTCCAAGGATGCTCCGATTACGGGAGCAGAAAAGTCGCCAATAAAACACGTCTGACCTCCAGAGGGAAGGCGACTTTTGCAGATGTCAAGTGTTCTGCTTTTATTGGATTGAAGGCAATGGTGAACTTAAAAGGAGTTATGAGAGTACAAAGGCTGTGGACCTAAACTTAAAGCGAGTAATGGACGAAACACAGGGAGAGAAAACGCAGTCAGAGCAAAGATGTTAAGCATAGATGCAGGCACACAAATGAAACACAAACCAGCAGAAAGCACAGTTATAATTGTGTCCGCTTACGTAACGCAGAGCAATATAGTCCCGTGGACAGAAGCTGCTGCAGTCAAGTGTTAAAGGGGTTATACAAGTGCAGCTACATACTGTATATCCCTGCAGTCGGTAGCCTGGCAACTCGAGGATCTGTTCTCCAATAAACAGAGAACCTCCGGCCACAAAAAACAATCTATTCACTCTGGATCATTGACTTGTTTAGATTTCTTTCCATTGTCTAATGTACCGTCATGTTAATGGGGTCACGTTGTAATGAGAGGATTTGCTGGCTCCCGGCTCCCTTAATGCTAAATTTGAGACAGCGACTGGAGGAGCGTCTCGGCCACCGAACTGCACAAGAAGCCAAGTCACATGTCAACCATCACAAAAAAATGACTCCAACCCATTATTACAGTACACATTCAGGCGTGGATGGCTGACAAATTTGCTGCAGCTGGGAGGGAGCCTGGGAGAATGTCGTGTGAGGTTCCTGCGGTCTCCGCTCGCTTGTTCCTCGAAAAGACGGAGCGCGCACAACGTGACGGCGACCGTTTTTTTTCCAGCGACGTTCTGCGTCTGGCTTCGCCCTCTCTCTCTCTCTCTCTACACCGTTTCTCATATCAGTTACATGTAAAAACAAGCTGATCTGCTTAGCAACGCTGAGCTCTGACTCAAGAGGCTGAAAAAGGCAGAAACTCCTAATAAACTCAGTCCAACAACCCCGAGGCTTACAATCACGGTTTGGTGAATTAAACCCAGCTGTACTCGGTGAGGAAATACGAGCGACCGATCTCTCTGCAGAGTGGTCATCCATGCCGTGTTAAGTGGCGTCAAGGCTCGTCCATATCTCATCCTCGCTATGGCAACACCTCGCCATACGCTGAATTACAGACTGAAGAGGCGCTGTTGAAGAGCGTTCTGGATTAGAGCTGCATCTGAAGTGAATGGAAGGTATTTAAATATAGCTTTCAGCTTTCCAGCACCCCACATTGTGTCACAGTTCACAGGAAGCCATCATGCTCCATGCAGCGATTCAGAAACACCTCTGCAGAGTGAGGCGAGAAAAACCAAGTGTATAACAAGAGATGACTACAATCCACTTCCTTTGATGTATTTATGCAGACAGGATTCATTTGTGCTTATTGCAGGCAGAGCTTGGGAGCGTGTGCTCTAATCATTCGCCAGCGATCGTGCTGGGTCCACCGCGCCGACGGCCAACTGCTACGATTTAAGCCACTACAGTGTGGAAGTTGTCCATGGCCTACATCCGAGCCGGTCGGCCTGTGCAGCGGTGCCAGGCCCCTCAGGTTTTGCGAGCGGAGCCTGCGGGCTATTCCAAGGCCTAACCTAAAAAGGTGAATGGGATTCCAGTTCAGCAGCACCCTGAGAGAAAAAATGACCCACAGCTGTCGAGCTGGCAGACTGTCCCAGTTTCAACAGATTGCTCAGAAACTCCCTGTATTGATATGCTGATGTCCAAAACTAGTCCTGGCTTTGAATATTCTTGTTTGAACCATTTGTCTGTTGCTAATCAGTGAAAAGTCTTAACTAGTCTGCATTAAAACAGATTTTTTTTCCATAAATGTATGTTACTTTATTATACTTTATGTTCTTTGCATGTTAAAACTTGATGTTCGTCCTCTTGCTTTTCTAAACAAAAATGCACATTTTTAATCACAGAACATCATATTTTGATGTAAGGTAACCTTACATGTGCAGCCGTGGGAGACGGTGGTAAGTTGGACCAAAAAAAAAGAAGTTGCACTTAACACTGTCAGTTTCACTGCTTAGCGGAGCAGCGAAGGCGCTGTGGTTTTTCTGCTTCCTCTATTTGTGTCTAATCAGTGCCGGGGCACGCCTGACCGCCCCCACACAGACCACTGTTGTGCATAACCCCATGGAGAAGAATACCCTTTGGTGAGAGTCTTTCCTGGAGGGGGAATTCACAATGGGTCCGAAACAAAACCTGCGATAGCCATAATCATAAGCCTAGTGGGTTGGAAAAAGATGATGTCAAAAGGAGTGGGGGGGGGGGGAGAAAAAGAGAAAAAAAATGAAGCAAGGATGCTTTCTTAGCAACTAAAACAGTACCACACATGAACTTGCACAGAAACGTTAAGTCAAGACACTGTGGGTTTTGGGGCATGCGACATTCCACTGTGGATTAGGGGGTCAGTACATAAAAAGCAGCGGGTGAGGGGGGGGGCAAAGAAGGGTTGACACACAAGAGAGACGCCACCACAATTTAGTTCAATTTGGCTTTTGTGTGGAATCAGGGTCAAATCCAAAAGAAAGGCCTTTTCAATAGACGGGTTGCCAGATTAGATGCATGTCCGCAGGTCACGTCACCTCCGAGGGAATTCAAATATCCATCAGAGGCTGTGACGGGGACGCGCCTCAGTGGACAGTAGCAGGTCAGCACTTACTGATCAGTTTCCTCAACTCAGTCACAAAGCCTTTCTGTGAAACACTGAAAGTAGAAACCTCTCCAACTCCAGACGAAACCTTTATTAGACGATGCAAAGAACCTGCTCATTTACCTATAAATTCAAATTAACTGGTGCTCAAATTCATACTAGCTACAATACTCTGTATGTGTGTGTGTTCGCTGTCACAATCGTACCCTGAAATAATTCCAGAGGAAGCATTTGCATGAGTAGCACAGAAGCGTCAGGGCGACATTCATGCAAATTCCCCATGAATCCCTTCCTGCTGCTTGTGACAGGTCGATGGGATATTTGCAGAGAGAGACAGTGCAATGTGCACAAGCACACGGACAAACACACGCCTCCTCCGAGCTCAGCTATGACAACATAAACAGAAAATCCTCCCGAATAACTGCTGCCGGGACGACGAGCGGGTTTTGGAGGAATTCCCAATCAAAATAAATGTTTCTCACATGTTTATGAACCACTGACAACAAAAATACTCCGTGACCTCACAAGCTCTTCTCAACCATCTCCCGCTGGCTTTCTGAACATTACATTTTAATAAGGTTAGAGTTATTTAACCAATAGGAGCCGCTCAGGCTCAAATGGATTTTATCTCCAGAACACTGAAATAAAAAAGACATATCAGGCTAAAGCTTGTTAATTATTTATAATGCATCTGTATGCATTTCCAGACTGCTCACTGCTTCAGCCAAGAAAACAATCCTGATGCGGGTTATCCTCGTTATATCCAACCTGACTTTCCCCACTGATCCTCGTGTACAGCTAATGAATGCTAAATCCTCAGGAAAGGTTACACGCATTATATAACATTCCTCAAATTCTAAAGATAAGCGCCTCTGCTTCCCGCTTACTTACTGTAAATGAAAAAAGGGTTGCTTAAGGCAAACACCCCCGAAACTCCAGTGTCTCTGTCCCAGATCTTGAAAGGACAGAAATCTGAGAGGAGTTTCCTGTAAGGGCACCGATTAGCTCACGCTGGAATCGGAAACCAGATACTTGACGGCCGAGTCAAAGCAAGAAGAAAATCAACCTGCACAATCTGGTTCGCAGTCCAAAGAAAAACCTTTCAGATTCACAGATCCTAATCAAACTGCTGGGAGGAAATCCCCCCCCCTCCCAGAAACCGGAGTGGGGAGAGTAACTGCAGAAACGGTACACACCTCTGAAATAAAATAAACTCCCAGTGCTGTAAAAGTGTATCGTGTGTTCACTCCCAGACAAATCCACAGGTGGAATTAGTTTACATGAAAGAAACTTCTCATCTGTCCACCAAAACAAAGTCCAGAGGCAACTGGTGGGCAGCACCCAAAACCATGGAGTCCCTCTGACTCAGGAAAACACATTTAACTCTTAATCCTTCACAATTCCCTGCATGCAGAGCTGCAGATACCTATGGCTAGACACGGGACGGATCGCGGGCAATAGAGGCGCTTTGAACTGGGGGGGGAAGAGGGATTAAATGGCATTAGTGGGCACTGTGGAGAACTAGCGAGTCCCCGTGTTCACCCAAAGTCCCAACGCGAAGTCCGAGAGTTCAAATTAACTGTGTGCCTAAATCTGTTCTGCACAGCGCAGACGCTCGCACGCGGCAGGAGGGAACTCGGCCTGATCTTTTCATCACGGCATCATGAGGCGCACATGACGTGGCATCATCTGCTCCCAGATAAACGAGAGGGACCACACAAACAAACCATATCGGTCAGCTGGGGGGGTTTTCTGACTAACGGTGATAAAACACCAACAAAAAAAAAATCTCTGTTCTCGTTAGTTAAATCTGTTTCGTATACAATTATAAGACGTGCTCACCGAGGCACACCTGACAGGCTTATGTC
>JAUESE010000101.1:10182912-10203909 GCA_032274725.1 Malacoctenus triangulatus
TAGGTACAGTGAAATTCATTTTTTCATGGTTAAAATTGTGTTTTTTCTCTCTCCATCCGTGTCTTTTTCTTAGGTGGGTCTGCCAGAGGAGATGGTCAAGCGCTGCATGCAGCAGCTGGGTTTGGCCCTCGACTTCATGCACAGCAAAAGTTTGGTGCACCGGGACGTCAAGCCCGAGAACGTGCTGCTGTTCGACCGGGAGTGCCGCCGCATCAAGCTGGCCGACTTCGGCATGACGCGGCGCATCGGCTGCCGCGTGAAGCGCGTGAGCGGCACCATCCCGTACACGGCGCCCGAGGTGTGCCGCGCCAGCCGCACGGAGGGCTTCCTGGTGACCACCAGCCTGGACGTGTGGGCGTTCGGCGTGCTGGTCTTCTGCATGCTGACGGGCAACTTCCCCTGGGAGGCGGCGCTGCCGGCCGACGCCTTCTACGAGGAGTTCCGGCGCTGGCAGAAGGCGGGCTGCCCGGTGGGCACGTACCCGTCCCAGTGGCGCCGCTTCACCGACGACGCCCTGCGGATGTTCCAGAGGCTGCTCGCCGCCGAGCCGGAGAAGCGCTGCGGCGTGAAGGACGTCTTCTGCTTCGTGAAGTACGAGCTGGTCAGCGAGCTGCGGCGCCGGGCGTCCTGCCGGGCCAAGAGGGGCGAGAGGTCGAGCTCGGGCGTGTGCGCCGGCACGTGCTCGTCCTCCTCCTCGTCCTCCACGCCGCGTTTGTCGCACAGACACCCCGAGCCCTCCACGCCGCCGGGGACCACCTGCCTGCGCCCGGCGCCGCTCAAACGCAGCGTCCTGTCCGACCCGCTGTCCCCCCGGGAGGAGTCCGGGCAGCACCAGTCGCCCGGCCGGGACAAGAACAAGAGCCAGATGGTGATGGCGACGGCTATTGAGATCTGCGTGTGATCGCGGTGATTTCAGAACTGGTGACTGTGTGTCTTTTCGCGGCCGTAACAAGCTGTGAGGAGACATTAATCGAAACCACAGGGAGCCTGGTTCAACAAAATAAAAAGGAGAGGTACTTTAATCCATGAAAGGGAAGCTCAGGATCTCATCCCAAGCTGTGGAAATGGACTTCATCAATCGGTGGTGCCCGCTCGGACAGATCATCACTGACACTCGACGCCATTCAGGCTTTGATTTGTGACCAAAGACTTGCTTCCCCAGCCGAGAAGCCATGGAGGCCGCTGCTCGGTCCACACATTCGTGATTCCTGCCCATACACTGTGGTGGTGCTACTGATTCTAGAGTTAGATTCACTCCATGTCACGTTTTGGTTTTTTTCTATCATGTTGATATCGATAAACGTCAGAAAATCCAAAAGCCCTCTGATCAAGCGTTCAGATACAAGCTGGTAAACCTGACGGCAAAACTACGCAAAGACATCCGACTGCCGTTTCTCTCACTTCCTGCCAACGTCCAATGCATAAAAAGTACTCGCTGACATTATCAAGACAAAGTATTACGAGGAGAGATAAAAAAAGGGACAAAAACAAACATTTATGTAGCAGCTTGTACGAGTCGTCTTTTCATGTCGGTGTCTAGACTGAGACGCTCAATCTCAGTGACAGGCATCAGCTCAGGACACTTCAGTGGGTCACTTCCTGTTTTATTATTGATGGATCTCCACCGAGCTCCCGGAGGAAACATCTGCCTCTCTTGAACTGCTCTCACTGACTTTCTTTTCCAGTCAAACGCGACAGAACACAGGGACTGTACACATTCATGAGTCAGTAAAATGGTGGCGAACACGCAAACAAAAACAAACATGGAAATGAAATGTCTTTGTAATGTTTCTTTTCTACCTGCTGTGTGTGTTTTGGACATGTAAGTGTGTTTCAAATCTTAAAGCACAAGATTTTTTGTAAAGAAAGACAGCTCTTAGAGAAAACTACGAGTCTATATTGTACATATCTTGATTTTCTAGGAGTGCACCATACTATCAGGTAGTTCAACTATGTAGCTGTACTAATTTTTTTACATGGGGGTGGGAACGGGGTTTTAGGTACTGTCGCAGTGATGCACTGTATGTAGCAACAAAATACAACAGAGTGTACAGTCTATCTAAACAGAGTAAGTCTATGGAGATATGATCTAGAGCCTATCGCATCGTATAACATTGTAGCAGCTGCTGCCCGCCTTTTATTTTGAAAGTGTTTCATCTGAACTGAATCTATTTTTCTCAAACAAAATAACGATTATATGATTTCAGCCCCGCTCCGTTATTACCTCATCGTAAGCTACGGTTCTCGTTTGTGTACAGTTGTCATGTGGACCTTAGGAAGGAGAAGCACTGAGGCGGTTGGGGGGAGTCTGGTAATGGCGAGCTTAATAAAGATGAATAACTTCCCTCCTTAATACTACCTGATTAAAAAGAGATAATGCTGCGTTCCAGTTGCAGTTGCGTGCAGCCTTTTGGTGTTGCGGAGCGATGACACAGAGAACTGGATGCCGAGCTTAAACGGCGCCAAGGACTGCGAGTTCTGTCTCCAAGATCGCTGCAAAAAAAAAAAGTGTGTTTTTATTGTGGCGCGACGACATAAACTACAGTCAACAACCGCAACTGAAACGCAGCTCTGCTATGATATTGCGAGGGGTTAAGCGCTTCTTGTAGATGAAACAGAACACGATATTTTCATCTCTCGCCGCAGAAAAAGGCTCGCACAGCTTGACTGCAGCCGTCCACGCTGCTGTGTGGCGATGCTGCGTCGCTCCGCGTCGTACAGTGCTGAGCGCTCAGCTGTTGTTGCTCCCGTCTGCTCATTTTATTCCAGCCTCTCTGCCTCTTTCTGGAGAACAGAGTCCAAATATATCACCTTAAAAAAGCAGAGCCCAGGTGTTATTCGCCTGCAGGGACGACCTCCGTGTCAGCCACTGACACCGTGCGAGCAGCTGATTGATCCTGACGGCTCTGCGGTTCCAGCCTCCATCCAGATACAGCTAATTATGACTGCGTCTTAAAAACACACACACACACTCGTGGATTGAACGCTTCGCCGCATTCTCATTACCTTTGGTTTATTTGTAGTGTCAGTTCACCGTGTGTGTTTGCGCGCTCATTTTCACTTCTCTGATCCCCCCCCCTCTCCACCCATGACAGCCCGTCACCTCTGTTGCTATAGTGACAGCGCCGGCCCTCCTCAGGTTGGGCCCCCTGTCCTCCCCTTGAACATCAAGTCTAATTGAGCCCAAATGAAACAACCGGCCACCAACAGGCCTTCGCCCTCACCCACAGCTCCTTCTGACAGTTGCTCAGCTTATTACACAGGATGACACATTTCTGCAGATCCACATTTTGAGCTGGTTTACAGACGAAAAGTCGTCGCTTCTTTTCTTTTTCATCCAGTCGCCTCACACATAATCAGAGCTGTTGATGGCCCCGATCATTTTCGCTGTCTCGCTCCGTCCGACCTCTCCGTTCTGCAGAGGTGTCCTGATGGAGGCTGAAGCCCCGTCAAAGGGATGTATTGTGCTGCGCCGCCGCCGCCGCCTGCCTGGGAGGATTTGTCAGGAGGAAATCATTCAGTCGGTTTTAGGGGAATGTGAATTAGCCTTACAACTTGTTATTCTACGAGATCACAGAGGATCTGTGTTGAAGGAAGAAGACGGGGATCGGACTGACCTTCAGACGACGTGCACGCGGCAACGAAAATGCAATTCAGACTAATGCAGCGTAGCGTCACATTTCACCCACTCTAACATGTTTTATTTAACACTGACATGATGCAACGTGACGTAATGTATACAAGTGACACTTTGTTCTGACGTTAGCAGCTGTTGCTTTGTTATAAATCAGGACCAACAGACTCGGGCGACTTGTGGAAACGTGAGCCGTTGTTCCTCATGAGCTGTTATGACGGGGAATGTCGAGTTTAATGATGAGGTGTCGTAGTTTCATTATTGTTCGAGCTCCAGAGAGAGTAGCCTTCCTCTTACCCAGTTTATCCTGATCCAGCGATCAAACTGTTTTTCTGCCAGCAAATCTTGTTGTAGACTGTAATGTAAATAATGTATGTACTGTGTCTTTAACAAAAGGTTAAAAAAAAAGAATCAAGAAAATGTTAATATATGTTGAAATAAATTTATGCACCACATCACATGGCTGCTCGCTGTTTTTAAGTGCCTTTTTTTTTTAGCAGTGTTGGAAAGGTCTAATGAATCCAGCAAAGGGTCTTCAGAACACAAGCTGAAGGTCAGCTCGAAGCACATGTGATTTCCCCAGGCTTCGCCCTCCGTCTGTTTTCGCCGTTGAGCCTCCCCCCCGACTACTTTAATATGCTG
This sequence comes from Malacoctenus triangulatus, assembly GCA_032274725.1. NCBI lineage: Eukaryota > Metazoa > Chordata > Actinopteri > Blenniiformes > Labrisomidae > Malacoctenus > Malacoctenus triangulatus. Next base: position 10,187,189 of record JAUESE010000101.1, read on the forward strand.
ACTTCCTTCTGAAAAGTCCAATTACCACATCTGTAGATAGGACTTATCGGCTGCCCTCAAAGAGCAAATGAGTTCAAGGACGGTTAGAATATGGAGCCGAAGATGAGATTGGTTATCGGGCTTCTTCATAATGCAGCCGAGCCTGTTGTGCCAGCGAGGGGGGGGGCTCGCTGAAGTCCGTTATCAGGCCTGGTTTGGACCGTGGCAGTAAGCAGTGGTGTATCTGCCACTGAGGAAAGCTAATAAGTTGAGACAGTGCAGGAGAAAGGAAAGGTCAACAATGACACGCATTGGGCTTCGCAGTGAGAGGACGCTTGTCCTTTTGTGATAGCCAATTCTCTGGCCTTAAAGGGCTGCAGCAGCCCGGTGGCAGAGTAAGAGTCCTAATTGCTCACACTGAGCCCCAAAAAAGGATTTAATGCATGCTACACAGCGCGGAGCCTTTTACTCCACTGCAACTCGTCTGTCCACAGCCTCCCCAGACATCCTACTGTTGTGTTATTCTACTCTCACGTCTCCCAGCAAGGTGGGATCGCTGTGGGGTTAAGTGGGAAAGTGTGTATGCGTGTGGATTTTTTTTTTTTTTTTCCTCCCCCAGACCTGGTCTGAGTTGTGAACATAAAGGTTCAACCGGTGCAGGATTCGTATTGAGCTGCAGCTTTTAAAAGACTGCCAGCTAAACAGAATCGATTCCCGGGTCTGCAGAAGGTGGCTTGTTAAGCCCCGGGACGGTGGTCCAGCAGCACAAACGGCTCAGAAAGTGATCGGGCCAAATGCAGCTGTCTCCAGGAGATCAGGCGCTAAATCCTCTTCGACTTCGCTCCCTCAGCAAGGGCTAACATCGGTAACACGAGGTGACAGTGTGACTGACGGGAGGAGGAGGGGGGGGGGGATGACGGCCCTGATCTACAGCAGCACATCTCAGCAGTTATCTAACAGTTGTCGCCCGCTTAAAATCACACTCGAGCAAAACGCGACAGCGTTTCAAAGCGCGAGCAGGACCTGCCTCCCGCAAAGTTGCGTTCACAACTTCATGTTGTCAGCGAGGAGGATCCTGACACGTCCTCGTGGAATCGTCGGCGTGGAGGAATCAAAGAGCCGCGGATCAATAATTCAGGCGTTGTTGCAGCATGTGCGGCAGGTAACCGCTTTAAAAGATGCATGTCCATGACACCATTCATGAATTTTAAAATATCTGCTCACAAGGGTTCACAAACCAGCAGTTGACCCTGCAAGTGTCAGAGGAATTAATTTGTATGTGTTTTCGCTTCGTCAAGGATAGACAACAAAGTGAAAGTGGTGCACGGCAGCCAGAGTCAGCACAATGAGCCAGGTGAAGACGCTGCAGCTGCTGGAGGCAGGAGCAACCTTCACACGTTCAGATGGAGCCACAGGAAGTACAGAGTGTTTGTGCCGCGCGGTAAACAACCGCAAAATGCAGCTGTTGTGTTTCCTGCACCTGCCTTCCTCCGTGAATACTCAGGTCTGTGCTGACAGGAGGAACGCTCCTCTGTGGGCCGACGTGCGCTGGAAACACTGAGAGAACATATTTCAAAGTTTACCAGTTTGCAGTGATAATATTGTGAACGCCACAGCGATCACGCCTTACAGTATGAAACCACCTGCGTCACCCCCTGCCTCTGCACCTCCAGATGAATCACCGCCAAGCTGCCGCTTGCACCACCAACTCCTCTTTTGTCTCTGTGATGCGTCTCCTGCCGGAGGAGCAGCTCCGGGTTTGGAAAGTCGGAAAAAGTCGGGTGCTGCGATTGCGATCTCGGCAGGGGTTAACCGAGAAGGGATGTTCCCCCGCTCCCTCAGATGCCGACGCAAGCGTCATGTGAAGCGTGCGTCTGATCACAGCTGGATGGGAGAGGACAGGAGAGGGAGAAAATAGGTTGTCAGAGAGGAGAGGAGAGGAGAGCAGAGGCGCTCTCGGATGGGACAAATGTGTTTGTGTGTGCTGGAGCAAAGTCAGATCAGGACAAAGCGAGCCTCCACAAAACAATGTGGGACATCTCTCGTAAATCTCTCTTAGCTGCAGACGCTTTTGAGAGCATTTCTCGAGGTATGCAAGGAACAATTTCGAACATCCCCAGTGCCAGACATAAACTCTCAGACAGTGTGTGGTCGTCTGCCACCATTGCTATAGCAACTGAGAGGATCCCAGTTTAGACGAGCGCTGAAATTTTCATTCCCCTTTTTAGAAACCAGCATCACGTTTCCAGCCGCGGAGATACAGTGCGAGCTCCCGCTTTTGTGCCCGGAGTCTCACATGATGTACTTCTCTTTTTTTCGGTTTGTAACACTGAAACACTTTGTTCTCTGCAGAGTGGGTGTTTTATCTCCAGTGTGGATGGCTCATTAGGATGGAGGGGGGGCCTGCTCACGCCGCGTCTCACCATATACACAGCTGGCTTTCTCTGCGTCCACAGATGCAGCTCCTGGCTTCTGCACACGTGAGGACTTCTTGAGCCCGACGTCTTCGCGTCGGGGTCACGACGTGGAGTTTTCTGCTCAGCGGGCACACGAGAAAATCTGCCGACCTTTGACCCGTCTTTGTACCACGTCCACCGCCCGCCATTGATCACGGCTGACCTCCAGCTCCGCGCTCAAGCACCACAATCAAGCCAAACCACGCACGGATCTAAATCTAATGGGAAGGTTGCCATAAAATGTTTTATTAATGCTTGCCCGCAGCTAAAAACATTGCATCTTCTATCATCATCTATGGACTTTATTCTAATGCGCCCCTCGGCCTTGACATATCAAATTCCATAAAAATCCAGTGGCCGAGCTATAAATTGTGAGCGTTTAATAGGATTTTAGATCGATTTCTCAGCGCTCGGCGATGTAATTAAAAGCCTCCTGAAATAAACACAGCTCCAAATCAAAGCAATAAAAAGTTCCCCAACAGCTGGTGTTTGCGCGAGCCGAGAGATGTAAGCATAACTCCAAGAGACCCAACTGTTTGAATAGCTCGCGTTACGCGGCGCGGCCGTGTCTGAATCATGTTTTGCAGGGTGCTCTCAGATGCTGCCAGTAACCGAGAACCCCGGCGTCCCCCCCCCCCCACCCTCGACGAATCCCAAAAAAGCTTCGTCATCCTTCGCTCGCACCGGTGCGATCACTACCGAGGAGCGAGGCTCTGCCGGCATGTTGGGACCAGAACGTGTGGTGTCAGGCGCCATGAGACCTGCCAGTGCCTATCCGTTTTATGTTGGTGTGTATCATCAACCTGCTCGGCTTTCACCGCGGCAGCTTTAATGACACGTTTCACCCGAGGGCAGAGGTGTCCGCGTCATTGTTCTCTGGGACAATGAACAGCAACGTTTCTCGGGAGCCGTCTTCACTGCGGGTGACAAATGATATGGTGGGGGCGCAAATGTTCTTCCGAGGAATTGGGGGGGGGGGGTATGGTGGGGTTGGAATGTGGTGTTCATGTATCAGCAACATGATGGTGCTTAAAAGTCCCAAAAGTAGAAGACAGTGGAACCCAGAGCGGTTTTTATTGGAGTTTTTTTAGCAAAGCAGAGGATTCATAAAAAGAGCAAACACACAAATCCCCCAAAAAACCTGAACCAAGCAGGAAAAAGGAGGAACGCAGGAGCAGCATCAACAACTGCAGGGAGAAGATGAGTGAAGAGAGGCAGCAGGTGAGGCTGAGCACACACACAGGTGGAAGCAATCAAGGTTAACGATCAGGTGAGACATGAAACGCCACCTGCTCAGCCAGCTCCAGTAATCTGAAGCACGTTGGCATGTTAGATGTTATCAAAGCAGAACAGCTTCGCCTTCACTTCCATCATGTTTGTACAGAAAACATCTGAAAATGCTGTGGTAAAAGTTTTGTTTTGTTTTTCTTTTCAAAGAACTGCTGAATTAATTTCATTGGTTTCAGTGTTTTTTGAAAAACAGGTCGTTTAAAATGTGAAAAAAGTGACATTAAAGTGAGCTCATAACGAACTTTGTCCAGCTAATCAGTCAGTACACAACAGTAATGTGAAAATTAAGTGTTAAATTAAATTTCGGTTAAGTGCTGCCTCCGTTTCCTCCCCAGCTGTGGCTTTGTGTTTTAACCGATAAACACACTGAATCAGTCAGCTCGAGTTTTACCGAGAACAGAACTTGTTTCTCAGACTGAGAGATAAAAGTAACGGGAAACTTTCTCGAACGCATTGGGAGCTTCTTATCAAGCTCCCCTAAACCCGCTCCTGATCAGCGGGGGAGATGACAAACCGCATATCTCACGTTGGAGATGGGTATTAGTGATACTCAGGCAGACATGCTGGAACATAACACCATAATTAATCGAGATGGAAAAAAAAAGCCCCGAATTTTCCTGCTGCCTGTAAACAGCTCAGCTCCCTTCTGGATTGCAGAAGACAATGGCGTCTTCCACATGTCATTGCCAGCTTGTAAATTGCAAAGACCCCTGGGATAGTGCTCAAGCGCTTCTCATGATCAGTGTCGTTGCTTTCAATTATCTCCTAATGAGTTTCTATAACAAGCGAGGAATCAAGAGGTGCAGCTGTGACAGAGGAATTTGCTGCTCGTGGCTCCACTGAGATGACTCCAGTCCACAACTTCCAACACAGTCTGTCCGTCTGCAGCTGGACCCCGGTGGTCTCCTGTACGGCGCCGGTTGGGGGATGAACGTCCTCACTGTGATTACAACGAGACTCGATAACATTTCTCTTCCCTATTCGGAAGCGGCTGCTTATAGCCGCCCACCTTAATAGCTGTGACATTTAACAGCTAACTATACAGTCGGAAACAGTGCCCATCAATGCCTGCATTGACCAAACTCCAGCGCGCCTCTCGATTATTGCGAGGGGGGGGCGGATTCAAGGCACCTGCTGGGACATCGATTTTGTATTATTGAGTCCACAGCCTGTTGGGGAGGTCTGTCCCTTCTGGGGAAGGTTGCCTCACTGTAAGCTATAATTAAAGAGGCGGCTTTGTTGGATGTCTCTGTTTCTTTGCTTCGGTCCGACTCAAACAGACAGATTTTACCAAACCTACGTCTGAAAATGTCTTTGTGTCTTTATAGACATGTGGAGAAATTATTGATGCATGTTGAGTGGAGTGTTTTGTGGTTTTAATTAGGAGCATTTCAAGTTTGGACATTTAACCACCTTTCAGTTCCCAACAGTGACCAAAATGGAGTGATGTTTTTCCATCTTTAAAGAGCCGGCAGGATTATTTTCTCTGAACTTTCTCTTTCGTTCCAGCTACTGACATATTGTGATACTGTAGGAAAAAAAACTTACTTGTGAGCTATTCTCAGTTATGTAGCCATTTTTAGAAGGTGATAAAGAGCAAGGCTTCATTATATCACAACAGCGTGTGTGGGGGGGTGAAACCTGCAGTGGACACGGTGAACGATATTAATGTGCTCGTATTCGCCAGAGTAAAATATCACTTTATCCGGTGTTTATCTTTGTTCGGAGATCTCGGTGTCCCCCAGAGAAGATAAACCCAGTGATACAGTTTCTCCTCCAAGTGCAAGCAGTTAATGTGAATATGTCCTGAGCAGGCCTGTGATTGGTGGAAGAGGCTTCTGGCTACGAATCAAAAGTGTTTTTTTTTGTTTCCTTTCTTTCAGATTTCCTAAATCCTTGAAGCCAGAATCCAGCACACTGAACTGGCTTCCTCACAACTCGTGCACATTTCTCTGCATCTCAGCGTTGCCTGAAGCTGCATTGAGTCAACCGATCCAGCAGCAGTGATCTGGCAGCACAGAAAGCAGCCGGCCTCCTCAGTGGGAGCGCATTCATCTCGGCCGGCCTCCTTCTCTCGCCCTGCGTCATGTACACGACCGCCACCGCCGCCGCCGCCGCCGCCTCCTCCCTCGCTTCAGGGTCGGAATATTCGCGGCTGGTTGATGAAGCTCGGTGGCCCGCCGCCCCGCCAGCTAATGAAGAAGCTGCAGCTCTGACGCCACGCGCTGAACTCGCTCACCTCGGGATCCATCAGCCGTGAGACGGCTGTGCTGCTCAGGGAGGAAGCTGCCTGCTGTCTATAACACACGTTCAGCACGCAGTGACCCAGCACCACTTCAGGTACCTGCCAGAGACGGGAAGCAAATATTTCACCTCGAGTTTCATCCATTTTACGTTCCCACCAAGGCTGAGGAAGGAAATTCAGAAGCACTGAAATGAGATGGAAACATCTCTTCCTTCATTCTGTCACTTCATCGGGACTCTCAGTGTTTATTCTGGTTTTGTTCACGTCTCTAGAAAGCTTCTCGTTGCTGTGTGTTGTCCAGGAGTCTCGCCTCTAGGGGGCGTTGTCCAGGCTCGCCTTGCACTAGCTCGTAGCATTAAGGTTAAGGTTTGCACTCGACTGAGTGTCCTGTAGTTTGAAAGCTCGATGCTGTTCCTTTTCACTGCGTTCACTTCACCCAACAGTATATCAAGTATTTAAATAGCGTCCATTGACCTCAGGCGTCACCGATAATCACACGGTGCTGGATTATAGCACATAGGTTTATAATTTTCTCCCATGTGAAACACAGAGCGGCCCGCCTGCACCTCTCAGGCTGATTCAGACGCGTATACGGTTGAGAATAGAAATGAGGTGGAGGGAAAAAAAAAAAACTGTTCGACGTAAATCCGTGCGCAGCAGGTCGGGCCCTGAGTGACTCATGCTGCACGCCCCAGTGAATGAAATAAAGAGGCAAATCACAGGCCCTCCTTTCACCGGCGACAGCTTCACACCGCGGTCTCCGGCGTTCTTGTCACAACCTGGGAGCTCGCCGTTTGTTTCCGAGAAGCGGGGCAAAGTTTGATTGGAGTGAAAACACGCGCCGCCGGTTTCCAAGAGGTGATTAAAACAAGTCCCCCCTCGCAGTTTTAAAACGGCTGCTTTGCATTCGGTGTAAACACACACTGCCGTGTTCGCCGGGGTAGTTTCAATTAATCAGCGTGGCTGGTAACAGGATATGACTGGATGCACGTTGTCTCGTCGGCGAACCGTCTGAGGAGAGAAAGCAGCTTTTATGGAGGAAACAGGAAGCCTACTGAGAGAGCTCTCCACTGCCTGGCAAAGATAATACGTCATGAAAAAAGATGAGATGTTTTGGGAAACCAGCGGCTTTGGGAAATCTCTCGTTTGACTCAGAGACTGCAAATGTGACTATTTGGTTTCAAAAAGAACTCAAACTTAAAGTCTTTTCAATGCAAAAAATAAAAAACAGCCGCCCGAGCGTCGTCTCATTAATGGCATTACCATCAAACATACAAGTCAGCACGGACTACCTCATTAATTATCCCATTGTATATAATGTAATTAAGGCAGCTCGGCGCGCTCTTCAGTTTAACACATCATTAAAGCGAGTGGAGGGTCCACCAGTGTACTGCAAATTATTCCTCCGCCGAGGAGGTCAGCAAACAATCGAAGGTCAAGATCTCGACAAACTAATTTCAGAGGGGGAACATTAAAAAAAAAAAGGATTCGTGAAAAACCTGAGGGCGAACGGAGACTCGCTCCGACCTGCACATTCATCACGATGCCTCTTCCTGCATCAGCGACGCTCAGACCGAGAAGGAAGGAGGGCAATTTCTCTTCCTCCGTTTGAACATGTTCATCATTAAAGCCCGGACTGAATCTTCGCACTTGATTCAGACAGATATAAATAATTTTGGGGGAGGGGGTGAAACGAGGTCGTCGTTCAAAAGAATATCGCCGCGCGATACAAAGGAATAATACCTATTAAAATAAAAAAGCCCCCGTTAATTATCTGGCTGCTTGTGACGGGTTGTGAGGGAGCGTTGCTTGAGCCGAGCAAAGGTTTGTTTTCAATGAAGAAGGGGGGAAAAAAGGAATGATGAAATAAGTCACCAAAAGCCTGGATCCTGAGTTTAATAATGAAGAAATGTGAACATGCATAAGGATTTGTATTTTACACTTTCGTTCGTGTCCGTGCAGCTCGGCGATGAGGGATCTTCGTGCACTCAGCCGTGGCCAGAATTGTTAGATCGCCTCACAGACTCGCAAACATTCAACCTCTTGTCGTCCAAAACATAAATTCATTGAGTGATTTAATGGAAAATGCACAAAATTGCCCTGCAAATATTAGAAAACGAGTGTCTTGCGTTTCCATTATCCACTTTTAAGTGTAACATTATGCACGTCCGCCTGCAAAGCCATTACTGCAGCACTTCTCTCGGCTAATTTGCTTGATGGGCTTCATGTTCAGACTTTCAGCAGCCAAGACTGTAATTTTCAGCTGGAAAACAAAAAAAAAAAACTGAACTCGACGATCAATGGTTAGAAAAATGTTGACGCCATCGTTCATCAGTTAAATTAACCAAGAAATGTCGCTGGAATCTGGGTGAAACTTGATGAAAAGCACAAATCAACACAATCTGCAAATGTTTCTTTTTGATTAAAACTGATCGTTTTGTCTCTTGGTGCAAACTAGACCATAAAATCTTTTGCTGGACAATAAATAAACCTTTGCTTTAGCACCTATGGAGCCCTTATGGCCATTTATTCGAACTGATGTGTTAAATCCTAAATTCTGGCCATCTCGGTAGCAGTGACCACAGCTCGCCGTGACGTTCTCCCTGAGATCCATCCGCACGGAGGATTGAAGAAGCCAGAGAAGAGGAGGCGATATTAATAGCTCACTTCTTTGAAGGGAGGGTATTTTAACCTTTTCAAGTCTGGCACCGATGCACTAAATCCGGATTATGACATAATTCATCTTCTGGTAACAGCCTATTTTTTTCCCTGCACACTCCGGGCGTTTTACAATAATACATTCTGCGGGAGATGTGTGCAGGGAAGATATTGGATAATATCCACCGGAAGGCATCTATGGATCTCGCTTATATGATGCATCGGATCACTTCTGTCCTTATTTAGTTTGGCTCTCTCCCTCAGCAACATCTGTACGTTCACCATGTGGTAAATCTACACGTCTGTTGGTCTTCCTGACAAAGTTTTGTGCCTTTGACAACATTAAATCTCTATCAGACTCGTGACCGTCATGTCAACCTTCGTGTGACTGTAGTAAAACTAAGTGGGAACCTCTGTGTTGTATAATCAGCTGCTGGTTTTCCTCCCGTGTTGAAGAGGAGCTCCGGCCTTCACCTTTCCATTATGTAAGTTTCACATTGAATCTTCTGTCTGAATGCCAGTTTCATCAGAAACGATCCGAGCCCACCTGCAGCAATCACTCCCGAGCCGTCTGCAATCAGCACGCAGCCGTTCAATAAAGTAAAAATAAAAAGCGTTCCAAGCCCTCGATTAGGCATCAGATGACCTTTCCCGCCCTGCGTACGAGGATCAGGACCCCAAGATGGAATTACAATATGTTCAGAGATTGTGGTCTAAGCTTGTTACACAACGCACTCAGTGTTTGATTAAATTTTGTCACGTTGCGTAAGCGTTTCTTGAAAGCCCGGCTGCAGACGTTGTACAAAGGCGGTCGACAGGGAAAGAGTTTAAAAATTTAATCGCTCTTAAAGTACTTCTGGCCTGTTTGTGCGCGCGGGCTGAAGCCTTGGCGAGGCGTGGCCCCGGGGCCGGAGCGGGCGGGGCGGGAGGAGGCGGGGAAGTCGGAAGCACGGCGACGACGTTCGGAGGACGGTGCATTTCAGGTAACAGTCAACTGACGGTGAGGGGAACTTTATGGGATATGTAAACGCAGCTGGCGCACCTCTGCCAATCAAACAGGTCTTAAGTTGCTCGGCGACAAACAAAAAAGCTTCGCCACTTTGCTTTCTGTCTCCTCGGCTGCGTAAAGCCTCCGTGCTGCGCTGTGCATCGCTGCTGTGGATAAACGGATGGGATCGGAGGTATTATCTGCAGTCAGCAATATTCCTTTTTTCGTCAGATCTATTCATTTCACAGGCTTGATGATAATCCAGACAACAGCAGAAGGTGAGATCAACACAATTTTATTACTAAAAAAGAAAGAGAGATCATCTCTGTGAAACAGACATTCGTGTGATCGCTCCACTTTGTTCTTTGTTCAAGTTCTGCTCTCAGCTCCATCACCTGTTTCGCCTGTTTGCCGTTCTTGGCCCGGCCTCGCCGTCGGACTAATGCGGTTTTATTCCTGCAATTTCTCAATTAAATCCCGACGATTACCCAACGAATTTAATTAGCGTGTTGCCTCAGTCTTGTCGTGGGTTCAATTGTTTGCGCGCGCCACGCTCAGCCCTCCTCTCCGCGTCCTCGACTCGAGCGCGGTCGCCTCCTTTCAAGGTAATTTTTTTGTTCTTTTGTCCTTCCACAGCGAGGATGCCAAAGCTGCGAGATCACATTAGCATTCTCGGTGCCCCCTTTCCTCATTAATTTTTTCTCATCTCCTTCCCGTCGCATGCATGAAGGTTTTTATTCCCGACTATCACTCTCAAAACGCCGTGATATACAACGCGGCGCCGGTGGGAGGCATGTGCAGGATGCGGCGTGCTCTGCTCCGAAAAGCCTCCGTCATTTCATCCTTCGCTGATTAGACCAGGACAGTCGGAGCACTTGAGAAAAATGTGATAATTGTGTTTTCATGCTGTCCTGATGAGAGCCTGCGCGCGCTCGTCGAGGAGAGTGAGAGGAACCGCTGCGCTTTGCTGCAATCATCCTCATCATCAGCTCAGGCTCTTAAACGAGGAGCTCACGAATCAGAGCCTCCATCGGCCACCGGGCAACAGAATCACAGCTGAGCGCACAATCATTGTGTTTACACATACAAAATATCAGACAGCACTCTCGAACTTTGCATAAAAGGTTTGGTTGATTTGCTTTAGAGAGATAATAAAGTGAGACAAACGACATAAAAACACAAAATTTCCCAGTTTTTCTCAACCGTTTCTGTTCTTTTCATGTATTTCAGTGGTTCCCAATTAGGGAGTCCGGGACCCTCTTGGGGGGCACCAGAGATTTGAGAGGCCTAAAGCTTTGCCTGGTCTGAGGATGTCGCAATCAGACCTGCATATTTCAGAGAAAAAACAGAAAAACACACTTTATACAATGTAGCACAGACCTTGGAAATGGCCCAGTGCTTTTATTTTGAAGGCTCCTGCTTTTGCATGTAGGTTAGAGTCTCTGTTGGGGTTTTTTTTTTTGGCCAGTGTTTGAGTTTCCAGTTATTTTACTCGTTCAACACAGCTGAAACACACAACTTCTTCCTGTCCTGCAGAAACATTTTGATTGAATGTTGAATGAAACATCGGTAGCAGATCCTGTGAGGTTGAATCTCTCTGCAGACCTCGAGGGTCTTTAAAGCTCCACTACATCGCTCCTCGTCTCTCATCGTTCGACTGTTGCACCATGAACAAAGCAACTTTGCTGATCCAGAGGCTTGTAGCTGTTATTTTGACACAGTGTTATGCGCAGCAATTTGCCAACACACATAATCACGACTGCATAATGGGTAAATAATGTGTTGAGTTTATTTTGGTCCTTTTCAGACTCCACTCAGGGAGGATTTGAAGTTCGAAACAAAGGAGCTTTAGATCCATGTAGACCCCCCCGCCCCCCTCAAGCCACTTTCTAAACATCACTTCAATTTCAAACACTGGCTTGGTGTAGTAAATTGGCATTTGTCTCGCCGGGGCATGCACAAACATTCATTCATCAATCCGTCCCCTCTCACACTCCCCCCTCCTCCCCCGTCTCCCTCCATCACCTCCTTTTCTGCTCCCGTTTCCCTGTCTTCTCTCATTTCTCGCTCCTGTTTCCCCACCTTACTGCTCCGTTTCCTGTTCCCTATTTTGCACTCCCCCCTCCCCCCTTCCCCGGGTACTCTTCTCTCCTGAGGACCACACCACCTACTCTCATGAATGCATTTGCGTCATTCTTCTCATGTAACTACGTCAGAGCCACTTAAGCAGCGAGGTGGGGAAAGAGGGTTGGGTTGTTTTTTTTTGTGATTCACCCTCATCGTTCGAGGCGGGTTTGTGAAGTGTGGAAGGAGGCGAGAAAAAAAAGGGGGTGAAGAGGGAAATAAATGAGGAGGAGAACGAGGGTGCAGAGGTTCGCTGTGTGAACACGGCATCCTGTGGCATTCACGCACAAGTAGTTTCAGATATCAGAAAGCGACGTTGCCTTGTTTATTTTGCTGTTCCCAGCTCTCTCTCACATGTTTGCCAACACTGAGCTCAGTCCAGTTCATTAAACTGCGTGTTTCCACTGAGAACAAACCAAAGACTTTGTTGAGATTTTCATCCGAGAGTGGAAACTTCCACGATCGGGCCCCTCCTGTTTGCTTGTTTAATAAGATGCATAATGTGAGAACATCAAAAGGCTCGATGCAGGTACGTAAAAGTTCACCGCCTCCCATGAAAGAAATTATGCCGCCAGGAGGAAAAAAAACGAGTACCAGGCAGAAAGTACCCGGTGAGATTTGCAGGCGGAGGTCAAAAACAAACAGGAAGTGAGCAGACTTCACTGTCGGACCGCTGTGGTGAAACGCGCAGAAGTAACACGAGAGGAAGCGAACGAGAACCGGTGATGAAAAGACAGAGGTGGCTCCCGTTTCTCAATCCACAGAGCGACTCCGAGTTGCTGCACGAACAATTTGGACTTTTGTTTGCCTGTTACACACTTTATTTCGCACCGTGTTTCTTTTATTCACCCCAGCAAATACGACGCAGCCAAAGATTGACATGCCTCCTTATTATCCTTTGTCAAATTGCGGTCTATTTTCCGGAGCTTTCACGCGGCGCGGGAATGGATCCGTCATGTTATGCAAACACAACAGCAGCGGAGCCGTCGGGCTGCTTCAGAGGCCACCAGAAGCTTCCTGAACTGTCCTGAAACACATGCAGGACTGCTGCACGCACACGTCCACATCAGAGGACGCACGCTGGTGAAAGGAGGCTGGCTTTATTTCAGCGCCTGTGTGAGGCAGCACCACTCTGCTTTATTAACTCAGAGGGAGGGGAAAAAATTCACTGAAAATGTTATTGATTAAAGCAAAGTGAAAGAAGAGATCATCTCTGAATGGTGTCGACTCAACAAACCGAAACGTTTCATCGAGAATTTGTCACAAATTTGCTTCGCTGCGAGTACGTATTGTTTTATTCTGAAGTATTTGGCAGCACATGTTAAGCATTTACGTGTCGATTATTTGTCACACCTCAGCATGAAAAGGCTTTTATTTTTACTTGGATACCAATACAAAAGGGGCATTTTGGGTTCAATGGTTGAGTTTTAATCATGAAAAATTGATAATATGGGTCACTGAGTATAAGTGATGACCTGATGAGGAGCTGAAAGACCGAACAACAACCTCAAAAAACAACAATCCCTGATCATGAGGGGGATTACTGCCAGCATGTTCACTGTTTTCTTCAATAAACATTTGGTGATAAATCTCTGTGTTGCTGTGACAACTGTGAGTTCTACTGTAAGGCATCGAGGACAAAACAGCAGCGCCTTCAGGCCATTGCGTTCAGTCGCATCGCAGGAAACGAGACGAGTTCCCACAAAGACTTCAGCCTCACCGCCGAGCAGCTCGGTTACCAAAGTTGCCATGGTGATCTTCTCCTTTTTAGTGTTTCAGAGTCAACGTATTTAATGTGTAAAGAAAGACAATAAATCCAAATACAAGGAGTCGTGGTCTCTCTCAGACGTTACTCTTTGTGTCTTGCCTGATTGTCCACCTTGTTTCCACCTGTGTCTCATCAAGCTCCTCTCTGTATACAAGCTTCAGTCTGTGCTGGTCTCCCTTCTTCTGTTATTTTCTCTGTCCTTCTCTGTTTCCTCTCTGGTTTGCTTCTATAGGATTATAACGCTCATAAAATTCGCTATCAGCTCCTGAGTCTTCTCAACCTAAAACATCCGTAAGTCTCCGCTCTGCCTCTGCTAATTATCTGTGACTGAATCATTCAGAAGTGAGGCCGAGGCAGCGGGCGGCGCCGCACGCTGGCTCTGACATGACAGCTTGTATGAAGAATTCCCTTATGATCTAATATCCTGCATCTCTCCCTCAGCCTGATCACGTCCAAATCCTCTTCATAAGCTGGCGTGCTGTAATTGAATAAGCTGCCAAACATCGCACAAATCCAGAATGTATAAAACATGAGACGGACTTCAAATAAGCTGCCTTTTAGGCAGCGGTGGGAGGGGAAGCTCAAGCCCGACACTGAAAACCTGGGGGGGGGTTTACCTCTCATTACTCTGCTGTCTGTCACCTCCAAACTACAACAGAGAAAGACGTCACATCAACATGTTTCATAATTTAGCATTACGTGACACAAAGGTCACATTGTGTGAGACTAAATAACAAAGCGGTGCAAAAAACGGAGGCGCTGTCGGTTGTTTGTCGAAGCGTTTCATTGACGGCTCGCGTCAGCTTGCGCACCTCACAGCGCTCGTCTTCCTGTCTGCTCCAGAAGAAGCCAGGATAATGGGCCTCTCGCAGTCATATCCCCTTGAAGCTCTTACATCATCATCAGCGTCAGAGATGCCCCAGTCTGCTCTGCTAAAGATGGATCACATCTAAACTGGCAGTTATTAAAAGAAGACCAAAAATACTCTCCCCTGCACGTTGCCAGGAAATCTAAACAGGGAATCGGAAATTCAGTTAAATCTGGTTAAATAAGGACTCGGCGCGGTGAATTTGTCAGCGAATGTGACCCTCTGAGTTTGAGACGCGCGAGTCCAAACCTCCACGGACACGTTTTGTTTGCTTCCGACGTGCTGTGATTTATTTGGTTTGGTTGCGAGCGGTGAATTCCTTCCCCCTATATTTCGTCCTTTCCTGCGTTTCTCCTTGCGCCCGCGCCCCGCGTGTCAGGCCTCTTTATTGAAGAGCTGCGGCTCGCCGAGGAAGTGCCATCTGTCCTTGGCAGACTCCGTCCTGGCGTCGAGTCTGACGAGCGGCTATAAATACAATCAGGACATATGTGATGGAAACACATACGTCTGCGGGGATCGCGCGGGATGACGTGACAGCGATATGCATCGGTTCATTTGCGGGGATGTCAATATTGACCGCACAATTCATCATATCATATGAACACGCAGCTTGTGTGAATAAGTCAAATTAATTCAATCCATCCTGTCACGGTTGCTCCATGAAGAAGATGGATGAAAACCTGAAGGTGAGCAATGCGAGGCGCGGCTTCTGTGTGCAAAATGACGCAGTGTGTTTATCACTGGGACACACACACACAAACACACACAAGCAGTTCCTCTCGCAGGACCGCATCTTCATCTGCGGCTCTGTGTTTGTTATTCTTCTGGACAATTGAGCTCCCTGATGCACTGTGTAGCGTTGTCCCTCAGCGCTGGGATGTGCCTTTGTCTGTGTGTGTGTCTGTGTGTGTGTGTTTGTATACTGGCCAGATGTGTCTTTCAGGACCCTCTGTCCTTCTTTGCTCTCCTTGCCTGACCCATTTTTTAACAGAGTGCTGCGAAGCTGCCGGGACGACAAACAAGCAGCGTGTGATGGAGCAGAGTGAAGATGTGTGACGAGGTTTCGGGTCGTGTTAAACAGCCGACCGCTCGTTTACCACACAAACAAACACCTCTGTAAGAAGAAGCTGATATGGAGCGGGATGTCGACATCATACGGCTTTAAACGAGCAGCTTCTCCTTGAAAAGCTACAGGAAACACACTTCTCCTCCGCTAATTATGGGCGGTTTGGGCGTGTTTTGGATGGCCGCTTCCTTTTTCTCGCAGCGAGGCAAAGTACTTCCACAACAGCCTCAGATCTCACTAACTTGGGTGGGAGTGAGTGTTTGTAGCCCCTGGTCTCGGAGGGGGGGCGGAAATGAACCGTCACATAGTTTGGAGCTCCAGAAAGAAAAAAGCTTGAGAGAACAAAACCATTTCACGAATCCTACCGGCCATTTCACAAATCACGGCATCACATTACCACAAAAAACATGTCGACAATCTCAGCACACAAACCGACAGCTTTTCTGTTTTTAAAGTGACTCGTTCAGTGGGACGATGTGTGTTTAGAAGGGAGATGCAGAATTCAGAATCAGATTCTGCCTGTTTTCAGTGATGAATGTTAAAAGGTGAGATGAGCGATGATGCACTGTAATCCCGTCTAACCTGTTCACGGGGGGGAAGCGACCCCACGACTCCCTCTCCTGTTCCAGGTGCCTGAATTTCCCCACTGAAGCTGTCGGCCGCGCTGATCGATTTTGTTCGCTTCCCTCTTTAATTTGCAGGCGATCACTCAGCCGTCACTCACCCGTTAATGAGGAACCATGCATCTTCCTGTTGGAGAGTTTCCTCGCCTCGCCTGGAAACTCGGGAGAGCAAAATTGAGGAGCGCAACGCTTCATCTTCTGAGAAGACAGGCGGGCGGTCAGCAGGCCAGACAACGTCCAGCTGTTGTCTACTGGTGCCTGGACAGGAGTGTCGGACCAATCACTTCGTCCTATATAACTGAGTAGTGAGACGTGTACGTTTGATTACTTGGACACATCTGATCGTGCGTTTCAGCGCCTGAAAACTTTACTCTTATTCACTTTTGATGAGCATAATGTAAAAATAACCCTTGGCCGCAGCGCGTCGTTGTCAAGTCCCATCACACGGCGCGTCCGTCCGTCCCCGGGACACCGGGGCTCGTCCACATCAGCACTTACACAAACAAGCAGACGCGCACGCAGCACGTCGCCCGCGCTCACTGGGGGAACTTTGCCTTTTTAGCAGCCCGTTGAATAAATAAACGGCGCCGGCATCCTGCGAGATGTGCAAAAAGCTTCGGAGATGACAGGTTTGCTTAACAAAACAGGAACAGCGC
>JAUESE010000101.1:10233033-10243052 GCA_032274725.1 Malacoctenus triangulatus
CCCCCCGCCCCCCCCCCCCCCCCCCCCGCGCGCCCGACCCTCTGAGTCCAGCTCTCAAAAGGATCTTGTTATTACACCACGTTTATTCATCCTTTCCTTTAACTCTCACAAACACACAGCATGTTATGATGTGTTGCTAACCACGTCCGCCCATCAGCTTCCTGTGGGAAAACCCCACAGCTGTTCACTTGTTTCAAAAGTGACAGCTCATTTGTGTGTTCTTGTGTTTTTGTAATTTTGGCGTAGAAAACTCAAAACCAAAAATGAAAAAATCTCACCGGGACTCACCTGCTTCCATGAACGTCTGACACTTTCCTTTCCGTTTAGTTCTCGGCTGGATCCAAAAGCATCAAGTTCAGCTGCGGCGCTTCATCACGCCCGCCCTCATGGAGGAGGCGCTCACCCACCTGAGAGATGTGGACGTGCTGACCGCAGAGGAGGAGGCCAAGATAAAGGAAGCGGGTCAGTTACCGGAGCAAGTGGACATGCTCGCTACCATTGTCACCGGCAAGGACCGGCAGGTCTCCGACGCCCTGCAGGCGTTCATGGAGAGCTCCGACTCGCAGGTTGCTCAGCTCATTGTGAGCCACGGTAAGAAGAACTTGGTCTTTGCGATGACCAATCATTCAATTTGGCAAAGAATCGAGCAGGGTTACTGATAAATTTGATCTTTTCTCACAGAAAACATGGTGAAGGAGCACAGAGACGTGTTGCTGCGGAAATATGAGCAGTACAGAGAAAGAGATTCAGTCAGCTGCCCCAAACTCAACATCTCTTCGAGAACTTTGCTCCTGGTGGACGGACTGTCCGACCTCCAGCAGAAGGAGCACGACCTGATGCAGGTGGGAGTGACCCGAGGGGGACGGAGGAATCACCTGCAGCAGCTGGGCCTGGCGAAGCTTTTTGAGCCCCTGACCCGGGTCACTTCGCCTCCCAGAGTCTCCCTCACGGTCGGTGTAGCCGGGATCGGCAAGACGACCTGGGTGCGACACTTCGTCCGACAGTGGAGCCAGGGCGCCGTCTGCACCGACGTCAGCTTCGTTCTGCCGTTCACGTTCTGCGAGCTGAACTCGCTGGAGAAGCTCTCTGCCGAGCGGCTGGTGAAGATGTCGTTCCCCCACCTCACGGACCCCGGTCTGGTGCTGAGCAGCTCCTGCCGAACGCTGCTCATCCTGGACGGTCTGGACGAGTTCCACAGCACTCTGAACTTCTCCGACGCGGCGCCGTGCAGCGACCCAAAGAAAGAGTTGCTGGTGGACGACCTCGTCACCAACATCATCCGGGGGAACCTCCTCCCTGAGGTGGCTGTGTGGGTGACCTCCAGGCCGGGAGTGGCCTCGCTCATCCCTGGAGGACTGGTTGACAGGGTGACGGAGATCCCGGGCTTCAGCCCCGCAGACATCCAAGTCTTCCTCAACCACCATTTCTCTGAGAGGGACTACGCCAGCAAAATCTGGGAACACTTGGAGTCTCACAAGGTCTTGATGGTGATGTGCTACATACCGTCCATTTGCTGGATCGTCGCGGATACTTTGCTGTACATCTTGCAGAGCGAAACAGACGACGGCCTCCCTAAGACCTGCACTGAGCTGTATGCCCATTTTTGCTGCATGAAGGCAGAGGTCGGAGAGCCGAGAGGCCGGGAGCCTGTGAAGGTGGAGCAGCTTCACGGCAGCAATCGCAAACTGCTGGGGAACCTCGGACGACTGGCCTTCTACGGCCTCCTCAAACACAAGTACACCTTCACTGAGCAGGACCTCAGGGCCTCCGCCATCGATGTGCTGTACGCCCAAAGCAGCTTCGGTGCCGGGATTCTACTTCGGGAGGAGTCGGCCATACAGACCACGTTCCGCTTCACACATCTGACTCTGCAGGAGTTCCTCGGAGCTACTTTCTACTACTCTTCCGCCAAACGGGCCATCTTCGACTTGTTCTCGGAAAGCTCCATGTCCTGGCCCAAGATCGGTTTCCAAAACCACTTCCGAAGTGCTTTCCAGCACTCTCAGCAAGCCGAGGACGGCCACTTGGACGTGTTTGTGCGCTTTCTGACGGGGCTGCTGTGCCCAACGGCCCTGAAGCCTCTGGCCGGGCTGATGGCCCTCTGGAGAGACGACGGCTACCAGAAGGCCTGGGCCGCGGGGTTCCTACAGAGCCTCCTGGTCAGCGGCGGCGCGGTGGTGTCGCTGCGTGCCGTCAACCTGGCTTACTGCCTGCAGGAGCTGCAGCACACCGAGCTGCTGCGCTGCGTCGAGGAGGATCTGCGGCTCGGCAGCCTCGCGGGGAAGCTGAGCCGTCCCCACTGCGTGGTGCTGGGCTACCTGCTGCACGTGTCGCCGGAGTGCGGCGAGCAGACCAACCTGAGCGCGTCCATGAACTCGACGACGGTGAAGTGTTTGCTCCCACAGCTGCTGTACTGCAGCCACCTCAGGTGAAACACTCCCAGCACCTCCTCCCAGTGAATCTGACCCGAGGAGAGCGACAGAAGAGTGAAGCTGTTGTTTCTGTTGGACAGGTTGGAGAATAATCACTTCAAGGATGATGTGATGGAGCTGCTGGGGAGCCTCCTGAGTGCCAAAGACTGCCATATCCAGAAAATAAGGTGGGTGTTTACTCTTGTCTGACTGATGTCATGGACCATAAGGGACCATCGTGTAAGAGACACTGTTCTGTGAGTGTAAACATCATCAGTGTATGACTACAGCTGTTGTTCAACCCTCTTCAGCTTGGCCGACAACGCCATCAGCAACAAAGGAGCCAAAGCTCTGAGCCGAGCCCTGCTGGTGAACCGCACGTTGACTTCTCTCAAGTGAGTCTTGATCGAATGATTAACATGGAGACCCCCTGTGATGATATATATCTGGATATATGATTGCCTCTTCCTTAGGTCGACAGTTGCAGAACCTGAAAAACAATTTATTGAAAGAAAATTAAAATGTAAAGGTCAAAAATAGAGGAAAATGCCAAGAATAATGTCTTGGTACCACTTTGAAAATATATTTCATTCTCTAAATTTTGGATTAAATTCATTTTTTTGACTTCATTTTTAAAGATTTTTACATTCAAGCAAACCTTGAATGAAAAGTGTTTTTTAATCAGTTTTCTTTAAGCTTTCTTTCATTCGATTCAAACATCTTTTTGTCTTAGAATTTCTGTTTTGTCTCTGGCTCCGAACCTTTAAAGATCGAGAGAACACCGAAGAAATATATCATTGACTTCTGTTTGAATTAACATCAACATTATTCATTTAGTTATTAATTCATTCGAGTTCAACAGACTGGGGCAGGATACAGTCAGAGAGATGGATGAGTATGGGATGAAACAATCCACTGCAGAGCCAATTAGTTGATATTCTAGATGTTAATGTTTCATGTATCAAATGTGTGAACACGTAGTTGATGCAGTTCCTTATCAAAGCATAATGGAGAGACCTAAATCGAGAGGATGCTTTTTAAATGCTGAAATGCAAATTACTTCCCAGTGCTTCAATATGTTTTGTTATTTACAACTTAGCCTCCGGAATAACAACATCGGCTCCAAAGGTGCAAAGTTCCTGGGAGAAGCACTGAAAGCGAATCAAACAATGATTTCAATCAAGTGAGTATGAAAACCTCCACCTTCAGGTCTTTTGACTCAGATGCGGCAGATTCATTGACGTGTTTGTGTCCTATTCTGTTGCTCTGCAGCTTCCAGAACAATGCCATCGAAGAGGAAGGCGCACAGGCTCTTGCAGAAGTGCTGCAGTGCAACCGCAAACTGGTGTCTCTTAAGTAAACAGTCTTTTATTGTTTTGTATCACTTATGCACCTTCATGTGTATTTACACTCAAAATGTCAACTTGTGAGTCTATTCTCTGACCTTGTGAATGTGTTTCAGTATACGGAAGAATGCAATTGGAGCGGGCGGAGCCAAAAGGATCGCAAACGCTCTGAAGACAAACCGAACTCTCACAAAACTAATGTAATATTCATGAATCCACACGTTCTGTTGAAATGACACTGACACCAGGCCACTCTGTCCATCTCCTACAAACAGAGGAAGTTACTGATGCAGCTTTTCTTTACCTACGAGGGTTTAAAAGACGACAGAAAAAATCAATTCTTCTGTTAGATTATCTTTTCACTCCTCTTTTTTGAATCTTGCTTTTGGATTCATGTTGAGGTTTACCATAGACCACAGAGAAACAGCTCACAGCTTCTGATCATTGGGAGTTATTCTGTATTTTTTGTACATTTCTATCGTGTTGAGTTCGCTTTATTTTTGCTGCAGCCTTTGCAGTAACCAGCTCGGGGACAAAGGGACGGTTGCTCTGGCGGAAGCAATAATGGTCAACCACACTTTACTCTCACTCCAGTAAGTAACTTCCACCCAGGAGTGCCGTCAAGCCCTCTGCAGGTTCTCCTCCTTTCAGTTCAGAACTTGGAGCCTCATTTTTGGTGAACACAATGGATTTAACTTGTCATACACGACTTGCAAGCCATGAATTATCTAAGCTGTGACTTACTTTTCTTACACAAGGCTGCAAAGCAACTCCATCAGCAACAAGGGGATGACGGCCTTGACCAAAGCCTTGAGGCTGAACCACGGCCTGATTTCCTTAAAGTGAGCATTCAATTTATTCTTTTTTGTTTTTTTTTTCATTTAACAGAGTGAGTGTTCGCCCAAGGCTACCGTCTCCCCGGCTTTGAGGCGAAGCAGCTTAACGGAGGAGTAAAAATGGGAACGTGATCGTTTGACGAACCTGATTCACTGCTCACTTTCAAATTTCTCTTTTCTGTTCAGTCTGAGAGAAAACTCAATCGGGGTGGAGGGAGCAAAGCACATGGCCTACGCCCTCCGAGAGAATAACTCCCTGCAGGACCTGGAGTAAGTTTGCTGTTTAGCTCAGAAAGCCCGACTTTTCAATGAGGGCCATTTTTGTAGACTGCTGTGTTTGATCAAGTACTTTCATATGTCACGGACCAGCTCTGACTGAGTCGTACATGTGAACCCTTGTAGCTTTTTTATATCACGCCTTAAACAAATCATCAAACTTGGTAACTGTGGGGCCAAAAGGACAAATGAACATGAAATGACAAAATGACAATACACAGGAACACTTGTGTGAGCCCTCATTTACTCTGATTGATTGTTTGTGCTTTCGTGTTGATCGTGTGTCTGTGTGTGTGGGTGTGTGTGTGTGCACGCGCCTCAGTCTCACAGCCAACCTGTTACATGATGAGGGGGTTCAAGCCATAGCTGGCGCGATCAAGATCAATCAAGGCCTCACCGCTCTGCAGTAAGTTCAGTGACACAAACCAAACCCTGTCAGTGAAGGCATCAAAATAATCCATCAAGAGCAACAGTTTGGATTTTTCAAGTTTTTGTTCTTTCAAGTTAAAATATGGACTCAACCGATGAAAAAATATGCTTGACACTCGGCGAGACACGATTATGTCCGATGATTCGAGATGATTCTGCTTGTCCTCTCACAGCCTCCAGTGGAACTTCATCAAGTCGTCTGCCACCAAAGCTCTGGCCCACGCCCTCCTCTCTAATTCCACCATGCAGCTCCTGGAGTAAGTGTGAAGTAAAGCCGAGGCTTGTGTCATAATCAGCTCCTTCACCTCGTCACCAGCGCTTGTTTTGCTCTCTCCACTCTGTAATCACAATGATCCTCCCCAACATCTCGAAACTTCAGCGTGGCACGTGGCATGCTCCAACAAATCTTCACTAGTGAGAATGTGTCATTGCTGCCACTTGGCTTCACCGTAATGAGGAGGAAGTCCACAACTGTTTTATGGAAAGGCTGTAAAGAAATCTGGAGCCACTGAGGAGTTCTGAGGGTTCGGTGAGTCAGTGGAAAGTTGACAGGTTTAATGAAAACACTGTTTTGTGTGCTTTGTTTGACCGCTGCAGTCTTCAAGAAAATGCGATCGGCAATGAAGGCGTCATCTTCCTGGCAGAAGCTCTGAAAACCAACACGTCCCTGCGTACGTTGTGGTTGGTATCGCGCTCATTCTGAATTTGAAAAACCACGAAAACTGTTCATGCACAAATAGAGAAAAATACAAGCCAGGGCTGACATCAGTTAAATGACATCAATCATCCGTGTCTGTGTGTGATCTGTTTCCCCTTTGTTGACTGGTTCCTGTTGTTGACTCTTCAGTCTCCAGGGAGTTTCCGCAGGGACGAGTGGCGCCATTTCAATGGCAGAAGCTCTCATGACCAACAAAAGCCTCCAAACGTTAGAGTGAGTCCTGGCTCACTGTTCCTTTGTTGCTCTCACAGCCGTATAAAGCCAAACAGTCAAAGCCAACAAAGCCCTCCGTGATGTTTTTACATTCGACCAAAAGGACCATCACTTGCCCTCCATGAGATCCCTCTGGACTGTTGGAGAGAGGTCCATGTGGTCCAACATGTTCAGAGATATTCAGTGTTAATTTCTATCTGCAAAGCAGATCAAGTTCAATGAGAACAAAGCTCACCATCGCGCACTTTGTCTTCCAGTCTTCGCGGGAACGCCGTGGGGATGGAAGGAGCCAAAGCGTTGGCCAACGCACTGAAAAGCAACCGGAGCCTCAAGTCATTGAAGTGAGAGCACACATGCGTCTGCAGTGTGGAGGCAAAATGTCATGGAACACAGTTTATCTGAGGCATTTTAGTTGCTTCCTCGGCTCTTTTCACGCCTACCTTTCCAAACGGATGAATCAGTGAGCCAGTTTACAAGCACACTCACAGTCTGAGCACAATTATGGAGCTATCAATATAACGAAGGGGTCTGAACATGAAGTGATATCTTTCAACAGACATCAGCAGCAATCTGATCATGAGAAAGATGAGTGACTGTCGGCTATATAAGCGCAAGACAGAATGTGATGTGCAGTAGCCAAGAGTCCGTTGAAGCACAGCAGCAGTGGTCTGTTTGACCACACGCTGAAAAAAGAGGTTTTTCACAATTATTGCTGTAAATCTTTAGCTTTCAAGAACTTGTTTTTTTTATTTCTTATCTCAACATGTGTTAATTTGTTTCATTCCTTGACCTTTTCATTTTTCTTCAATAAGAAGTAATAACCTGAAGTGATCTCATCAGTCTGCAGGAGAACTCTTTGGGAATGGATGGTGCCATATTTATCGCAACAGCTTTGAAAGGAAACCATCAACTGGCCTACATTAGGTGAGTTGTCTCACCTCTGTGTGTCCAGTGTGGAGCTGCTGAGGTGGGGAACCCCGGTCCTGGAGGGCTGCGGTCCTGCTTGCTTTCGATGTGTTCCTGCTCCGACACACCTGAATCTAATGTTCCCATCGGGCTCTGCTGAAAGCCTGATAACAAGCAGCTCACTGCACTCAGGTGTGCTGGAGCTGGGACACGTTGCAGGAATGCAGTCCTTGAAGCCCAGGGTCCCCCCAGCCCAGAACAAGGCGATCTGTCGAGCGACCGTGCTGAAAAATGTCCTCGCAGTTTGCAGGGAAACGGCATCGGAGAGTCTGGAGCAAAGGTCATATCAGACGCCATAAGAGCCAGCGCTCCAGCCTGCATTGTGGATATCTGACCAGAGGGAGAACGAAGGCGGTGGACCTCACAGCGAGGACGAGCAGTGGTGACGCGTGGTCACAGCATGCTGAGCCTCACCTGTCATCATCACAGCTCAATGTAATGATCACAACATGATATCATATATTTAAAACTGCTTTTCCCCTCACATAATCAAAGAAAATGAAAAGAAGTAATGTTTAGCTTTATCTTTTTGCACTTTTTTGTTGGCAAATTTGCAACACATGAAGTTAGATTAGTGTGTGGCTCACCTTCCACTGGTTACCAGTAGCATGTTTTACCAAAAGTATGTAAATTTTGTAATTTAGTTGAACTTCAAACTCAAACTGTGTATTAAGTATTACATTGGATTCACTGCATTTTTGATAGATTTTTTTTTAATATTTATTGTTACTCCACCTGGCTGCTTTTGTCAAGACATTGCTGAACATGGAATAAAGGTCTAACTAAATGTCAAGAGGGCCCAGTGTCCTTTGTATGGTACTGCATTTTTCTCTGTTAGCATAAATGGTTTTCGGAGAGGGTGGTGGTGGTCAATCCATTGAGGACCCCTTCACTGCCTCCGGAACACAGAAGCTTCCTCTCTTCCTCTGTGATGGACTGAACTCCAATGAGTTTGAGGGAGTGATTCTCTGAGGCTGAGACGACCTTTAAAAGCCTTTTAATTTACAGGTTACTAAAGTGGGTTCAGGTAATAAAGTGGATTACAGTCTTTATTTATTTAACCTTTGTTTATGCAGAGTGAAACATCAGTAAACATCAGTAAGAATCACGAGCAGCACTGCTAGATGCACACAGCCTGTATGTGAGCTGATTGCTGTCTGGCCTGAGGAACACATGGGCGATATACTCAGCTTCTCCTGAAATAGCTTTGCCATTTATCATTAAATGTGCACTGCTGATAAGAAAAACAAGCCATCGGATGTCATTTACTGCGATTGATATACTGCAGCAACATCTATAAGTGGCCAACACATGGCCAATCTAATGTGGGTCTTCTCTGCTGTAAATCCTGCCTGTATGGAGGTAATAATGCGCTTTTGATGAGGCTTTACATTTGGCTTCATGCTTGGTGATTGTAGAGGCATTAAGCAAAGCTGAGACATATTGTAAAATATTTGGTTCTACAAACTGAAATCCTTCGGTTAGCCCAGCATGGGATTTGCTATGTTTTCATGAATCTATCGCCAAATCAAAGGTCCACGGGTCACACACTTTCCAATAAGATGAATAGCTGCTGTGAGGCAGCTGGCGCCCACTAGCAGGCAGTTTGTGATAGGCTGAGCTCAACAGGCGGCACGCGGCTCCGCGCGTCCGCGGCTTCAGTCTCACCGGACGCGCGTCGACGCTGAGGACAGAAACTCTGCTCGCCTCCTCTGTGCGCAGCTCGCTCAGGTTCCCGCGGATCATCCAACCTGTGAGTGGCCAAATGTTTCCTTCATGTTTTCACCGTTTTAACGACTGGTTTCTGTGTTTGGTGATATCTGCACAACACAATATTACTTCATCTAATGTTTGTTTGTTTTTTCATTCAACTTTACTTATTGTGATGCATTGATTTAGTTTCTTCACTGCTTCTGTGAATTGTTGTAGGAAGTATGCAGTTATATATTTATCAGGAACAATTTAAAAGTCTGAATTTCTCTTCAAATATTTAAACAAGTATTTCATTTTTGGAGCATTTAATCAGAAAAAGAAAAAAAAATGCAGTTGTTTATTTTTTTTTAGGCTGTTTGGTTTACACATTTTGGCATTTTAGTTCTGGCTGTTTCCTCAAATGATTTTTCTGATGGACTAGCTTTTTCTTGGTTGCTTTGCCAACGCTTCTATCAAATATGTCCCCCAGCTCCTGATTTCATTTTAGTTTTAGTAGCAATCAAAACCCCAAGGCACATATATTCACATCATCGTTGAGTCTTGATTGGCTGACGGGTTTTTTTCAGCTGATTTGTTGTTGCACTGGTTCATCCTTGTGGTCTCACTCCAGGTTTATTACCTGAATAATTCAGATCAAACTTGATAAATGCAAATTGAAGGAATCCATCAAATACAGAAATGACTCATCCTCCCTTTTTCTATAACAAAGTATGTGAGCAGGTACTGATGAATAGGTTTAAGTAGTTGTCCCTCCCCCCAGCTGTTACAAGAAGGCTGGAAAAGCTCCACATGTGAAACTGAACACAAGCCACTCTTCATGCAACCACGGGCGATTTCTATTGAATGCCACGTACCAGGAGAAAGAAATCACATCAGTCTGTTGATACACAGCAGCAGGCGGCACAAGCCCGAGGTGGCAGCAGCGCTGCCTCCCAGATGGCTCGCCACAACTCCCCCTGTGTGTCACAGTCAGACGTGAATTCTCCTGGAAGACTGTAGTTCTCATAAGGAGGAAATATGACGCTTGTTTCTGTAGTCTGTGTGTGTGTGTGTGTGTGTGTGTGTGTGTGTGTGTGTGTGTGTGTGTGTGTGTGTGTGTGTGTGTGTGTGT
>JAUESE010000101.1:10314297-10344413 GCA_032274725.1 Malacoctenus triangulatus
GTACTGTTAGTGAACAAGCTAACACACACACACGCTTGTGTTTTGACTTCTATTTTCTGAGTCGACCTCTCAGCTCTGACCGGCCGTTAACTGGACAGCTTCTCGCCTGCAGGACGTCTTCAGCTGTAACCAGGCCCACCGAGTTCACCAACGCCACCTCGTTTTCTGCCGACCCGGGGGTTTGATCGGCCAATCAGAGCAGAGGTTTAACCAGCGGGCGTAATAAAGAGCACCTGTGTTTGTTGCTGCGAGCAGCTGGCGCTCGGCCAGCGAACTGGAGGCGCCGCGTCTGTGCTGGTTTGGACGTTATTCGGAGTTTCGCCGGCCAGCTTCGTAACCAAATGAAGCGCGGATGTTTTGACTTGTGGCAGGAGAAAAAGCACAGGTGGTCGTCATTACATCGATGGTGGCTGTGCACGTGTGACTGCCAGCCAGCCTATAGAGGAAGCCGTTGAAGGAAATTCAGCTTTCAGTCATTTCAATTATCTCATCCTTTATTTTTTTTGTCGCCTTTCTTAATTGGCCCTCATGAAAATGGCCCATTGTATTGTAGTAAATACCCACATTCTGAGTGTTCTGTCACTCTCCAGACTACAATATTCTGCTATAATGTTCCGTTCTTCTCTCGTGTCCTTTTAAACACATTTGGCTTCCCTCCATACATATGGCAGATTAGCCGCCGCTCGTGGGTATAATGCAGAGAGCAGACAAACTGGAGATTATCCCCCTCAGCCAGATTCTAATCATTTAAAAATAGACATTTCTGCAGCGTCCTTCAATTCGGAGCAGGAAGCGTTTCCTCTCTGCAGTCCTTTTAACCGTCAGCGAGGATGACGAGAGCCCACTGCTTCGAGGAAACGCCGCGGACGCGAGGGGCGCCTGGACTGGCCGGAACGTCAGAGGTCACGTGAAGGTCAGCTGACGCAGCGCGGCCGCCGCCGTGAACGTGGGACGAGTTCGACACTGAGGTTTTTTCAGAGAAACGCTGCGAGGAAGGTGACTCGTGCTGCCGCGTGATGAGTAATCTGACTCTGCCTTTGTTTTGTTTTTTTGTTGCCGCTGCTCCAAATTGCTGTCCTGTGCTCTCTCTCTCTCTCTCTCTCTCTCTCTCTCTCTCTCTCTCTCTCTCTTTCTCTCTTTCTGTCTCCGCAGGCTCGCTGACAGTGTCCATCACCGACATGCGTGCTCCAGTGGTGGGGGGCTCTGGGGGGGTCTACGCTCTGTGTTCAGCGCATCTGGCCAACGTCGTCATGGTAACTGCCATCATCATCACCACCATCACCATTTCTGCCATTGTTGCGTCTGAAAACAGTTTTGAAAAGGGACCAACTGTCGCCGTCCTTCGCTCGGGTGCCGTCCAGACCGGAGGTTTTTATGCAACGATAAAACGTGTAAAATTCTGCTTAATGCTCGACACTTATTGGAAGGCGGGGGCTCAGGATCTCGTGGAGACGGTGTCATTATCTCTGGTCATTAGCTAAATGAGGTTCTGCCGAAGGTTGCTGATGAGCGAGGATTTAAAAGCCCCTTCCGCTTGTTTCAGCGCTCTTCCTTCGCTATCAGTGATTCTCAAGCAAACTCGCATTTGTGAATCAATTTTTAACACTGTGTGTATTTGTGTCCACTGAAGAGATGCGTGGTGAATCCCCCCGGACGCAGCCTGACTACCCCCAGCCTGCGTCTCTGTCACCAGGTCTCCGTGTGAGAGGCCCTCCACGTTCCCCCCCCTTCAGCTCTCGAGGCGGCGCGACATCTGACGAATCACTTTAACGAACGTCGCCGTTCACTCCGCGCACGCCGGCAGGAACGGAAATCAAAGCGCGCTGACGGGCCCGAAGCAAAGAGTCTGGAAAAGTAGCTTCGCGCTCGTAGCTGCTAACCGTCTGTTTGGCCCGTTACGCTTTGACGGCTGTTTGTTGTTCGGGGAAATCCTTTAAGGCGCCTCCGAGTTTCTGCTCCGATGGATCTTTGCTCGTTTTCTTTGTTCTTCCATTTTGGAAAAAGACACACAAAAAAAGAAGAAAAAAAAAACGTAGAGAAAGCTTGAAATGTTGTCCAGTCTTGACCCGGTGAATTCTGAGCCGTCTGACACGAAGCGTCATCGTCAGGCTCTCGGTGAGGATATTTTCAGGCTGAGTGAGGATTCGTGTACCTGAATCCCTGTAAGTCGTGCAGCTGAAAGTGTCGAACATCTCAGAGACGTGGAGCGTGAAAAAACCCGACTTCGGATCCTAAATCTTTTCTTTTTTATTGTCGGGGAAAAAAATAAACAAAGGCAGCAGACACGCAGACACATTCTTCAGGAGATTCTTTACACAAGAAAATAAAATAAATGGCTCGGGAATGTAGTCAGGGTATAAAATGCAACATATCCTCCTGAAGGTGGTCTCTTTTAAACCCTCCTGTTCAATCATTAAACGCCACATGAAGCTGCGAGTGTGTTGCCGGTCTCCTTCTCCTCTGTCTCCTGTGTTAGTTTACAAGGGGGCCACATTGTTTCCCTTCTCTTCGAGGTCCAGACCCCGTCTCTAGTCATCTAGTAAATCTAACCCCCCCAAAAAAAGATTTGGCAGATGCTAATCCTTCAACTGATTTCAGCCTCCATGACGGTATTACCAGCAGACATTCAGACTCACGCACGTCTGATTCCCTCCTAAGTCTTCCATTTCAGTGTCCTGAGCGTGATAACGAGGTCTGTAACAGACAGGATGGATCGGTCGTGTTCTGGCTGGAAATTGCGCCACTTTCCCCCCCCCACTCTAAGTGAGGAGGCCCGTCAGAGCAAACTGCCTCCCATCAGAGCGGCAGCTCAGACCTCCTCTCCTGCTCGGCTGGCCTGACCTCTCCTCTCCTCCTGTATTAATCATTTATTCGCGAAAAATCGTCACATCGCCACCTGCGCTGCCACTCCTCGCGTGCTTTAAATGGACGGTCACGGCAGAGTTTATTTATACATCGCCTCTGAATTTTACATGGCACTCTGAGGCTCCTGTCCTGCTGTGAGAGGAGGAGGAACGACCCAGTGGCTGGGTCATACTCCAGCAGCATGGGA
Source organism: Malacoctenus triangulatus (assembly GCA_032274725.1). NCBI lineage: Eukaryota > Metazoa > Chordata > Actinopteri > Blenniiformes > Labrisomidae > Malacoctenus > Malacoctenus triangulatus. Next base: position 10,317,350 of record JAUESE010000101.1, read on the forward strand.
CTTGAAGAACGAGGGGGACGGGTGCAATTATTCATCCGGGGAGCCGACGTGTTATTCTCAGTCAGGGTGCCATTGTTCTGCTCTCTCTGGGGAGTCACACAGGCTATTCACCGGCCCGCTCTCCCATTCCCCTTAAATTATCTTAGCCCTAATTAATAGAGTGCCACTGGGTTGGAACCAGTGAGTGGGGAGCAGCCAGGTGTATAATCGCGTCTCCGTCTTGCGTAAGTGCTGCCGCCTCTCTCATAAAGACGAGGATTGTCCATCTCGGTGGTCTAAATACGTCCCGGGAAAAAAGCGAGGGGGGGGCAGGGGGGTGGGGGGTGTTCTTGCCGGGGTGGGAGTGCAGTCACATATGTACGGCTTGTTTGTGTCGTGATGGCTTTATGCTGACGGCACACTTTTCTTCTCTTCGTCGTTGCAGAACTGGGCCGGGATGCGTTGTCCCTACAAGCTGCTCCGCATGATCCTGGCGTTAGTGTGCAGTAAGTTCAAGCACTCCACACACACACACACACATTCACAGCTCAGCCAATAAATATTGAGTCTGTTTCAACATATTTATCGACGGCACACCTGTTCACACTGAAGCATGATATCACAGTGTTTATCTCTCGTCTGAGTGCGCTTTTAACACCTCTTAAGCAACAGACGCGCCACTTAAGCCGCCATTGTTCCTGTTTCTCGGTGACAGGCTCCCCGAGTGGACATGTTGCTTTGTTTGCGAAGCCTTTGAGTCATACTACTTGTCCTTTTTCTCCACACGAAAGGCCCATAACACTGTGACTTTCATTACTGAGCAATATGTTCGCTCCATCTGTCCCAAGCAAGCCGCCCCCGAACTGGGAGAGCAGCAAGTCCCTGCTGGAGGCTTCGATTTCTCCTCTGTGTTCCGCAAACACACAGAGGAGATTTCAAAATAAAATGTGGCACATTAATGTTATTATTATTATCATAGTGTGCTGCAGTTTTCTGGTGCTAACCAAGGGGGTCCAGGACCCCGGTTTGGGAACGAATGTAAACTGAAGTCCAACGACGCCTTTCGTACCACAGCTCTGATTGTGTGTCCCCCCCCTCCATCACAGTGAGTTCAGAGGTGGGCCGCGCAGTCTGGCTGCGCTTCTCTCCGCCGCTGCCCTCCTCGGGGCCCCAGCCCAGCTTCATGGCGCACCTGTCGGGGGCCGTGGTGGGCATCAGCATGGGGCTGCTGATCCTGCGCAGCTACGAGGAGAGCCTGCAGAAACAGTGCTCCTGGTGGGTCATCGTCTTCTCCTTCATCACCTTCCTCCTCTTCGCCATCTTCTGGAACATCTTTGCCTACGAGCTCCTCGGGGTACAGATACCCCCGGCCCCCTGATGATGGCCCCCCTCCCCCCCCTCCCATCAGGATGGCCTCCTACATGTACAACACTGACTCCAACCCTGCTCCAGACAAAGCCCCCCCCCCCCTTTAATCATAGTTACTCTCCATTTCCTCTCAAGTTAGACCCAAACAAAAGTCGCTCCAACTAAAAATCGACCAAGAATCCTTTTTTACAGATAACTTTGCAGATCAAAGAAATATGTCTCTTTTATTAAAGAGGGATTACAGTAGCAACAAGTACAGGTGAAAGCTCCTCAGATCCATTTTGAGGAACTTTATATATTTTATATATGTTGAATTTCATCCTCATTACCAGCATGAACCTTTCACTGAATATTTTGATGGCTTTTTTCGGAGGCTTTTTTTGTGTGTGCGTGTGTGTAAAACGCGGTTTCATCCGCCGATTTCTTTGAGAGCATCTTTCATTTCACACAAGAACCTCAAATTAGAAGAATTGTGACACGTGCCTCGGGTGAAAAGGGAAATGAATCGAAGGAACGGGAGGTGAAGGCTCGGGATGAGCTGCAGCAGCTCTCCTTTAACCAACGAGTGGCTCTGCGTTTGGCTTCAAGGCACTTAACCAGAGTAGACGATTGAATCGGTGCCACCAGTCGAACCTGCAGGAGATGATTAAAAGTATTTCAGGAAGCGTGGCTTTATGTCTGACGGCAGCAATAAAGAATAACACAAGAAGCACCAATGAAATCGCCCCGCCGGGATGATTTCAGTCGCTTCACGTCCCCGCTGTAACTCACAGGGGTCACTGTGGCCTTTCTGCGAGATTTGCTGGCACACTGAGTGAAACTGTTACAACTAGCATAACTATCTCCTTCAAACTGAGCTGCTGTGCAGTGATGAAAAGACGTCAGTCTTGTGACGGTCCAAGTGCAACCTGATTAAAGAGACCCACCCCCCCCCCACCCAGAGCTGCCACACGGAGAACGGAGTCGAAGATTTCACAGTTTCACTTTCATTCTTATAGCTTCTGTCATGTTCACCTCACAAAGTCCTTTAAGTGAGAGGACATCAGTATGTCTGCATATTGTCCTGGACATTTTACCTACACTGTGGATACAGAAACATAGTTCACGCGACAAAAAAAAAGACGTGGAGACGAGAAATCGGAGCGACCGCGAAACAGGAGAGCAAAGAAGAAGAAGAAAAAAAAAAAGAGGCCTCAGAAGTTTTTCCTGGATTTTCATCAGTTCAGCAAGTGAACTCCTGTTGCCGTGTCAGACGTCAACGACTTGCTCGGCGCATCATGTAAAATATGCCATGTCATGCTCTGTGGCTCTCAGCGAGACAAGGACACACTCACACACACACTTCTGGTTGTCTCTGAGCTGCAGCCGACGCCTGATTCTGCAGGCTGGGATGGACGAACCAGAAGAACACACACACACTTGCACACACACACACACAGACGCACACACACACGCACACACACGCAGGCCTCTGCCTGTTCTCGCTCTGACAGACTGAACTGGGGAGGGCGCCGATGTGTCATCACCTGACCTCTGACCTTGGTGTCCCAGAGGGCATTGGGGTCTGTACGTCAGGCCCAGTCAATACCTCAGTTTCTCATTCTTAGGGACTGTATACATTTGTAAAGGAATGTACCTATAAAGAAAAACAAGAGTGTAATTAAGTTGTCCCCGTTTTCATTTGCTAGTGGATGTGTATATTGTATGTTCATAACCAAGAGTATATTTATTTGTATCTTTTTTTCCTCTGTGAAGGAGGAAAAAGTTTCAAATGGTGCAAAATTTAATGCTACGATTGTTGTCCTTCGGAGAACTCCTGTATGGCTTTTTGATCCTCTGAAAAACAGTGAGTCCAAGTCCCCTATTTTGGTAGGCGAACACCAACAAGTCGCGCTCACTTGGTTTTATAACTCTTCAGTGCTTTACAAAACAAGCCATAGAAAGAACCAATAGGAGAGGGGCGACAGCAGAGGAAGAGGAGGAGCGCTGGTTTGAAACCTGCCGGCTGGTAGCCTCAGTCAATCTTTCTTTCTTCGTGTGTGTGTGTGTGTGATTCAAACTGCTTTCTCTTTTTTTTGTGAATATTCAGCAGGTGAAAAGAAAAAGAAGACAAACTGTGCAAGTACATGCCTGTGAAACTCTGGACTGTTTGGACATGTTTTCATGTAGCTGGACTCATTCTTACAAATTGTTCGCTAACGCGTTTTGCTGCTTACTTTCTGCGAAACCCCCCGCCCCCCCTCATCTCCAGACTCTCCCCCCGTGGCGAGCTGACGCCTCGCTACAGTCCTTCCTCTTGCAAGTAACAAATTATGAACGAGGGATGCTTCTGTCGCACACCATCTCCGCAGTGATTCCAGCTTTTGGGAAAGTTGAGGCGAGGATAGCAAATACTTTTACTCGATGCTATGTTCCATTTTTTACTCTTTAAATCAATAATTAATTTGAATGTCCACCGGCTGCCTGAGGGGGGGAAGAAAAAAACTTGCATTCGCAAGTTGTCTTGACAGTCGGCAGTCCTCGGCATTTGCTTTCACATGAAACTGTCAGTAGCAACAGAAAATCCATGTTAAAGGAGGGAACGAGTATGAAATAGCCATAACGAGCCATTTTCAGATACATTTAAAGGAAAGGAGCAGCCGATACGTGGCGGTGATGTATCCTTGATAGAAGCTCCTGTGTGTACGCAGAAATATTATTGCTTTGGACAGCAAAGACACGTTGATGAATAATGCATCCATACTCCGCTAGCCTATAATGAAGATGAAGGGGATGCCTGAGAGGAGGTTAATGTGCCTCTTTAACTTAAGATTCATAGGAACCCAGAAGGGTTGTAAAAGGGCTAGTAAACGGCTATGTTTTTGTAGAACACATTAACTGTGAATATAACCCACCCTGGAGGAGCGCGCAGGACTGAAATCCTCGGCTCGTGAATCCCCGACGCCCCTCACGCTGAAAACAAGCAGATACACGAGCAGAGGTGTCCTCACGCAAAGCGGAAGTGTCACATGCTGAATTTTGTTTTTCAAGATACAAGTTTAATCAGAGAGAAGGCAGGACAGAAAAACGGATGAGAGTCGTGGGGGGAAAAAAATAAGTTTCCAGGAGTGTTTTATCGCTTCTCTGTGAGTCCTGAACCTGAGCCAAACACACACACACACACACACACACACACACACACACACACACAAACACAAACACGCACTTACAGAAATAAGTCATCTCAAAGTTTCCCCTGCACATCCTGAAGGGTTGCGAAGTAACACAGGCCTGACTCTCATCCTCTGCCTGACAGTTTCTGTGTGTGCGTGTGTGTGCGTGTGTGTGTGTGTGTGTGTGAGACGCAGCCCAACAGCAGCACTCATAACAACCTCCACTGCGTACGTGCTCTCCCATCCCGCAGCGCTCACGTCACAACACCCCCCACCCCCCCACCACCACCACCACCCCCACCCCTCAGTGTCAGGATGATGCATGGCTTCTTGTGAGGACACACACCAGAGTCCAAAGCGAGCCCGTAAACAGGATATCCTCCTTTTAATAAGTGGACCTGACAGGCGGCGTGATGTTAATTTAATTGCTGTCGTTGAGTGACATATTTGTTTTCAGCAGGGATGGCACGAGCTTGAATGGGAGCAGCCCATCAATAACGCGCGATCCATCACTTCGGATAATCCGCATCCGACTCTTAATTGGTCATAACTGCGGTACGAGATCATGCTGAAAGGTTAGTGCCAACGCTGAGCAGAGCCTGTCCCACTCTGAATGCTCCTTAATGGGACTGTGTCCGACGTCTCACTCGCGGCGCTGCAGGACTCTGAAGCTGCAGGCACATCTGAAGGAAATTAGAAACCATCGAAAAACATTAACATCAGTGAAACTCATTGATTCTACATTTTGGGAAGTTTTTCAAGCCTTTTTGTTTCATTCTGACACCTCAGAAGTCATTAAAATGCCAAATACAACTCCGATGGTATTTCACAAAGATGCATTTCTCGTCTTTTTATCTGGAACCACAGATATTCCAGTCTGAAAGGATGAAATACTTGACATGTTTTAGTTCGTGTCTGTGTGGAAATAACTCCAAACAACTTAAATATTCAGCGATATTCTGATTCTCTTTTAGATGTGCCTGCACAAACTTGACATTTCTCTGCTCTTTCTAAACACCAAATTCTGTATTTTGTTCTCTGTGGGTTTTTTTTTTGTTGTTGCACTTATTCCTATAAACTAGTTAAATGTTGTGTGCCATATTCTCTGCTGCCATAATAATTGTTTTGTTTTTTACCTCCTTTTGCCACTTTATTGTGATGTTATGCCCAATGCCTTTTTATATATCGGAGCCTACACTGAGCAGGAAGGCAGCTGAGGATCAGTGCAAACCATCTATCGACAGAAGCTACAGTACAAACATCTTCTTTGCATCCAGTAGCTGCCAACCAGTCAGCCAGCTCACCTCTCTCTGTGTTTTAGTACCTGCTTCTCACTGACACAGACCTCTGTTGCTCTTCAGCATGAAGTGCATCTATTACCAAGTCGCTGGATGCTCCCCTGAGTCACCGGGCTAGAAAAGTTCCAGAAGTTCCCAGGCTGATTTGCTCAGTGATGCGTCAAAACGCGTTAAACAGGGTCTGCTAATAAGAACGATGCAGGCGACAGTTCAAACACCTGCACGCGCTCAGTCTGTAACAGAGCACAGATGAAAGAAGCGTATTTTTTTTTCTTCTGTAAATTTCGGTTCAACATCGCTAAACTTGCGTTTTCATCTCTACAAATGACCACAAATACAGAAACGCTTGAGTTCCTGCGAACGTCACCAAGCTCTTCACTTCCCTCCCGTCCGTTTCAAACTAAGAGTCGCATATCTGCAGTTTTTTTTTGTTTCGTTTTGTTTCAAGAGCTGCTTACTTGTATCGATAAAATGGTGCCAAGCTTACGAGGTTCAGCCTCTGCGACCAGACGAGAGGTCGAACCGACACAGCGTTTACAAAAAGAAGAAGCAGAAGAAGCTATTTTTTTTCTCTCGGTCAAGAGGAAACTAAAGGAAAAACTAAATTTACATATGGATAATTTATATCAAAGTCCTCATTAATTATTTCACAATCTATTGTACTTTTTAAATGTTCTGAACGGAACCATTTTATATTGTATATATATGAATATATTTTGTTTTATTTTGTACTGTTCATTGTACTTTGCTTTAATTTAGAAACAATATAAATAAAGAACAATACTGTGGCAACATCCCACAGCTTCCCTGGTGTGTTTGAGTACAACAGCATCCTCCCTGGAGCTGCTGATACAAATATTGGACACGAATGTCCATTTAATAAGAGTAAACTCAAGAAAAAAACATACAAAATTCACTTTCTTTGTCTGTTATGTCCCCATAGTGAAGTCAACACTGTTGTTTATCATTATGAAGTCAACATTAGAAAGTAAATGTTTGAAAACCTGTAAATAAACAGCTTAACATGAAGAAAACAAGCATATCCCACAAGTTTAGAAAAAACACACATTCCAAACAGCTTTTTTTTATATAAATGCTTTAATATCGTAAGAAAAAAACACACACAGATCAAATATCTGCAAACATTAAGGAATCCTCTGTGTAATATGTCAAGGCTTTGATTTTATACAGTTTTGAGCTTCTTTGCGGGTTTCTGGTCGTCGCCTGGATCTGAGCGCTTCTCTCCGGCGCCGCTGCCGCTCACGTCCTTCAGAAGTCGGAGCCGCTGCTGTGCGTCTGTGCTCGTCGCCCACAAACACAGCTCCAGCCTGTGGGGGGTCCAGTCCTGCTGCGGGTCCGCTGAGGATCAGACACTGTGCATGAGCAGCGATCTTCAACCACCGCCAGAGAACTCTAAAACTTTATATAAGAATCACGTGAGCAGCTGATGGAAAATTTGCGCGAGACAGAGAGAGAGAGGGATGCTTTTTTTCAGACCTTTGTTTAGTTTCTCAGTCTTTTCTGTCATCCTGTCCAGGTAGAGTTTGTAGTGCTTGGCTGTGTACTGGATGGGCTTCAGTCCGGGGACACTCCCCATGGCTTCATCAGACATGAAGGCTGTTTGTTCTGGAGCGCCTGCTGCTAACACAGCTGGGACAGAATGGACAGGCAGCCTCAAGCCAAGCCGAACGGAGCCATTAGGTGCATACAAACTACTCGACCGCAGCGAGGGGGCGGAGCTACAGCTCCTCTGCATTTATTGAGAATCAATTGGTGTTTTAACTGGATCACACAGGCATGTTATCGGAGTAGCTTTAGTAGCTTTCATCTATTAGTTGAAAACGGCTTCTCCCTGAAAACAGAAAAGTGGAGCCAACCTGACGCGGTGGCTGGACCGACTCCCTTCAGGGAGCTGAGCTCTGCGATGGCAGCCTGCACGTCCGGCAGGCAGCTGAAGGCCTTTCTGGAACATCTCTCCACCGTGTCCTCGCTGTTGGACGCCACCAGCTGCTGCAGCCTCGGCCTAAACTTCCCCCTCTGCACAAAAGCCCACAGGGCCGCTGAGGGACACAGACGATGCAGCCTCACAGCCACACTACGTACGTGACTGAAGGAGAAATTGCTGGAGAATTTGGGGTCTTGCAAAAAAAAAAAAAAAGCGTTTAATGTGCAGGAAACAGAAGAAGTTTCCATTAGACTTACAGTGAGCTTCCACTCCATCAGTTTGACCAGCTCAGGCTGAGTGATGTGTTTGTCACTGCGGCTTTGGATCAGCTCAGGCAGCTCCTGTTGGAACCTGATCAGAGATGTATTTAGAAGAATTAAATCAGAATTACATTTGGTACATTACATATTAATTTAGAAATGTATTTAATTTGAAAAAAACCAAAATTGTTATAAAACAATCATTGATTTGCCATTACAATAAAAAATAAACAATGTGATTGCAGATCAAGATAATTGACCATGCAAGCCTAGTCAGTGATGCATGCAACAAGTAAAAGTTTGATAATGTTACTCTGTTTTAGGGAAACCTCTTGTTGGAGTGAATCATACAGCAGGTGTGTTTGACTGAGGAGGGAAGAATCAGGAGTACCATTTATCAAGGGCGAGCAGCTTCCCAGGCTTCTTGCCTTTGGCTCTGGCTTCCACCACATCCCAGTACTTGTCATTGACTTCCCTCCATGTAGCGGGATCCTCACAGCCAAACAGAGCACTCATACCAGCGGACAGCTCAGCGCAGCACCTGCAAACACACGACAACCCCACGTTTCACACAAAATACCGACAGCATGGCGATATAAAATACATTTAGTCATATCACCTCAAATTGTGTCAGTGTAGTTTTGTCAAAGACATCAAGGATAATTGAGAAACAAGGAAGGTAAACACTGGTTTGATCTTCAGTGGGCCATGTGTGAAGCTGCTTCCGTGCCTAAACGAAATCTCGCGAGATTTCAGCACCGTAGTACTTCCTTTTGCCGCAAGCAGTTAGCAGCTTCACATCAGGTTTGTCCTTACAAATACTTTGGTTTAAACCTTCTGGGGACTCTATCATTCACGAGGATGTGTTTTCAGCCCTTCTGTGTGGCCGCGGTGAGAAATAGGCTGAGGACGTGAGTGCTTCATCTTTCTAAAACTGCCTGGTAGCTAAGTTAGCATTAGCATCACATTCCAGTCGTGTTTATGGTGAGCAGAGTTTAGCTATTTGTAGCGACCTGAGCAATAAAAAGTGGACACGAAGAGTGCACTAAAAGCTTTATTGTAATTAAGCTGTGTAAATTTAGTAAACGGTAGTTAGCGAACCAATACAAGCCCCAAAACGGCGGTGTTATATTTAGATATTGACTTTCCAGCGTGCATCTGACAGTGTGTGTGTGTTTGTGCACATGTTTGGAGAGTAAATCGGTCCCATACATTTTCACGTCAGCAGAAAGCAGAAACGGACCCACCAAACCTCATAAATAAACCAGTGCATGACCGCTGAACGCCTTTCAGGCGGGATTTTATGATATTTAAGAGGCATCACTGAAATCAAGGTGATATTTGAGCCTTTTACTCCAAAATGATGAGTGCACGACTCAAGTGCTGTATATTTTAAGTTGTTTTGTGCTGACAAAAATATAGATATTGTTGGTTTTATCTTAAAGGAGCAGAGTCACATTAAAATTCAGGATTGTAAGGAATGTAACCACAGCTTGATGGTGAATTTAGCAGTGAGATGAGATCCATTGAGCCCAGTAGGTTTATAGTTTCAACATGTAATAGTGACATTTGAATTCTCAAGTTCAGCAGGTCTTAGACAGTATTCATCCCACTGATTTAAAAAAAAATCCTCAGTTGTAATGTGAATTTAGGTTTCATGTAGAAAAAAAATGCAAACAATTGTTGATTATTGTTAAAATTGTGTTGATGTTTGCTGCAGCAGAGACCACAGCTCACTTGTATCAGATATCCCTTTTACACCAGGCAGCTTTCCATCTCCTGTCTCCAAAAATATGTAGAACATGTGTTGTTTCATGTCTGTTTGCTTGATGGATTTTCCACCAGAACCATGAAGACGGACCAGGCTGGGTGTTGCTGACATGGCAGTCTCTCACCACCAACGTGGCTCCCCTGGGAGCCCATGAAGAGGACTCAATCCAGCTGCAGACACTGACGAGGCCGCTGGTCCCTCATCCAGTGAGTGCTGCAGCTGTTCAATAATTATTCGCGATGCTGTTTGTTAACTGGGCTGTTAAACACTCCCACCTCTCCTGCCCCCTCACTACACTCAGGAGCAATCGAGCATGTTTTGTTTTGACACGAGTGCCCCCTGCTGGTGAAATGAACGCCTGACTTCACCAGAGATTCTTGCTCAATAAGGTTTCTCTTTGAAGGAAAATAGGTGGTAAACTTTAGAATGTCATTTTTTTTTAATTAAAAACTATAATCTGTAATCAGGATAAAAGATAACTGTCATTTTATTTGCTTGAAACATTCTAAAAGTTGGTAAAATGTGCTAAAATGTTATTCTTGCCAGAATGGACAATTGAAAACATGTCGACGCTCCTCCTCCTTTTCCACCAGGAACATGGAGAAAATGTCCCGGGTCACCACAGCCCTCAGCAGCAACACCATCACGGGCCGAACCATGTTCTGCCACTTGGATGCGCCCGCCAACGCCATCAGCGTGTGCCGCGACGCCACGCAGGTGGTCGTGGCCGGGCGCAACATCTTCAAGATCTACGCGCTGGAGGAGGAGCAGTTCGTGGAGAAGCTGAACCTGCGGGTGGGCCGCAAGCCCTCGCTGAACTTCAGCTGCGCCGACGTCATGTGGCACCAGATGGAGGAGAACCTGCTGGCCACGGCGGCCACCAACGGGGCGGTCGTCACGTGGAACCTGGGGAAGCCGTCGCGCAACAAGCAGGACCAGCTGTTCACCGAGCACAAGCGCACGGTCAACAAGGTGTGTTTCCACCCCACCGAGGTGTACATGCTGCTGAGCGGCTCCCAGGACGGGTTCATGAAGTGCTTCGATCTGCGCAAGAAGGAATCGGTCAGCACCTTCTCAGGTGAGCACGGAAAAGGACACGACGTGGTCGTTCACTCAAATCTGATCGAATTTCACTGATGGAATCTTTTCTTCCAGGTCAGTCTGAGAGCGTGAGGGACGTCCAGTTCAGCATGAAAGATTATTTCACCTTCGCTGCCTCCTTTGAGAACGGGAACGTCCAGCTGTGGGACATCAGACGGCCGGACCGCTACGAGCGAATGTTCACCGCGCACACGGGTCCCGTGTTCTGCTGCGACTGGCACCCTGACGACAGGTGGGAAAGGAAAAACAGCCGAACTCCTTTAAACAGTCGACAGTGAGAGATTTCTAGTGTTCACGACCTTGCTTGTCTTTCAGGGGCTGGTTGGCCACAGGAGGGCGGGACAAGATGGTGAAGGTGTGGGACATGACCACCAACAGGGCCAAAGAGATCAACTGCGTCCAGACGATCGCGTCGGTGGCGCGAGTCAAGTGGCGGCCGGAGAGGAAGTTCCACCTGGCCACCTGCTCCATGATGGTGGACCACAACATCTACGTGTGGGACGTGCGCAGGCCGTTCATTCCCTTCGCCACCTTCGAGGAGCACAAAGACGTGACCACCGGGATCGTGTGGCGCCACCAGCACGACCCCCACTTCCTGCTCTCCGGCTCCAAAGACAGCACCCTCTACCAGCATATGTTCAAGGACGCCACCCGTCCCGTGGACAAGGCCAACCCCGAGGGGCTGTGCTTCGGCCTGCTGGGCGACCTGGCCTTCGCCGCCAAAGAGAGTCTGATCAGCAGCGACGCCAGCAGGAAGCCTTATCCCGGGGGCGACCGCCGCTACCCCATCTTTTTCTTCAAGAAGGCCGACCCCACGGAGCAGTTTGCACACGTGTCCAGCGCGCTCAGCGTCTTCGAGACGGACTTGGACAGTCACCGCATGGACTGGTTCGTCAAGACGGCACAACTCTACCTCCTCAGCGGGAAACCGTTCACCGAGCTGTGTGATCACAACGCCAAGGTGGCACAGGAGCTTAAAAGACCTCAGGTCAGACGGAAGCAGACGGGGTGGTTTTGTTTTGCTTCAGTTCAAAAAGCTTGTTTTAAGTTTTTTAGTCCACATGAAAAGTCAGAAGAACAGAGAATAAAGAAAAACACAAAGGTGCTTTGAGAGAGAGAACTCCTTTGTGGTAGAGAAAAAAACAAGTAGGACACAAAACAGAGAACAGAGAGCTGCATCATACTAATGTGCTCCTCTTCACCAAAGCTTATAAACTCTTTCTAATCAGGTTTCCACCACATGGACCATGCTGAGAATTATGTTCTCAGACCCAGCGAACCTCACCACACCCGGCCTCAACCACAGCCTCAGTAAACTTGGCAGTTTGCCTTTAATGAACAGGTAAAGCGGTTTTTCTCTTGTGTGATCACTCAAAGTGTATTTTCCTCATGTCGGGACTGAGATTGGATGCTGATGCTTAGTTTCAGCATGAAGGAAATGGGATCGGAGAGCCGGCTGGAGCGCAGCAAAGGCGAGAGCAGGCCGGACAACATCCACCTGGAGCCGGGGAACTCGCACATTAGCAATAATAATGAAGGTGAGGCTTAAACAGAGGATCCTCATCTCACCGTGTTGCTGTTCTGATAACCTACATTTTTCTTTTTCTTGCCCTCAGAAAACGAGGAGACGGAGGGCAGCGAAGGCCAGGCTGAGTACATGTTTGGCGATGCTGAGTTAGACGACGACGACCTCTATTCTATGGAGCACGACAACCAAACAGGTCAGTGTGCTCGCTGAGGAGCCGCCCGCGTCAGGAGCTGCTATTTATACCTGCCTCCCAGCTCAGCGTTCCCCCGTCTAATATTATCTCTGCCTCTTTTGTCATGACAGAGGAGCAGGAGTACACGCTGCCCCAGGAGGCCTTCCCGCTGCGCCACGAGATCATGGATAACCCGTCTGCTCCGGAGCACCTTCAGCAGGACAAGGCCGACTCGCCGCACGTCAGCGGCAACGAGGCGGAGGTCACCTGCCTCACGCCCATCGAGTCCTTCTCGCTGATCTCCATCTCCGAGCCGCTGTACAGGCCGCACCTGCCCGCCAGCTTCTTCTGCCCCATCGTCAGGGAGATGCTGACGTACTACGCCGAGAAGGGCGACGTGCAGATGGCGGTGTCCGTGCTCATCGTGTTAGGAGACCGCATCCGCAAGGAGATCGATGACCTCACTCAGGTCAGCTGGAACGCACTCGTATCTTTCTTTCTAGAAACTAATCTATTGGATATTATTCATGTGTGTTCGACTGACTTGGATGCTTAAATTGCTCGGATATCAACACAAACTAACTGATGTAATCATCACAGGAGCCCTGAATGTGTGTGTGTGTGTGTTTTCCTCCCAGGAGCACTGGTACATGTCCTACATAGACCTTCTGCAGCGGTTCGAGCTGTGGAACGTGTCCAACGAGGTCATCAAGCTGAGTACGTGCAGCGCCATCACCTGCCTGAACCAGACCTCTACAACGCTGCACATCAACTGCAGCAACTGCAAGAGGCCAATGAGCAACAAGGGCTGGATCTGTGACAGGTAGGAAGGCCAAAAACGACTTTAATGGATTTGTGGGGACATGAGAAGAGTGCTAAACTCAGATCTAGATGTTTTCTATAAGGCTGTGAAGGATCCGGTGTGCAGCACGCTGCGAAGTCACTTAACTCTGACATGGAACGAGCTCTGACAGGCGCCATGTGTCCCCCCCCCTTGTGTCTCCCCCCCCTCAGGTGCCACCAGTGTGCCAGTGTGTGTGCGGTGTGCCACCATGTGGTGAAGGGGCTGTTTGTGTGGTGCCAGGGCTGCAGCCACGGTGGACATCTGGAGCACGTGATGAACTGGCTGAAGAGCAGCTCTCACTGCCCTGCCGGCTGCGGTCACCTGTGTGAGTACACCTGAGCTGCCTGCAGCTGCTGTTCACACAGCTGGTTCCTCTGTGGGAGCGAGAGACGGCGCTCACACCGGCCTGGATCTCACACACACACACGGATGGGGCCGAGATGTCTTCATTCGCCAGCAGTTTGTCACGTGGGAAGACGGGCGGCGCTGAAGTGAGATTAGACCACAGCTGAGGAGAGAGAGGAGCACGTGCGCTCTCCTGGACATCCAAACACAATCACGAGAATTTATATTCGTATTTTAGCTGCTTTTGGAATGACTGACCCGTTTACACCTGACATTAGAATGCATCATCAAGGTTTGGTTTGCGGGTTTTTATCCTGATGGGTCAAACCTCCTCCAGGGACGCTCAGTGCAACTTTGCAACAAAAGGGTACAAATGCTAATTCATCGCGAGTCCACACCGAGTGATCACAGGCGTCTTGCTGGCTGAGTATACGTTTCTTCGACATAGCAGCAGCTGCCGTCTTCAGCCGGTAAAATCTAATGACTAATCTCCATCAAAATGAACGGGACTCGGGCTGCTGTACCGGGAGCTTCGAAGTCGTTTGGTGTTGACGTAACGAGCATTTCTTGCAGAGCTGCAGAAGCAGCGAGCGTCCCACCTCGTGCCTTTACAGGATGCATTCAGGTACAGGGTCAGCGTAGGTCATTTCCACTTTCAAAAAGCTTCATGTGTCTGAATGAAACAACACTATAGAAAGTAAGGAATGAATCATTGAATCTAAATGTTTGAGTTTGAGGAGCATTTGTTGTCAGGTGTAAACAGTGTTTTTCACAAGTTTGTATTGGAGATGTTTTAGTGCGGATTCACGTGCTGCATTGTACATTGTCTTTTAAACTGATACACAATGTAGACAGATTGTTAATGTTTGTACATACTGATTATTTTTGAAGTACTGTAGATAATACTGCATTAATTTATACTCGAGAGCAACAGCTCTCCATTAAAGCAATACAGACTGAACTTTGGAGTCGTCCTGCATCGGAATCGTCTGACTTCACAACACAAACCCCAAACAAAGCTGCAGCTTCATTCAATCTCTCTAAATCAAAGCGAGTAAACTGTCTCGCTCGGGGCCACCTCAGAGAGGCGGATAGAAGGAGCGCTACTTATTCATTTTCCCTCGCACAACTCGACTCCCGGGGGGGGCGGAGATCCCAGCTGGCAAACAGCCAGCTACTCCAGCCTCCAGTCCAGCAATTACACACAGTCGTGTCTGCTCAGGGTGGGAGGTGGGGAAGGGGGGGGGGGGGGGGGGGGGGCCGCCGCAACCGGGGGGGGGAGTCGGCCTGCTGCAGTTTGCTCATCACACTGCTTGTGAGAAGCGCCGAATGTGTCCAGATGAACTTGAACTTATCTGCTTTGCCGTGTTTGCTGACTCGACTGTCGTGGTGGAGTTCCAACGTCTCAGCACTGATGGTGTTTATTTGGGCGCATTAACATTTCTGAGTGTTTGTCTCCCATCAAGTGTGTAAATGAGCCGCGGCGCATCATTACAGAAACCCACTAACCTTATTAACGTAACTGAGAAAAAGAACTACAAGTTTTGTGGGACCATCCTACTGAAAATATAAAATTCACATTAATGCGAACAGATTTCGACAAGCTGTGAATTCAGAGCTGCATGTATGATCAGGAGGCAACTTAAAGTCTTATTGTCTGAGTGTTAAAGATCAGCGTTTGACAGCTGTAACAATTATCACCACTTTGTCATTAGTGGTGTTTATGAGCTGAGCGTGCAGTGAGCAGCCTGCAGGCCTGCGGCTGGAGGATGGATCAGCTGCTGGAGCTAAACGCAGCCAACGCCGACGCGGCGCCAAAGCCGTTACCGCGTAGTAACCATCATCTCATTGATTTGCTGCCAAGGCTCCAGGCACAGGAGAGGATTTCAGATGTACTCCATACGAGAACATCCAGACAGTCAGGAGCGGGTGGGGGCGAGAAAGAGAGGTCCGGTCTTCACAGCGCCACAGAGCTCCGGGGACACATTCGATATTGGCCACATTAACATGCAAAGTATTAATCTGAGCCACCAGCACAAGTAAAACAGCAGGCTGAAAAGTGTTAACGAAGCTGATGTGATTGAAACTAATTTAAAATCATCCTTAAAGCTTTGATTTCAGATCAGGCCAATTAGAGCAACTTTCAGCTTTGAATTTTAGGTTTAAAGTTTTATTCCAGCAACCCTAAAAACAGTGTGTCAACAGATTTGTTAGAAAATGAAATGTAAATCAAATTTTTCATCCAAACTTTTGACATTCGCAGTCAAAACCAGATCAGCTGAAACCAGGACATCCTCCAAATGATTTCCCCTTTCCTGTAACTCTTCTAACCAAAAATGTGTTAACTGTAATCGTGTGAGATCTAAAGTAATTATATCTGACATGGTTAGAAATGATTCTGCAGTTTAAAATGTTTATTTTTTTACATTTTGGCCACAAAAGTCATTCAGTTCTAAGAACAAGATACAGTTTTTGTCATACAGTTTACAATGACCTTACAATTCATTCTGGTCCATATAACTGTCTACATGTGTGTTGTACACACACAGTAGGTTCTTATTAGGTATTTGTTGAATCATACCTGATGAACTTCACACATTTCTCTCATTCAGCAGGACATTTTTTCCATCTACAGCATTTAAAAAGGAAAGCTACTCTGGAAGATGTCTCGAGTTGATGTACTACACTACAGGCTGTCCCACTGTTTGGTGTCTAAAACTCGATTTAAACCCACATTTCATTGTCGATGAGACTACAGTCCAGTGTGGCAGCCTCTGATCCTCCATCCAGGCCCGCCTCCTGTCTGAGCAGCAAACACCAGCACAAGCATGTGGGGGTCGGGCCCCCTTTTTCCTGCCTGCTTGTTGTTCTTCCTGAAACAGCTGTGCTGCTCCCCCCCGCCCCCCGGCCACATGTGGCGAGCTCTGGTCCGTCGGCCAATCCCAGACGAGCAGCCAGTCGGCTTCACTCCTGGAGCGGCTCTCGTCCAGCAGGGCCGGCCTTGTCGTCGGCCTTCTCCCCTCTCTGTGAGATTGTTCAGGGTGGTCAGATCACCCTCCGTCAATATTCGCCAAAGCCCCTTTAAAATGAAAAACAACCAGACACGTTTTCTTGTTAGAGGAACACTTCAGTCACTGAAACATCTCTCAGGAGTGTAAATATTCACCTGAGAATGTTAAGGCCTCTCCAAGCTATCTGAGACCTTTTCAGGTGCGCTGAGTCGCCTCAGACTCTGAAGCATGGTCTGCAAAGTCTCTGCTGCAGCGTAGAAACAATCTGACATCAACACGAGACTCCACCAATCACGTGTAACTGCTTTAATCACGAAGTGTGTCGCCAATTTACCCAGTTCTTCTTCGTAGGTATTCAGCTTCTTTGTAAGATCTGCATAACTGGAGCATGGGGATCCCTTCCCACCTGCAAGAAGACGAATCACTTCATTGGATGATCCAGATGTTTCCCTCCACATCACACCTGGACTCACCTTTAGCGTCCGTGTCACTCTTTGCTTTATCTTTGGTGCCAGAGAGAGAGCTGCTGCTCCCTTCGGCCGTGACACGGGACAGCAGTTCAGCCCGACACGCTCTCGCCTTCGTCAGGGTGGCGTTCATGTCCTGAGCCAGCCGGTGGTTCTCCACCAGCTCCGAGTGGACCCTCTTCCACGCCATTTTGTCGTCCATCAGACACCCCTCCATCACTGTCCGCAGCTCCTTCTCCTGGGACACCTGGCTCTGCAGGCTCTCTGCCTCCTCGCAGCGCTGCGATCACATTGACACAGGTGAAGAGGTTCTGAGACAACTCGGACTGAAAACAAGTCTGTTTATAGTCACCTTGTGGAGCTGAATTGCCATTTCTTGCATCTCGGCTTCAAGCTGGTCTGCATAGGATTGTTCCAGAGCGTCACTGGGTGGTCGGGCGCTGCTGTGCCACCTCGCAATGGCTGAAGTCATTTTACGCTTTGGCCCGAACAATCTGCAAGAAAAAAAATGAGGTTCAGCATGTCAGAAAACACAAAAATGTAAGAACGGATGAAAAATCTCTTACGTGATGCCGATTTCTTTGAGATCGTTTTCTGTCAGGGTGAGAAATATCCGCAGGTCGATGTCCTGCTCTTCAAGTAAGGGGAGATACTTTGAGAAGCCAATTTGCTCCAAGAACTCAGCCAGATCCTGCAGGAACCACAGATTCAGTTTCCTCCACAGAACGTAAAAGCAGCAGTCCTGGTACATCGAACGTGATCCACCAACAGACTTGCCTTTGGACCCGTGTATGATGGTGGAAGTCCAGCATGTGTGTGCGTGCCACAGTTTGCTGTTCCACTGCAGTGAGCCGCGCCGTTGTTCCCGTGGCGATTCTTGCCTTTCGAGTGATGACCCTTGTTGAGCCTGCGAGAGCTGCTCTTTTTGCACTGGTCGGAGTCCTGGAGGAGAGACACGCAATCGTCGGACCAGAACCGGACGGCAGGAACCTGAGGAGGAGGAGCTCTGGTGTTCACCTCGTTACTCTCCACCGAGCCTTCCCATTTGAGGCCGGCGACCTGCGGCAGACCCTCGCTGCTGCTGCTGCTCCTCATGGTGGGCATGTCGTTATCGAAGAACGGACTGTCGTCTGTGGTGAAGAAATATTTACTTCAGCTGACCACGTTGCATTTCAACCAGCCCTGAAGTCATGAGGCGTTCACCTCTGCTGCTGTTGCTTTGGCCGTCCAGCTCGTTGATGGGCGAGGTCACGTCACGGTAGCAGATCCCGTCACTCTGTTCTCCGATGTCACGAAACGTCATGTAGCCAGGCAGCGCAGCAGGAGGCTCTGTGGAGATTGGACAGCCGTCACAATCCTCCCCCTCTCTACAAGCAGCATCCACGAATGATGAGTTATGTCTGATGGGACCAAATCTAGGGATCAAATCTGCCTGTTCAACTACTCAGGCAACAGCATCAACCAATCGCTGAGCAGCCACAGTTACATCAGTGTCTCTGCTCGGATAGAAGTGTGGGGGAATAATGCGACGCTACCACAGTGTTTGTTGGGGCCTCCTACTCGGAACTTGGCGATGGCCTGAGGCCCGTCGTGGATACTGACGCCCTTCACCCGGTTTCGACCGGGCCTCGTCCTGGGCGGCGCGCTGTCCGAGTCCTCGGAGGAGCTCAGGTCTTCAAAGTGTCCTGGATAAAAAAGTACACGAGTACATAAAAATACAAAGACACAACTGTACTTTATAGTGAAATCTACGAGGAAGTACCCGCTTTGATTCTTGGGGAACGCGAGTCTATGAGGCTGACGATCTTGGTGTAGCCGTACAGCATGGCCAAGGCCCTGGCACTTTCTCCTTTAACGTTGCGATCATCTACTTTCACTTTCTGTGAATCATTAAAAGCAACAGCTTTCAAAAGTAATTTGAGGATTTCTGACAAAAAAACGAGCAACAGTGTTGACAGACGGAAACAAACTCACGTGGTCGAGGAGGTACTGAACAATGATTTCATGTCCAGAAGCGGCGGCCTCCATCAAAGGAGTGAAACCCGACCCCGGCTCTCTGCGGACGAACGAGTAACTTGTGAAGAACTGGACAGTGGAGCAGATCATTAAGTCTCCTGGTGAAACACAGGCACTCACTTGACGTTGGTGTTGGCGTTGTGGTCCAGCAAGAACTTGACCATCTGTTGGTGGCCCGTGCTGGTGCAGTGGAACAGAGCCGTCCAGCCTCGAGAGTCTTTCAGCTCCAGCTCGGCGCCTTGCTTTTTGTTTTTAGGAAGAAATCAAAGGAACATCCAGCTGAATAGTATCAACACAAACAACTCAGCTCAGGATGTGTGAGAGTGAAGTTTACAGCAACACAAATAAAGTTTCCCACGTACATGGAGCAGGAAGTAGGCGATGCTCTCATTGCCACAGCTGGCTGCCAGCATCAGGGGAGTGAGTCCTTTGGACGTGGTCGCGTTCACGTTCACACCGGCCTCCAACAGCAGGTTGGCAATGTTGTCATGGCCGATGTAGGAGGCGTACATGAGCGGGGTCCACCCGCCGATGTTCTTCCCGTTCAGGTCCACCTGACGCCTGGCAGCACACACGGATCAGGAGCGCGCCTCAGGGTGAACACGCGCGCTCGGTGAGGGAGGCGTCTCACCTCTTGATGCACTCCGCCACCACGTCGTACTGGCCGATGGAGCAGGCGGTGTGCAGGTCCAGCGGCAGGTCCAGCTCCTCCGGCCGGACCAGGGAGTCTCCCAGCCACAGGGACAGGCTGGCACCCAGCTGCTCCGACTCGCTGGCCTCGTCGCTCAGCTCGGACATCTTCGCTCGTCCCTCCTCACACCTGAAGGCAACACACTCACTTACACTGCACCGAACATCACAACGACGTTTTCTAGTAAAACAAATAACAGTTTTCAGTTTGTTCCGTGATCAGAGTCACTAAAAACCTTCTGCTGATTTAATAGCTTTACGTTTAGCTGCTGTCAACTTTCTTGGGCTAAGTTAGCTTAGCGAGATAACGGTTTGAAGTTTTCACCGCTAGAAAACAGCAAAAAGAGCCGCGACAACAACGAAGTCATAAAGCCAAAGAAACAGCAGCACGAAGTCTAAGCGGTGAGTCATTTAGGAGTGTAGATAAAGGGAACAAGTTCTAACTTACAGCCAGCTGGTGGTTTGTTTTCTCAGCAGCAGAAACTTTTCTTGTTGTATGTGTCACACTGTATCAGGTCCGTGCTGAACCTCACCCCGCCCATTCGTGTTAGCGAGTGACACAGAGGAACAAAATGCATCATGAGCCACCAAAGTGATGTGAGAAGAAAGAATAAACACGAAATCCTCCGAGAATACCGGGATGTCTGAGTAATAACTAGGATATGACGAAATTTCATCATATAAAGGTGAAAGTTTACTCTGAAGTGAAGCCTGCAGAGATGTGCAAAAGAGACATGGTTAAACTACTCAGTGGAATACTTACCTAATGTAAACGTGTAAACATCAAATTACATATATATGGTCATAAATAAATGCAGCATTAAACTACATGAAGCAAGTTATAAAAAAAAGTAGCAGAGTCAGGATGTTACACAACAGTAGGTTAAAAAGATTAACCAAAGGAGTTTCCTGTGTGGTTTATCATTGTTTTTGTTCATTGTGTATGTTGAGAGTTGTATTAAGGACATTTCTGTCACTCTATCAATTCTCATTATATAAAAACACAATATTGGAGTGTGACATAGGAATAAAAGATACTTTACGAACAACAATTTACAAAAAAAAGCTTTTTATTTAACAAAATTAGTACGGACAGACATCTGTGTAAGGACTAGATCATAATTGAGCAGAATCTCTTTGGTATTCTGAAAAGTCTTTGATGCAGTTTGCTTTTATTTATCTGTGTTGTGACTTCTGGCAGCAGAAGGAACGGGAGTTCACATCAGACAGTTCAGCCACTGAGTGGCTTTATGTCCATCCTGCTGCCCTGTTGAAGGTTTTCCTCAGAAATCAGAGGAAGTTGAAGTGAAACTCCTCGTTTGAAGGGGTGAATACAAAGGCGCCCGTCTCCTCCTGCCTTGGTGGCGGCGGCTCCTCTGCGGTACTTGTCTGGGCTTTCGCCTCGGCCTTCCGATGGAAAACGGACTTCTTTGGCGACTCCGAGACGACTTTGACCTGAGCTGAAGCCAGTTCTGATGGAAATGGGGACAAAAGTTTCAATGACACATCAACCACACGCTAATGCAGGTGAATTATAATATTCAAGTCCACCCACCGCTCTGAATGAGCTTGAACTGCTTGCTCTTCTCTTCCTCCATCTTTTTCCGGTAGTCTCCCGTCATGGCTCTCATCAGCTGTCTCTTTTTGACCAGAGGAGCTTTGGAGCTCCGCAGAGTTTTCAGGGCGCGGGACGCCTCCTCCTCTGCAGAGATCACATCCATCACTCTTCAGCATCAAACCATGACACATGCTTTGTGTTGATGTGCTTCTATGTTTGGATGGTGAAGTAACAGGAACTCCAGAGGTCGTATGTTAACACAGACTGTGGCAAAATCATCCTAATGAAGGATGATCTGCCTTCACACTCACTCTGTTTGGGGGTTCCTTTCTGAGACTTCAGTCCCAGTTCCAGCTGCTCGATGCACCAGTCCAGCTGCCTGTTCAGCTGCTCCTCTGCACTCTGAAAGGGAGAGTCACAACCAACCATCAAATCCCTTAAACTCATTTAAAAACAACAAAAATTTAAAATAAAAGTCGATGTGAGACACTCACCGGCTCCTCTCCACGTTCACTCTCCTCGGTTGGCTGCGTCTTGGGCTGCGTCTCCATGCTGGAGTGTTTCTTCTTTCCAGATTTCTTCTTCTTGGCTTTCGATTGAACAGACGATGCAGAGAGAGGAACCGCCTCCGGCGAAGGCTTCTCTTCCTTCACAGGCTGCCGGCTGGCTGAAGACGCGGCGCCCGCGCCGTCCGTCGTCTCCATGTCTTCCTCCGGCGTCGCTGCAGGGATTTGAAAGTTGAAGGCAAAAGGAGATCCTTGTCCCGCGAAGGAGAGGGGGCCTGCCGGGGGCTCGGTCCGGTCGGGGGGAGACGTCTTCTCCTGAGCTGCTGGAGAGCTGCCAGTAAAGAAGTTAAACCTGAAGGTGTTGTCGCTGCGAGTCCAGAGGCGCTTCTCAGACGGGCCTTCAGCTGGTGTCTGACTGGCTGGTTTAGGCTCAATATCTGTAGAACACAGTGAACAAGTTCAGGCAGTTACAAAGCACTGCAGTCTGCGACCTTACATAGCTGAGGCTCACTTGGGTGCAACAAAAACTACTCCAGCACATCATTCAGCTCAGCAACGTTTTTAAAGCCAACTAACGATTAAATGTATACGAATAAATGAGAGCAAGCTGCTCCGATTTAGCTTGAAACTTGTAGGTTCGAGGTGTAAATGTACCAATAAACAGCAGCTCTTGCTCGTTCATGCTGGTTCCTCCGACGCTTCGTTTATCAGCTGAAACGCGTCAAAAACGTTCACGGCAGACACGCAAACACGTTCAGAGGAACGATGTTTACATTTTCACGGATTCCAAAATCTTCCTCCGTGTTTTGGTTTCACGACAAAACATGTCACATTTAACTTACCACCCGTGTCACCACGAAATGAGTCCGTCTGGGAATATTTCTCCTGCGTGCGCATAGTTCCGCGGACATCAAACAGTTCTGTGATTTGTGATTATTGGACCAAATTGATTTGTTCAGAGTGAAATATCTGCAAGAAAACGCTTTTAAATAATGACACTATATCTCCAAGACCAACACAAATCTCATGAACAAATAAAAGACCTGACAGGAAAGTGCAAAGACATTCGAGAGAGTATAAAGAAAATGTGAATGTGCCGACAACAGACAGTTTGAGGAAAGCAGAGAACACGTGGTGTCGAGTCAAGCTGATTTATTTCTGGGATATGTTTGAATAGATTCTGTAGGTAGCTCATCTCTGAGGGCTCCAACATCTTGCTATTGTCCTCTATGAAAACAATGCCGAATCAGCTGTTACTTTTAGACCGTAACAATGGTCCTAATGCTGTTTTTGTGAATACTTGTGATCGTTACACACTTTAGTGGACTCTGTTGTATCACACAAAGAGAACAACCCGTCTGTAAACACAAACCAGGTTTCATTGGTTTGACACCCAATTAATGTTCGCATAGCCTATTGTTCATGTTTATTTCGCATGGAACTGTTTCTGGAGAAAGGAGGATTCCGTGAAATGGCAAAATAGTCCGTCATATCATAACTGAGTTTATGAGAATTAAGACACAGCTGTTTCCCCTGTCATATAAAATGAAACAGATGACAGTGAGAATCATACATCACTTTTATAATTGTTAGTTGAATATTCATTATTTGAGAGTAAAAGCTGAAACCTGAGTATTTGTAGGGAGGGTTAAGGCGCGTAAATGTGGCGCAAACGAAATCTATTATTTTAGGCTTTTTCTGACCTATTCCACTTCAAATGTAGAGGCAGTGATCTGCCTTCTTTTCTAAACCAATCGCGTCTCACCAGAGATTTACGTCAGACCAATCACGTAAGCAGAGGGGCGGGCCTAAGAGCTCCGCGGTCATCGGTCTATAAATCCAGCATCCTGCCCTCCTTCAGGGCATTACCGAAACCGCACGCAGAGAGAAGACGTTGTGCTCCTGTAAAATAAACACAGACGGTAAGCGCTCTCGTTTTCTCTTCATTTTGGCAGTTTTTTGTTTTAAGATCTGACTTATCCCATTTTTGAGTTGTACTTTATGGTTTATGTCGGTAATAAGCGTTGAAACGTGTCGACACCATGCTTTGATGGTTACTGCCTGGCAACAAAACCGAGCGCGCCATAGCCACCCGCTAACTGTTAGCCACGCTACGGTGACTATAAACAAACTTCTTTTTTCTCAACATCCCCTTTTTAGACTTATTTTGATGTGTTAAATTTTTAATCGCGGTATTTAAGAGTTGGTTTTTGCCTTCTTGTTTCGTTTAAGGGCTTTCGGTGAAATAGCTGGCGCCATTTTGCAACCGTCTATCGCTAGCTTTAAATTTCAGCTCAGAAACGTGTGTGTCCCCTGTAGCTTAATGGTGGCGGGGCTTAACAGCGGTTTGTATACACTCGGTATTCAGACCATGTAACTTACTCCAGTAACGCGGTGTTAGGACCGTCTGTCTCGGATACTGCTGCCCTCGCGGGTAAAAACGAGTTCACACTTCTTGGATTTGGTTCGACATTCGAGTCGGGCAATAGTTTAACATCTGGTGTTTTCACGTCCCTTCGGAGAGGATGTGCCTCGCAGGTCTCGTTATTGGTGAACCAACAAATCGAAACTGTGCTTCACCGGGAGGCTCGTGGAGCGCAGCGCGGCTGTAGTTTTGATCCAAGGACCACGAATGACCTTTTTATGTTTTGTGCCTTTTCAGACTTCTTAAGCAAGAAATGGCTCGTACCAAGCAGACTGCCCGTAAATCCACCGGAGGAAAGGCTCCGAGGAAGCAGCTGGCCACCAAGGCGGCCAGGAAAAGCGCGCCATCCACAGGCGGCGTGAAGAAGCCCCACAGATACAGGTACTGAACACCTTCAGCAACGACTGCGCTTTATTCCTGGTCTGGTTTTAGTGGGCTGATTCTTGTAAAAAGTTCTACCTAGGATGAACTTTGACCTTTGTATCAGGCCCACTTTTTTGTATTTTGTACTTTACAAGCATGGTTGTAGTACTCAAACTACCCAGTAGGGAACTATGACCCCGTTATAATGGCATTGACCTTTGTTTTCCCCTGAATTACTTCCTGCTTATGTACTTATCTTAAGACTGGGAATGAATCGGTTGCATTGCATTACTGAGTGTGATGTGTCCTGTGTTTCAGGCCTGGTACCGTGGCTCTGCGTGAGATCCGTCGTTACCAGAAGTCCACTGAGCTGCTGATCAGGAAGCTGCCCTTCCAGCGCCTGGTCAGGGAGATTGCCCAGGATTTCAAGACGGACCTGCGTTTCCAGAGTGCAGCTATCGGTGCCCTCCAGGTGGGACGTCACTTTGTTTTGATTAGAAAAAAAACTCAATCTCCAGTCTTCATTTGTACCTAGAAGTGCTGTTTTCCCTGCCTAAGTCTGTTTTCTTCACTTTGTAGGAAGCCAGTGAGGCATACTTGGTCGGGCTGTTTGAGGACACCAACCTGTGCGCCATTCACGCAAAGAGAGTTACCATCATGCCCAAGGACATTCAACTGGCCAGGCGAATTAGGGGGGAACGTGCATAAACACTCCATGGGGTTTTAAATTTTTAGTGGGGTGGGTGGAGGGAATGATGGGGGTTTGTTTTGTAAATCTTGACCTGTTACCAGCATGTGTGCCACTTGAGTTGTCATTTGTTGTATCAGGCATGTTTTTGTACTTCATTTATCATTTCACTTGGTTTGTCCTGTACTGTTCATGGTAGAATAGAGCTTCATGTCTTTGTAAATGCTCAGAATCAAATTATTCCACCTCCATCTTTCTCAGGTTTTCCAACATGATTGAAGGTTGTTGACTGTCAGGTCAAAGTTCACCTGACTGGTTCATTTGCATCTGATGGGGAGAGCTGCTTTGAAAGAACTTTTCTTCACATCATGTGTTCACATCCATCTGCAGCTCTCCCTCCATACTCTGATTGGGTTCCTTTGTCTTCATGTTCTGTACTTTAGAATCCTGTGTGTGCATGTCATAGGATTTCTGTGCTGTAAATAAACTTTCCGCTACCTCAGATGTGTGTGTTGTGATTTGGAACAACCATGTATGGATAAAAAATGAAATGTCAGATACTGTGGGTGTCGGCTCTCCCAACATAGCTCCATGGATGACAAAAGAAGTGAAGCACAGTGAAATTTACATTTTAATGAATTTTGCAAATCATAACAAAACGTAATGTGCAGAAACAGTCTGGAGCAATGGGGGGCTTCATTGTCAAAAAACTTCAGATTGACAACTCCACCTCATTTAGATGAGATTCCACAATAAATATCAACTGAAATATTTACACATCTGATGATCAACATTCGCTAAATTGATTTATCCTGGACTTTGCCCTCCTCCTCGTCTGAAAGCAAACCCGGCAGATGCTCGTACAGCTGCTTCTCCAGCTGCGTGTCAATGTCCGTCTCGTCCCTCAGCGCGCACCACAGCAGGAAGCCGGTGAGCACCGCGCTGATGGGCAGCACTTTCCACCAGGGTCTCTCGAACTGGCTGCCCATGGAGCGGTCCACCCGCCAGGTCCGGTGACTGGCCTTGCTGGTGGAGAACTTGATGGGCTCGCTGATCTGCTCCTCGTCACCTGCGGGCTCCTTGGAGCTGGCCGACATGTGAGCGGTCACAGCCAGGGACCGCACATCGGTCAGAGCCCTGCAGGAGGAGAAGACGGAGCTATCAGCTAGACCTGTACACATACAGATACACCCACTGTTTATCCTTATCACCCGCTGTATCAGCTTACAGGCTGGTTACATTTTAGCCTGTCATTGAAGCACAGTCATCACGATCGCCTGTAATCCAGCGTGATTCACTCACCTCTCGGTCGCCGAGGCGCCGCGGAGAAACAGTCCTCCGCCGGAGGCCGCGCGTCTCACGGCGCTCCAAACTCGTCCCGCTGAAGCAGACATGTCCGGTCAACTGGTCATCTTCCGACGGAGGAACGGCAGGACGGAGAAATCAGAGGTTTTCCAAGCTGAAGGCTCCTTGGTGGTCAGGTCATGTAACACATTGTTGTGCAACGAAGAATGTCTTCCGGTGGAACGGTGGAACAAAAGCTTTGGACCGCTTTGGTAACACGAGGACCTTAAAAA
>JAUESE010000101.1:10364889-10375908 GCA_032274725.1 Malacoctenus triangulatus
TTTTTTTTTTTCATTCATTCTGATGTTTGGCCCAATAGAAATTAAAGCGATTGATTTAACTTGTGCTCTTGTTTTAGCAATATGTATGATCATAATGCTTTTAATTTTGACATCGTACCTTAAGGTCCTTTCCAAAGGTCCTCTTCCTTCAGCTGAGTCTGTGTGTGCAGTGTGTGACTGGAGTATAGGTGAATAGGACCCTCTGGCCCTGGGGCCCAGGGCACGATGTGGTTGGATGTCAGTTAAAGGATATCTATCTGATCCAAATAACCGAAGAAATTGCTGTATCTGTCTATAAAGTCGAGGAGACACGGGACGAGTGTTTTTCCTCTAGTTAGAAAAATTGTTTGAATCAAGTCGATGGCAGTCGGTTACATTGTGTATGGATTACTCTACCTGGCTTGTAACTGACTAGAACTGTGATGTACAGATGATGTATTATTAAAATCTGAAGCAAGTAATGCAATGATATTAGGATACAGTTTTTGTATTTTTATTCTTGTATAAGGTTATTTGATGGCTATTGTTTAGCCTATAGTTCATTCTGTGTTATTTAAATTCTAATATATGAATCATATTTGGATTGAAGTCATGTTCAGGGGCCATGTTGTGTATGTATTGAGATGTAAAGCCTTTGAATGTGAATAATTATTGTAAACTATAATATTTTACAGCTTTTTTTCTTACTATATCATACATTTTCTATTTGCTCAGTGATTTAATCATATTCTGATAATTTAATGAATCTGTTCATTCTCTCTCTGATTATTTGTGCGCTAGGTCAGTAGATGTTGAATGATGAATTTTCCACTTAATGCTTGGTAGTCCAGTAATTAAAGCATGTAGGGATTTAGGCATACAAATAAAGCCATGTGTCCTGTCTTCTGTCAACAAACCAACAGTCATGACAGTGAAAACAGCAACACTCAGTGGCAATGGCGTCTCACATTTTGCAGCATGTAAATAAAGTACCGGCCCTTAATCAGTGTTTTTTGTGTCGTGGAAATTAATTTCAAACTCAGAGGAGAGAAAATTAAACAAGCATTTTCCCAAATATTCAAATGAGAATTATTCAGTGAGCTATAGAAGAAATATAAAACCTAAAATAAGAAGCTACTTGCATATTTTCATGGGTTCTGACATTTACAAGCGGTCCTATCAAGAGATCTTATTCTCCACGTTGAAGCGTCAGGAGATCACGCTGGGAGGGCCTCCTTTCTCTCAAATAATTTATGCAAGTGTCTGTTAGCGCTGGTGGAGAGGCTCAGTAGGAGTGGCCGAGGAGCTGGCAGCCTGCTTTGCATGAATCGTGGACTCCCAAGTTAGCGGCTGCAGCTTCGATATTTCCTGTGAGCCGCACAGACCAGAGCCGAGCCGAGGGCGGAGGAGGAGAGAGGGATGGCAGAGAACAGCTCCGAGACCAGCGGCTCCGTCCACCGGAGGTGTTTGGCCCATTCCCCGGCGGAGAGAAACGCTTCGTCCGGCGTCGGGGCGTCAAAATGGATTCGACTGAATGTCGGGGGGACGTATTTTTTAACGACGAGACAGACGCTGTGTCGAGATCCCAAATCGTTCCTGTACAGACTGAGCCAAGCTGACCCCGAGCTCGACTCCGACAAGGTAACTGCTAAGCTAGTACGGAGGGATAGCGCCGTAGTTAGGAGCGCAGTTGGTTAACTCCAATTTATTCAAACACCGTATTTCCTCATTATTACTTCGGCCCCTAGCAGTTTGGGTTAACAAAGACAGTGAGTGTTAGCTTGCTCACATAAATGCCCAGCTTGTTAAATTCAGTCTTCATACTGGTATTGGGGCTAAATATACATTTTTGTGGCTAACTAGCATCAGCCCGCTAAGCTAGCTAGATTCCGACAGTCACCACATGACAGACAGTGTTGCTGCTAGCTTATTTGTTTGTTTTTTTTAACACGGGGAGTGACGATTTTTGCTGTTACATGCGGGGGTTATTTTAAATGTTTGAATTTGAATTTTACGGTTTGTGTTGTGGCAGGTTTTTTCTGTAGTAAAAATGTCAAGCCGCCTCAGTTGGAAACTTTCCCCCATCTGAGGCCGTTGCGTTGCGTTGGACTGAGAGGTGTCAAATGTCAAAAAGTAACCGATTAAAGCCTCTCGGTTTTCTAATAACTCGGCCGATACCGAGAAAAATGTAATAGTTGGCTTGACCATTGCACTGGCTGAAACTGATTTTTTTTTTGTCTTATCTTACCATAAAACCAGACAAAATGAATATTACTTAGGATTCAGTTGGGATGGTTGTTCAGACGTGGCTCCACATCAGCTCCTTTTTAACCATTGTGATACTCAAGCATTTGGAATTCTATGTAGTTTCGTTTCAGGCACCACCAAAGTCAGACCCCTGCCTGATCACTTCTGATTCCCCGCTTGAAGCTGCTGCTTGTTTGCTCAGCATCAGTCCCCCTCCTCACTGTCGCTGAGCTCACTCAATGAGCCCATAAGTCATTGCCAGGTGGGGTGAGGTGCTGCCGACAACCGAGAGCTCCGGATGAAGTCACTAATTTCCCTGAATGACCTCGTTGCGGCAGAGACAGGCTTCTCTCCCCTGTTTGTCCATCTGTCCATTTGAACAGCAGGACGTGTGTGCTTAAGGGGCCCCGGTACTGTCAAACACAATGTATTAACTGTCTGCAAACATGGTGCATTGTGCTGGTTTTTGCAGCGTTTGTTTCACTGCCCCATTACTCGTCGTTTTCACCCGCTTGCATGTTTAAGTCTTAACTTCCGTACACGCTAAGCCGAGACTGAGGCTCATCTTGTATTTTCATGCAAATATCTTAATCTCTGAATAATCAGCTTGCTTTTTTGTCAGTTTATCCCCCATGAGCAACGGATCAGTCCATCTCAATCCACCGTCTTAAATGTGCATCACCCTCTCCAGCCATCTCTTTGCGTCTGTCCAGCAGGTTGCCTCGTTTGAGACAGCGCCACTTCCGTGCACGATTTGAGTGGATATTATTTCACTTGCAACTCTGCGTGCAACTATATACGTTAAGATGGTTTCACGTTATTTGTAACTGAGCCACGCACCCCGCAGTGGGGTTTTTCCTGTGGTCACACCACCCTGCATGTGAGCAGAAAACCCAGCAGACTGACAGATCAGTGAAGAGCTCTGTTTTTGGACGAATGCAGTATTGTGTTTCGGAGCCAAGGAAATGAGTGGTTCAGTTCTCAGTCACGCAGGCTGACGTGCTTCAGCAGGACTCTTGAGGAGAACTGCATTATTCATGTTGTTGACTGGAGCTTGTTTTTGCACATTGGGGCAGACCAGGGAGAAAGTGGAGGAAGTGCTGTCCCTCTTACAGCCGAACCAGCTGGTCCCGCTGTGTTTATTCATCGTCTTAGCAAAGTGTTTTTCTCTCAGAAACGGACGAATGCTAATCAACATTGTCGTGTCGGAAAGATATTGACATTTATTCCTCGTATGTTGCTCAGTCATATTCAAACATATCTCTCAGATTCGGCAGAGAGATGCACTTCAGTGTGAAACTCTCCCATCGGTGGACTCCTGCTCTCTAACTACTCGGCTCAGGACCACTCAAGCAGAGACCCAGATTTCCAGCTTTGAGAGCTGCATCAATTTTTCAGATACCCCATCACAAAGGATTCGTGTTCTTTTAACATCTTATTTTTTTCATATTCATATCCATTTACTGCCTGAAGGAGTTCTCTCTGCGGCATGTCGGAGAGGAATATGGGCCCAATTAATGCCCAATTCAGGTTGTGTGTCATGCCTGAGCACACCGTGGGAGGCAACGTAAATATTTAACGGTGATACCGGCTCCTCCTGCACCACCTTCTCGCACTAAGTGCTCCATACAGCTCTGCAGGATGCTCTTGACAGATTAGGTGCCACGAAAATTTTACTTGATTACCTTTTTACTCGCAAATCTCGCATACCTAAAATGATTGTTCTGCAGAAGATTAAAGCTCATCCAGATGGTGTCTCACTTTGCACTAAACTCAGTCATCACAACTAATCCTTCACCCTCTCGCTTCATTTTCTGTTATGATGCGCAGTCTTTTCGTCTGTCTCAGGAAAAGCTCCAGGTTGAAATGATTTTTTTCACGTCTGCCAGCATGGCTGTGGCTTTGCCTAAGCTGCCTCTCATCATAGCAACAAAGCTTTTAGGGGACTTTAAATGAGCTGCTCATTTAGTGCCAAAAAGCTCTCATAAACTGTTCGGTGACAGGCACTGATGGTGCTGCCTTGCAGAACTGAAAACTGCAAAGAGGCGAGAAGTTCCTTCCAGCCTTGGTGCGAGGTTGCAACTCGTATTCAAAAGTCGGTGTCAGATATTTTGAAACATGAAAGAGTTTCAAGTAATAGCTGTGATGTGTATTATTTAAAAGATGGAGGGCCTGCTTGACTATGCCATTACTGCTTGTACTCCAGAGGGACTCCTGGCTCCTACTCTGCAAGGATCAGACTTCCACTTGGCTAAGTAGCCACAGTCATGTGACTCACAAGATCTACTGCAACATCTTTAAGCTCAGTTTTCTGTTGGGCTCCAACTGTGCTTTGGTAGAGTGCAACATTCGATGATGCTTACAATATTTTTTATTCTTTGAATGAGGAACCTCAGATAACCTTATAATGGTGTGAATTGTGCTCCTCTTGTGCTTCACACCTTATGTTTCGTATCATCCGACATCCAGCAGTAAACACTTCATTTTCACGCATCGCTTATTGAATCCAAGCAACGTTTATTGCACGCTCACTGTTGTTCTCTGTCGTTGACATGTAGCAACTTGTTGTTGTTTTTTTTGTTAGGATTGACTTCAGTGTTAATGTGTCTGCAGAAAGCCTTATTGGACACCCCTGAGCTTGAAGGGTGGGTCACCGTGGTATTTCCTGTGGGTGGATGTGTATTGTGTGCGGGAGGAGAATGATAAGGCTCATGCTACGTGTCTCTCTCGTCTGAAGCCAACCCCATCTGATTAGCTTGTGTTTACTGAAATTTCAGCTTGTCTGTGGGTTGAATCTTGTCATGGTTTGTCCGAGCTGCAGTTGCTGCGTGTGCATAAACAATAACTTCTAAAACTTTTGCAGAAAAGATCATGTAGCATTCATAAACTAAACTGGACCTTTTCTGTTGCATATTGTAGGTAGTGAGTACATTTTTATAAATAGTGCAGTCTCTGGTTAGAGTGGTTGGTCCCTTGCAGGCCTCACATTTTTATTTAATTAAGCATCAATAAAGCATGAATGAGCTTTGTTGCTTTTTTCTGTCCTGTAGAAATATTCCTTCACAGCTCACAATGTTAAAATTTTTAGGCTGACTTTTGTTCATTACAGCTAAAGTACCACTTGCAGAGGGGAAGCTTTTTTTTCAAGCAGTCTTATAATTCCCCGAATGTCTCGTAGCTTGTCTAAAGTACTTCCCAGCAGCAGCAGCAGCCGTCGTCCTGCTCCCTCGCTGTTCCCACCCCTCTGTTTGTTGCCCAGTGCTCCCCAGCCTGGGCCCCCAGAGACACAGCCTTTTGTCTTTAATTAAAAACACTGTCCTCTTTGTGTACATGGGCCCGTGTCAAAGCCCCCAGATTCATCGCCGTCTGAACTGGGTCACCGTCACCCCAGGTTTCCATTCATACATGTGCACCCACAGGACCAGTGCAACAGGCTTTATAATACAGCGGGTCAGCATGCAGTGGAAAGTGTGGAGTACGTGTTCAGTGTCTCTGACTGTTTTGTCAACAGGAGTTGGACAGTATTTTTATGTCAGACCTGCTCAATACGCACATCGGTCGTTTGGCCTTTTCAAATGAGACATTTGGACTTGCTGTAGAAGGAGGAACACAGTTGTTGACAATAGAATTTAGAGCGGTTGCTATTGGCAGCAGCTCTGACAATATCAGGAATCCTGCTGCACTGCTCAACCTAACCGAGTCTGATTGATCCAAACGGGGAAACTCCACCTAACAAAACAGCCCGCTGTGGCTGGTGATGTGTATGACGTGCATCTCGACTTCTGTGCTTGTGAGTTCTTGTTTTGGAGCAGCCTCGAGAAGTTCCAAAAAGTTAAATTATCTCCTTTGTTCCTGGTTTCTCTTCATCAAAAACCCACACAGAAAACGCTGTCAAGTAATTTTACTGTAAAACAATTAAATAGGAACATATAACACACAGCAGCTTTAGACATTAGAGGAAGGATTTGGAGCCTCAAAGCAAATCATCACATATGGTGTGAAGTGAATGCGATGTGGTTGTGGTCTCCTCTGCATCCTCCATATACCGGAAGTCTTCTGTACTTGTCCTCCAACTCCAGTGACTATGAAAGTGTAAGAAAGTAACACAGGGCACTGAGACTAGAATAGAGCTCCATTGGGCTCCAGTGGCGTATTTTTCGCCGTGAAAAAGAGGTCAACCTGCCAAGAGGGCTTACAGATTCATTACAAAAAAAGAATGCACTGGGGCATTTTCTCATTATGAGGAAAGACTAATGGGTTTTGAGTTGAAGCCATCACTCCAATCCGATCCATGTGTTTGTCAGGGAAGGCTTGTTTGTTACTGGTCATAGCCTGGAGTGTGTGACAACATCACTGTGTTCCTCAGTAAATAACATCACAAGTTGCATGAACCAGCAGTGCTGCTAATTTGCCAGGATTGCTCCTGAAGCCATATACTCGACTGATGCAAAGTCAAACATCCTGTAGCATTAGTACAAAATTTGCTTAGGGCCTTTCCTGTGTGCAGAGTATTTTACTAAATGTCATGCACATTTGACTCACTAAATGTCACATTGTATTAAATAGCATTTCTGTGTAAACTTGTGTTGGACAGCTGCACAAACGGACTTTATATTTATGTGCGAGGCCGGCGATGTAACAGACCAGACTGGGCTAATTGTTGGTTGTAAGCCAAGGTGCTTCTCCCGGTCCCCTCGGTGGATTCAGCCTGCTGTTCCAGATCCTTTTCTGTTCTGCTCTAATTGTTTTAGCCTTCTCTCCCCCCACGAGACGAAGACGGTCTAATCACAGTACTTACAGAAATAGGGGAATACCCAGCGGTTGTGAAGGAATCGGGATCAAACCCATGGCCTGTGGGAATAGGGAAGTGATATCCCAAAGCGCCTCTCTGGGGCTCCTTGTGCGCATGTCTTCCTCACCGAGCACTGTGGAGATTATCGACACAGGAGCTGACCTCGTAACTCGCATCCCCTTGAGTTTTGTTCA
This sequence comes from Malacoctenus triangulatus, assembly GCA_032274725.1. Classification (NCBI taxonomy): domain Eukaryota; kingdom Metazoa; phylum Chordata; class Actinopteri; order Blenniiformes; family Labrisomidae; genus Malacoctenus; species Malacoctenus triangulatus. The sequence goes on from JAUESE010000101.1 coordinate 10,372,102, forward strand.
TTTATGCACGCTGGGGGTTTTTATCACCCAGATTATGTTTCGATTATGGAGCACGTCCGCCTGATCGTCGATGGACTCGTGTCAACTCTCTCACAGAGCAACATGTCATATCAGTTGCTGATTACACACTTTACAGAAGCGTGGTTGTTCTTTTGCTTCACCGTTGATCCAGGGGAAGTATAAATGCAAAGTGAGGACAAACTGTGAAAAGACTGTTTTTAAGTTAATGTTCTCCTTTTTGCTTTTCAGGATGAAACTGGTGCCTATCTCATCGACAGAGACCCCACGTACTTCGGGCCAGTGTTGAACTACCTGAGGCATGGCAAACTGGTGCTCAACAGGGATTTGGCGGAAGAAGGTAAAAGTTTAAGTTCTTGATATAAGTTCAGTCCAAGTAACTTTCTCGGACATCAAAGCAAACTGATTCTGACTTATTCTAGCTCAACATATCTGTGTGACATGTCAGGGTAGATCTCCCAGTGTAAAATATTTCTGTTTGCCCGTTTTCAGGTGTGTTAGAAGAAGCCGAATTCTACAACATCACATCATTAATAAAGCTCATCAAGGACAAGATCAGGGAACGCGACTGCAAAACATCACAGGTATATGAAACGCTGGGAAGATTGGAAGGCTCGCCGTACGTCTCTCTACGTGGTGTTGGGTTCCCGTCGCTTCACGTGTCTCTCATGCGTTCGCTCTTTCTTCCAGGTTCCAGTGAAGCATGTCTACCGGGTGCTACAGTGCCAGGAGGAGGAGCTGACTCAGATGGTTTCCACCATGTCTGATGGCTGGAAGTTTGAGCAGGTGAGTCTCCGCTTGCAGGCTCACAGCAGCAATCCTCCTTCCATGTGCTTCACCCACCCCGCTATGCTCACGTTGACCCAGAAAATCCACTCCTGGTTATTGGAAATGGATTTAAAAAAGAAAAAAGCCGAACGGCAAATCGCATCTTTCTCAATGTCCGCATACATGATCCGGGCATCCCTTCTGTGCTCTGATTGGTTGTTGCAGCTTGTCAGTATAGGTTACGGGCGGGCCCACCAGTCAGAGTTTCTGCTGATTGTGTCAAGGGAGGTGAAGGGAGAGGAGTCTGCTTTGCCAAACAACAGCGGAGAGGTGTGTCCCACAAATTTCTGTCCATGGGCTGGTCACTGCATGGTCCCCATGTTGTCCATACACACCCCCGTTAGCCATTGTTTGTCCCAAGTAGACACTTAGCTGTTGGTTTTTATTTCCTTTCTTTCCTTTTTTTTAGTGTTTCATTTGTACTGCTTGCTCACCAGTGAGGCTAAGAGAACCCGACACCTTTTGTTCCTGTCTGTAATTTCTGTTCCTTTTATTTATTTTTATTCATACTGCAATCACAGTAAACCTGTCGGCAGCTTTCTCTGTTTTGCTCTCATGTAGCTATTTGAATGTTTTGGGGAGAGTCATTCAGTCGTGATTGTGCAGGTTTTACTTTCACCGCTAACCGGTTTTGTAGCTGAACTATGGTTGACTGTGATGGTTGACTTTAGTTCAGCTATGAAAGACATAAATCCAACAGAGGTGCATTTTTTTTTCCCCTACGTTTTGAGTTTTTCTGCATTACCAAACATGAAGTTTCCCACCAGGAGTGAAGTCCTACACATCATTCAACAGAAGATGTGTCATCATTCAACAGTTTTGTAAATCTTCTACAAGCACCCCTGATGCAGAATCCGTGGCTTAAAAATAGTGTGTGTTGAAATGCATTTGTGTCAAAGAATTTTAGATGCATGCCGTGTTTGACCAGCATGACGAGCTGAATCCGTGGTGGGTAGTTTGGATTAGTGTGTTTTCTGCTGCGTCGATGTCTAACGTTAGAGGAAGATCGCTTAACAACAACAAGTCTCTGGCAGCAGTGGCTAATGAGGCGATGCATGTCTGAACATGCACACCTGGGTACAGGCGGTATACATGTAGCCTGCAGTACACACACTTAATTTTTTCTACACCGAAAGCAGCTAATCAGTGTCAGAAAATGCTGTTTTTGTACTGTTTTTCAGCAGGTGTATGATGTTTATAAGAAACTCACTGACGCCATCCCTTTCTTTCTCCTTTTTGTGTCTCTCGTGGCTTCTCCTAAAATCTGATGTGACTGGGAGGAGATCTGTTCATATTTAGGATGTTATAGAAGGTTTATCTTGTAGTTTTTTTCTAACCAATCCTTTTTTCAGTCCCACAGAATGTAAAGTGTGAAGGTTGATTTGTTCCTGTTTTGGGAAAGTTGTCAATGATTTGATCGTGACTTGGTGTAATCTGCCCATAAATAACTGCCCAAATCCAGTGAACCCATTCAGTGCGTCCCACTGACCGACAAATGTTGCTTTGAAAGACCTTAAACTGGATTTTTAACTGTTTTGAAAGAAGTGGGATGTTTTTAGGTTTGTGCTTTGTAGTTCATGGTGCAGTTTTAATGCCTCACTGTCACAAGCCCAGTCCTATCAGGTCCGACTCCCCCCCCCCCTCTCTTCCCCCCCAATGATTTTCTACCAGCATGTTTGCTTCCTGTGGTCAGTCCCTTCACCCGTGTTCTGTCAGTAGCTCTCAGCTGACCGCCCAGTTTCCTCTTTAGTTTCATTTTGCTGCTTCTGTTCATTTCACTTTACTTTTGGACCACTGTATGCTTTAGTTTTTGTCTGTTTGATTTGTGAGCCCTTTATTTTTGGTGCAATGCTTGCAGGTCCTAAAAATACAGTCCGATTAATAATAAATGTAATGATGTGCAATTACATGTTTCAGAGTGGCAAACCACTTTGATGCTGCTAACATGTAGTTGGTTAGTGTGATGCCTTTCCATTACCCTCAGTGTACCATGTAATTGTGCAGCCATGCTATCTTCAGTTGGTATCTAACGATCTGTTGTGTGTCATCCTCTACTTATGCCACACCTTATGGCTCTCTGCACTACAGTTTATCCTTCAAAAGCAATAAATGTGGGTTCAACAATGCCAAAAGTGAAACTGAAATTGAAAATTATAGTGATTATTTCTGGGTTGTTCTGTCAGAGCTATTCTAAGGTAACAGTGAGTCATTTATTACCTTCAAATATAAAAACTGCTTGAATTTGAAGGTACAAGACTTGCCTGTTTGTACCCTCTTCTGTTATTTTTAGGTCCCGTTATAATTATTTTATCATGAGTAAAGAAATGCCTGTGCCTCTGCCTCAGTTTAAGACCAACTCTTCCTGTGTGCTCTTGCTTCTCGTCTCTCTAGCTGGTCAGCATTGGCTCCTCCTACAACTACGGTAACGAAGACCAAGCCGAGTTCCTGTGTGTAGTCTCCAAGGAGCTGCACAACCAATCATACGGGACGAACAGTGAGCCCAGTGAGAAGGCCAAGGTGAGTATCTGGAGAGCCTTGTTGAGCTTGTGTGTGTGTTTGTGTGTGCCTGGCAAACATGGGTCAGCGATGGCCTGTGCTGGATGCTTTCTGAATGCATTTCATTTATGAACATGCCACCAGGGGAGCCTGAGCGCCTCTCGTATATTAATGAGAAATCCTTATGAAGGAGAACATTGTGGATATTCAGATCATCTGTGCAACAGAAGATTAAACTGCCAGAGAAGCAATCAGAGGGATAAAAATGTACTTTAAAGAGGGGATTTTGTGCTTTTCAGTGGTTTTCTGTGGCATCTAAAGTATCACAATGTCAGGACTCGTATTGAATGTAATTAAAGTGTCAGGTAACGGGGGTAATCGCATGCTTCAGGATCCTCTGAGTGCTCGGGTTGCACAGGCTCGAGAGGCATCGAGGCCAGTGTCAAATTCCATGTACTTGATGCT
>JAUESE010000101.1:10393020-10411259 GCA_032274725.1 Malacoctenus triangulatus
GCTTCTTTCCCTCCGCTTGGGCCTCGCTCTCCTCTTCACCTTCCACCTCAGGCTCCTTGTCGATCTCCAGGTTCATTTTCTTGGGCGTGGCAGGTTTCTCTGAGGGCAGCTCGACGTCCAGCGTCATCTCGCTCTCCCCCAGCGTGATCTCATCCAGCGGGTTGTCATGAGCGTGCTCCACTTGATCTTAAGGCAAAGTCACAAATCAGTGTTTTCACACAAGCAACACACACTCGACAGCAGGTTTTTCTGTGGGACATTGACCCACACTGACACTGAGCCTCGACTCACCACTCAGGGAAGTGTTGCTCAGGGATTGGCTGATCAGCAGAGGCGTCTCGTCTGAGCGGGCTTTGTGCTTTCGGTTCTTCTGGCGGGCGTCCCGATTGGCTACAACCATTTGATTATCGGCTCTCTTCTTCTGCTGCTTTTTGATCAGAAGGGCTCGCTGTGGGACGAGACCGTCAACCTTCACTCAAACTCTGTCCCCACGCAATATTCAGACATGGGAACGGAGAGTATGGCAGCACAGAGACGTCCTGCTGTCAGTGTGTGATACTGCTGATTTGACTACTGATGGATAACAAGCTCAGAAAAACATCCTGCGAGTCATGTGACAAGTTTCTAAATGACAAAACACATGAACTGAATATTGTTTTCGTGTGCGTCTTTTCATGCAGCATTGGTTAACTCAGTTTGATGTTTCTAACAGGTTTTTTTGTACAATTTAAAATCTTGGGGATTTGTTTTGAATTCCAAATCGGTTAATAGTTTGTTGTTGTCACCTGGAGATGAGGAACTCCTGGATGGATTGACTTTCTCCAGCTACAACTATCCTGCTTACTTCACAATAATCAATCAATGATCTCCTGTCTGCCTGGTTTCCATTTTACTTGGTTAAAAAGTACACGTTTAAACTCTGGGTATTGTCGGGCAGCCGGGGCTTAGATTTCTAGCAACAGCACCAAACAACAGGTGGTTGTGACACAGGTGGCCTGGAGCCTGACAGACTACAAATGCTTTAATTTATGCAATGCTTCACCCCCTATTTCAACCTTTTGTTGGAATTAATCAAATATATAAATATTTTTCCAATATATGTATGCTCTGCACAGCTGAAAAACAAATCTAAAATATCATAGGTCATCTTAGAACAACACAGATTAGGCAAAACTATTGCTCAACTATTTTGGGGAAAAAGGAAAAGCAAGCTATGATCAAAGTGTCTTTACCTGGTTGTCCAGCTTCTGTTGTCTTATATCAGAGTCCTCCATGTCAAAGCACAGACTCAGAGCTAATCACAAAGTGACAGAGAGCAATAAGGTTCAAGTCTACCAGTATGTGGTCTGAAAAGGGGAGGAAAAAAAAACAAAAACAAGTCGGAGCAATTAAGTATGAGTCGGTGGTTTGATCGCGCCACCCAGCTCCATCTGCCCGTCTGTCCACCTGCACGCAGCAGAAGGCAAAGTGGATTAGAGGGGGATAAAGTTCTTAAACTCCACTGCGCTGCTCCGTCAGGATGGGCGGACGGTGTCTTACAGGCTTTACATCAGTGCTTGGTGGAGACGCGGGTCCCTGCTGTTACTACTGGAACGTGAGGAGCTCACAAACAGGGAGGCGTCGCTGCTCCGCGCGGCCCCGCATCACTCACCGGCCGCGCAGAACAGTCGCGCCGGAGCGGCCACACGTGACATCGGCCTGGAAGCTCCGCGGTGTCCCCCTCGGCTCCTGGGTCTGTCCCTCCCAGCTCAAAGCGCCTCATCTCCTCTCTGTCACAGGCCCGGTTATTATCTCAAATCACATCATCTCCAGGAAAATGACGGGAAAAATCGCGGTGGGGCTCAGCGGGACAGTCCGCTTGACACGTTGCCATGGATACCGCCACCACGCAGCCATGGGAAATAATAAACACACAAATTACATATGAGGAGGCAAAATATCGTAAAATAGCCCACCTCTATTTTTAATTCTATTGTTTGTCGTTTCAACAACGTTGATGATTATGTAGTAAGGATGTAGCATTGTTAAAATAGCCTATTATTCGTAAAGCACTAATAAAGTGACAAATGAAAATGAAAATATAAATGTAAGTAAGACTCATTGAGATAATAAAAACATTATTTAAAAACAAAACTGGGCAGGCAACATTTTGCTTTATTTATAGACTTCAGTAACAGTCTATAAATAAAGAAAACCGAACAATTTCTCTGTGGTATTAGCTAAAAATAACACATGAAAATGTATCATCCACCTTAGTCTAATTTCTTAATTGCATATAAAAAAAAATCAAACAGGATTTGGGATTTATTTCCAAACCGGAAGCTGAAAATAAAGCCCAGCATGTTGCTAGGATACAAGGCGTCAAACAGGAAGCCGTGGCAGTAGTTTCTGTTGTCCGGTGTTAACAGGCTGTGCTGCTTCTCCAGCTGTTCACGTTAAGTTTGTTGAGGAAAACTGGGGAAAAAACACATGGATACAAACCCGAAGGTAAACTGCATGTGGACCTCCACTGTCTCACATTCACTACCTGATTGTTAAATATATGTTGGTCTCTATAGAGCTATAGTGATAGTATGGAAAAGAATCAAGCAGCATGCAGAGGACAAGGCAGCATATATTCTGTGCATAAAGCAAACATTTGGCTGTTTTTCTGTGATGACCACAGGTCCTGAGAGCTCGCTTGATGTTGTGGTGAGAGCTTGTTAAACTCCTTATATTTTGAATGCTTTGCTTGCTGTCATGTCTAACTCTGGACTGCCTTTCTTTTGTGTTGTCAGGACAGATGTGAGCTACCACGACATGGAGGAGATCGAGAAAATGCAGTCCGGCCCTGAACTGGAGAGGTTTCTGCTGCTGCTGATGATCAGAAACATGTAACCTCTGACAACTCTGTCACTCAGCCCTCCTTCTTCCTTCCTTCTTCCTTCCTTCCTCTGTTTCAGCATCTTGTCCAGTGTGCTTGGGGTTGACCTCTCTGAACCCAAACAAGGAGTGCTGTTGGAGTTGTACATCCAGACTGTGCTTTTTTGTAGGGAGCTTCACTTTAAACCTGAGCAGACTTCTGCTCTCTTATCCATTGTCAAATCCATCCATGAGGCAAATGTTGGTAGGTCACACTTAAAAACAATTAATTTTACAAATTAATTTAATTGATGTTGCTACTTTAATCATCAAATGGCTTGACATGAGCCTGGTCTACACTGGGATGTGAGACAAGATCACAAAACAAGGAGATTTTTGAGTATTTTTAAATGGAACAAAAAAGCTGTAACATAAAGCGTATACTGTATTTTTAAGCTTGCAAGTTAAATTTCAGTGTATTGCACAATTGTTGGATCCACAATAAATCATGAAGTTCAACTACTGAGCATTATTATGTCCACTGACTCTTGGCTGAATATGTTTGACACTTTTTTCTTCCAGAAACGCCTCTTGACAACATCGCAGAGTGTGCTGAATACTGCAGGGAGCTTCTTCTCACTCACTCAGTCAGGGTACTTTAAGCTTCCAGCACAGTGGTTCGTACAAACACTCTACACGGTAAATTTCTATCATTATAAAGTCTTTCTCCTGTCATTGCAGTGGCCCCCCTTCAGTATTAACCTCTTCACCTCAGAGGAGGTAACTTGTGCCCTCAAATACATCCACAACGGCTACTTAAGACACTACAAGCTCTACAAATACATTTTCGCCCCAATGGTGAGACACGTCCACGATTTGGCCGGGAGCGAGTCTTGAGAAGTTGTTGAATTTTAAGTGAGAAACAGCGATTGTTTCTGAGGGTTGTTTTTGCCTTTTTGAACAGGTTAAACTGGATTTGTCTTTGACCTACACTGACAAGGTGGAGCAGGAACCACAAACCATAGATGTTTCCTCTGTGACAGGTAAAATTTTGAGATGCTTGTTTTGAACTGTAACATAATTATTTTCCATGTTTCTTTGGGAAAATTGGAGGTGTAAATTGCTTGAACTGCTTGTTTTTCCTTGGCCCAGATGTCGACAAATCAGTGGAGGGCGAGGATGGGTCTCCTGAAACACAAGAGGACGCCATCAGAGAGCGAGAGGTCGCCTCTCACGGTGGGAGCGTCGACATGGCCTGACTGTGCACACACCTGATCACGCTGTTTGTAACGGTTCGTCTTTACTCCGTTTCAGGTTCCACGTCCGAACTGAAGACGCTGATCGAGCAGGAAGTTAAACAGCAGATGTCGCTCGTGTCTGGACAGCTCGACCAGCGGATGAAGGAAATCGCGCTCCAGCACAGCAGCGCTTCTTCTTCGTCGTCTTCCTCACAGGCCAACCACAAGGCAAGGAAATAACCAACAAGAACCAAAACTTCTCTCTTTGTATCTCTTTTATTGACACACGGGTGTATTAATTTCAAATAAGCCCTCACACAAATCAGGACAATAAAAATATTTGTTTTATTGTCATCGAACTGTTTTGTCTTTTTATGATATATATCTTTACTTTGTACAATTTTCTCTACATTTCTGAGAGGCACTTTGAGAAAAGTGCTCCTCCTGTCACTGAGGAATGAACTGAATTAGGAATGTCATGGTGTCGACACAGAAAGCACTTCAGCTGCGTTTTTCGATAAATCTTTTCTGCATTTCAGTCATAACAATCTGCAAGTGGTGTGCAGACAAGTTGTAACTTTTCTCTTTAAAGCTTTGAGTCTATTTTTCTTCTCTTCACATAAACACAGTCATACATTATTGTACGTATAATCTTCTGGTCACAAACACTTCCAAAGTGCAGGCGACCTGCTCTAAAACACACAAAGTTTTTGCAATCAGGGAGCTTTCTGTGTGGACCCGGTGTTCGGTTCAATGAGGAATACAGTCACAAAGACCTTCACAGTGATTTCGAGTAGGTTTCCTATTGAGGAATGCCTGCATGCATGACAGGAATGTCCAAACACACCGCAAACAACTCACTCATCGCTTGTTTGACATGTTTACGTCTCCTGATCTGTTTTTCAACATAGCATATCAGCTTTATTCAAGAATGTTCCTCTAAGAACCTGTTAAATAACTAATAACAGTGTTTTAACGTCATCCAGACAGAGCTTGGAAAAGCATCATCTCCTTCATTAGAGCAGATAATGAAGAGGTAAAAGTCTCTATATATAGAGAGAGTACGTATGAGTTGTATCAAACTATTGTGCAATCGGTGTTTCAACTGCAAAGTGTACTGAAAACATGATGAGTCGACAGGAAGAGTCTCAAACAACCACAAACTGGGATCAGAACACAGATAAGGACCGTTAGGTTGTGCATGCTTATGTAGAACTTGCAGTCTCTGTGCGCGTTAAAGCACCCAAACGCCCCGGTCCCTGAATCCCGGTCTCAACATTTTAAATCAGCCACGCAACGAGACAAACGGCGACGGGACGGCACATGCGACCGGTTAAACACGGGTTGGGAATGAGGTCGGCGGGTCTAGGTCTCGAACTCCTCCAGGTCCAGCAGCATGATCTTGGCCGTGTTCTGAAAGAGCGCCGCCCGGTTCTGCTGCTCCCCTTTCTTCACCCAGTGGCCGTAGATGCGGAAGGCGCAGCCGTCGATGAGCTTGCGGACGCCGCGGAGGGAGTAGGGGTCCCTGGCCAGCACCTCCCGCGTCAGGGGCCGGGCCCTGCGGTAGCGGCTGTACATCCTGATGCAGGCCAGCACGCTCACGATCAGCACCTGGGAGGACGGAGGCGAGGAGACAGGAGGCGATGGGGACGGTTCTTTACACCGGAGAGAAAGCAGCTGCCGGGAAACTCACCCTGAACGTCTTCCTGGGACTGAAGAGCCGCACGTCCTCCTTCTGGTACTGCCTGAAGAAGCAATGTGCTAACGCTTGCTCAGCAGTGAGACGGACAGCTGGGTCCACCACCAACAGTCTGGATATCTGAGAATCAATGTAAACAAGCTTTTAGAGGAACAAATAACAGAATATGTTGTTTTTCACACTGAAAATAACATAATTTGGATTATCACATGCTACAGATGGCATGTTAACGTCGCGTCTTCTGCTGAACATCTCAGGAAGAGATGCTACGAAACGGAGAACCAAAGAACCATTTGAGGGATCAGATCGTACAAAGAACCTGTGGAGAGCTCACCAGATCTTTCACGGTGTCAGATCTGTCGTCCCACTCCGGGGAGCTGAACTGATAGCGGCCCTCCATGATCATCCTCAGCATCAGCATCTGCTTACGATGCCAGAAGGGCGGCGAGCCGGCCAGCAGGGTGAACAGGATGACCCCGCAGGCCCAGCTGACCAGCAGGAAGAGTTTCAGAATCAGAACCAGACACAGTAAGCAGAAGTTTGTTCATCTGTGTTCAGATAAGTCTGGAACTAAAGGTTAAGGGGACTCACAGGTCAACCTCCTTGCCGTAGCCCGGGTGCATTTCATCCATGGAACACTTCAGTATTTCAGGAGCTAAGTATCCCGGTGTCCCACAGAGCTCTACTCATTCCAGGAGAGAAAAAATGACCCATTTAACTACGAATATCACGCAGCAAAAAACCTCTCGTTCACATGATCTCCTGTCGTACCTCTGAGCTTCTCTCCCGGCTGTAGCTGCACTGAGAAGCCAAAGTCGGACAGTTTGATGTGCCCCTGGTCGTCCAGCAGGATGTTCTCAGGTTTCAGGTCTCGATGCACGATGTTGAGAGAGTGAAGGTACTGCACGGCCTCCAGCAGAGCTCGCACCATGTACCTGGAGAGCAACAAGGAGGGGCAGAGTGTTTTAGAATACGCAGGCAGAATGAGCAGGATAAGGTGACCGATGTCGCAGCTCACCTGGTTTCCTTCTCACTTAAAGTTACTTTTTCTGTGAGGTAGTCGAACAGCTCTCCTCGTCTCATGCTGCCGACGAAGAATAGAAAATAAGCATCATAAATATAAACAATTACATCTTGGAAAGTAACTGTAACTGGCTTTTTGACTTTATACTCACAGGTCAAACACCAAAAATATAAAGGTTGTGGATTCGTAGGAGTCGATGAGAGTGACTGATGAGAAAAAACAAACAACAAAGCAGTTTTACTTGTGAGATCTTTTTGTTTTTCCCAGCAAGAGGAAGGCGATGTGGCGAGGACGAGCGGGACGGTGACGTACTGATGGAGGAGTGTCCCTTCACCGTGTTGAGCACTTGGATCTCCTTCAGCGTGGACGTCTTCACCTCCTCCAGCTGCTGGGCCGTCATCTTCTCCGCCGTGATCTCGATGATCTTCACGGCCAGCTCCTGGCCCGTGTGCCGGTGCACGCACCGGCGCACCACGCTGCTCACCCCCCTGAGAGGCCGTTCAGACGTGATCAGGGCTTTAGAGGTCACGGAACAGGGACAGACAGAGAACTTTTGGGGGCAAGGGGAGGTCCCCTCGCCTTATAATTTACAAAATTAATTCAAAAAACTAATTAAATATCTTGGTATTTGCTTAAATTGTGATTAAGGGGTCTTTCATTTATATATGGCTTAAAAACAGATTAAGTAAACATCTATAAATGACATTTTTTCCCATGTTTCTGTGGACTCACCTTCCAATCACCTCCTTAGGATCATACTTCTGGTAAAACTCCTTCGCTCCCACCCAGTCGGGCAGCTCCTCTCCGACAACGATGTCTTTGGTCATGATGACAGCACATTAACCTGTAACAACACCACCGCCGCCGCCGCCAGTCACGTGGCTCAGTCTCCAACATCGATTTCCAGGAACTACTGTGCAACCGCCGTACAAGGAAACGTGTTCCGCCGCTCATTTCACGCGGATTCGCCAAATATTTGCGTGATCCCGCTGACACTCGGGCATCTCGCGGCTGGCACCGATAATAAACGTGACCGTCATCCATCCTAACTGTTAGATCACCGCGTCTGTGCTCCGGCCTCATCGCGGCAGGTACACTGGCCGGACAGGAAGATACTCACCATATATGCAGTCAACGAGCGAACAGGGACGGTCGGTCCGATCGGGTCTGCTGAGCGACGATTAATCGTAACGAAAACCATCAACGCGCGAGACTGAGCGGCGGCAGCACGAGGGACGAGCTGCTGGTTCAATATCGGCGTGAAGCTTGGACCCGGACACTGTTTACATTCGGCTCACATTCCTCCAAACCGACCGGCTTCTTCTTCTGAAGCTTTGGCCTGCGGGTCGTTCACTCTGAGGCGAAATGCTGCCCTCCACAGACAGACTTCTACTATTTCAATAAACTGAGAAAAAAACATTTACTGCTTTTTACTTTTCTCACAAATAACACCAAACTTTGGCAGCACAGAAGCCAGTCCAAACCCTCAAAATGATGCTGATCACCTAATGCAAATAGTTACCATGACAACATGACAAAATTGCAAGGATAATGCAAGAAAAAACATAGTTGAGGACTTAATATTAACAATTACCACGATACATGACAACTTTACTGACATTTCTTTGGTTAATCTTCCTTTGTTTATTTTTTTAGATTCAGTTTAAACGTAAATCTCGATGTAGCACACTGTGGACAGCAGAGGGCAGCACTGCGCTCCCGGTGGCACATCGTCGCCAGCACGAGTAAGAAGCTCCGCCGTTATTTCCTGCTGGATGCACTGAGTTAGATTTTCAGTCGCTCCTCGCGAAGGTTTGTAACGTCAAAACATTTCTGGCACCTACATGCATTTCTGTCACCCTGGAGTTTGTGGGCAGAGTGTCTAAAATGTGTTGCGATAGCTGGACGTTTAGAAAAGCCCGCGCACATATGCTCGGAGGCGCTGTACTCAAAGAGCCGACCAGCTCACTGAAAAGGTTTTGTCGTTAGCATTAGCATGGCTAGCGTTAGCAAGCTTTCAAAAGTCCGTGAATCGCTGGAAAATCTTCAATTAGAATTCAGTCGTTGGATATCAGAGAGAAGTTTATACAAGAGTAAACATCGGTATCCGCTCGGAGTTAACGCTGAACATCGAGAGTCATTGAAAGTCGGTGGTTTAACATGTCCAGGGTCATGCTAATGCTCCTAGCTGTCATGAAATTAATGAGGTTTTGAATTGATTCTTAATTCGTAGGTCTTTGCCTATTTTACCAGACTGACTTCACTTTGTCCCGTTTTCTTTGCTCTCGTACAGGGGAAGGAAAGATGTCAGGTGCTGGGGGAGGGAAGCGTCCCTCGGGAGGGGACAGCCCCCCTGGCCCACCTGAGAAGAAGAGCAAAAAGGAGGAGAAGACCACCACCACACTCATCGAGCCCATTCGCATAGCCGGAGTCTCCTCAACGGTCAGCGGTTTTGTGGTTCCCCCTCACAAAGTCACCGACTTGTTTCTGGTGTTTTCACCAAACGTCTTTCAGGGTCTTTTCCTCACACGCTGCTTGTGTTTTGGTTCTGTGCAGGAGGAAATGGACATGAAGGTCCTCCAGTTCAAGAACAAGAAGCTGTGCGAGCGCCTGGAGCAGCGGCAGGCGATGGAGGATGAGCTGCGAGAGAAAATCGAAAAGCTGGAGAAGAGACAAGCCACTGACGACACCACCCTGCTGATCGTGAACCGCTACTGGTCACAGGTACAGGGGCGAAGTACTCTACTCTTATGTGTTGATGTTTTCCATCTAGCAAAAGCACATCTTTCTTGAAAAGTTGTCAATTAAACATGAAGAATAAATCTGTTGCTGGACATTTGAACTCTGTAGTTACATTTTTTTTAAGGGATTTATTACGTGCTCTGAGCTTTGTGCGTCCAATTTAATGCTTCACAGTTGGAAGAGAACGTGCACATTCTCCGTAAACACCTTGAACCAGAAGCTCCAGCAGCACCTGTCCCGGCCCCGCCGTCTGCACCGCTGCCCGACCTCATGCCCATGGAGCCCGACGGCGTCGTTCTGTCATCCCCGTCCTCTGCTGTACCTCCGCCCCCTCTGCCAGAGGGCCAGGGTGACGGCGAGCAGCTGGAGCAGCAGCACCAGGACGGCGAGGAGCAGCAGCGTCAGGAGGAGCGCAAGGAGGAGCAGCAGTCTCCTCTGCCTGCCGGCGCAGACGAGCCGATGGCACCAGCAGAGCCGCCTCCAGATTCCAAACCAGGTGAGAACACAGCTTATTTTTAGGTGAACCTTGAGTCTGTTATTGTTTCAAATAATGCTTTCATTCTTGCTTGGGAATTGTATTTTGTTTTGTGACGTGTAGTTTAGTTTCTCAACAGAAATTGAACCTCAATAGTTTTAGTCTTTACTCATTTCCCAATTGTCTTCAGACCCAGCTCCACCTCTCCCTCCCCTGAGTGAAAAAGCGAAAGGTTTCTTGGCCACGCTGGAGCAGAGCAGCGAAGAGGAACTCGCTCTGCAGCTCCAAGACCGCATGCAGTTCAGCAAAGGAGCCATCGCCTGCTTGGTCTGTGTCTTTGACCGGCTGCACAGTCGCATCAACGACATGTGCAAGGTGGTTCAGGATGCAGGTAACCATGGATACAAGCTTGAGGAATATGTCTGACACATTTTACAAATAGTACTTGCATCATTAAATAAACAGGGTTTTTTCTGACTTTACTTTGACTAATTTTCCCAACTGTATTGAACTTCATTTGGCAGCATGTGAGGACGAGAGCCAGACTGAAATCCACAATGTGAACCACACTCTGCTGGAGGAGAACAGCCGACTGCGAGACCTCACCACTCTCCTGCAGGGACGACACCACAAGATGTCCATGGAGGTACAGACCATTAGTTATCAGTGCTTGTTGATTATTTCTATGCGCATGTATGAGAGCGTGTATCTGTGAATGTGAATGATGAATACTCAACTTTACATGCACCTATCTAGTTTCCGTTGATGGTCACTTGTTCATGAAGCAACTTCTTACTGTATCTTGCTGTCCAGTACAACGAGTTGGTGGACAAGGTGACCAGTTCGGAGACAAAGGTGTCTGAGATGGAGACGACAGTGGAGGACCTGCAGTGGGACATTGAAAAGCTGCGCAATAGAGAACAGAAGCTCAACAAACACCTGGCAGAAGCCATGGAGCAGGTGTGTGTTTATGTCCAACTGCAGCGTGTGTGGACTCGTCCTCCACTTCTCTGTCTGTGAGATTGAGATCGATGTGGTTCTTTGCAACATGTCTGTGTTGCCAGCTGCTCCTATTGATACATGTCTGACTTTAAAGTTATAAAGTGATACTATCAGCAGTCTGGAATTGAAGATAAGATGCATGTGAAATGTCATTATAGAGCAGTACATGAAGGCTCTGATATAATCTGATGTTTTTTTGGAGTAATTAATCACAAACACTTGTCTTTGGTTTGTCTTGAGTCCAAACTTGGTGCAAATCTGCAATTTGTGCTGCTAACTCCTCTGGGAACTCTCTTTGTGGGTGTGGGATTCAGTTCACCAGATGTTGTCAATTTCAAACCGTAGATGTTTACATGTTTTAGTAAGACAAAGTAACCCTAAGCCCTCACCCCCTATCTGGTTTTACTTCTTGGACTCCAGGATGCTTCCCGCCTGATTCCAATTAGCGTCCTGTTGATGTCATTAGCCCCAGGGCTCACATAGTTTTACAGAGCACACTGTAAATGTCCGAATGATGCGTGCAGACAGGCAGCAATCATACTTTTTCAATTTTTTAAAAATGTGTTCAGATGATGTGACAACATGTTCAGATAAACACATAAATTAACCGGAGCCTTTATTTGCCATTTTTCTTCTCCTTTTTTAATGTTCTCTGTTCTTTGTATTGTTTGTATCTGCTGCCTGCAGCTCAAGTCTGGATACAGCAGCACTGGCAGCTCAGGGGGGCTGCCTGGTGGCCAGATTACACTCAACATACAAAAGGTAACGGGACCATACGACAATATGTTTCTAAGCACTTTTTTAACGTATCAGTCTTTACACAAAGAGTTACAAGTCTTTATTTCCTGTATTTTCTGGTTATAAAACATGACATTTGTCTATATTTTAGTTTGAGAGTCTTAATGCTGAGTTGGAGCACAACCAGGAGCTGGCCAACAGCCGAATGGCAGAATTGGAGAAACTGCAGGTCGAGCTTCAGGAGGCTGTGAGAGAGAGTGAGAAGCTCAAGGTGAGCAAAGTGTTTTCAGTCATGATGGAAATACACGGTGTTGTTCGGAGCCTGACTTTACATTCTGAGAGCATTTCTAAAAAGCAATAAATGAACATTTTTAACGCTCGTGGTCATCATGATGTCACATGCTGCTTTTTTCAGATGGACTTGCGGAATATTCCAGAAGAGGTTGTAAAGGAGACGTTGGAGTACAAATGTCTGCAGTCTCAATTCTCGCTACTGTACAACGAGTCTCTCGGGGTCAAAACTCAGCTGGACGAAGCCCGAGCTCTCCTGCTCACTGCGAAGAACGCTCACCTCCGACAGATCGAGCACATGGAGGTGACCGCATGCCTCTGAAATGTCCTTTTCTCGCTCTTGTGCTTCTCAGCCCAGCAGCTTAAAAGTTTTACAGGCTTATTGTTGTGACTGCTTAGCAACACGGTCAACCACGTCTCGCTGTTTTCAATAATTCAGAGTGACGAGCTGTCGCTCCAGAAGAAGCTGCGGACTGAAGTCATCCAGCTGGAGGACACTCTGGCCCAGGTGCGCAAGGAGTACGAAATGCTGCGCATCGAGTTTGAGCAGAACCTGGCAGCAAATGAGCAAGCAGGTAATCTTTCAAAACTCTCTAATGGATCAACAAGAAGAAGAGCTATTTGTTTGGAATGTTTCAGTAATTTAAGGACGATACTTGTTACACTGTAAAGTGAGTCAGAGGTTTTGAATCTGTGCATATGAGGTGATGTCAGGTCTGTGCCGTGTGTGATTGAGTTTACCATTTACAGCTTCATTCAACTACTTAGTACTGAGTGACTCAAAAGCAAACCACATTATGACTGTGACCTGCTTGTCTGGCTTTTGTCGACGCGCTCAGGACCAATCAACAGGGAGATGAGACACCTAATCAGCAGCCTGCAAAACCACAACCTTCAGTTGAAAGGTGATGTGCAGCGCTACAAGAGGAAGCTGCGGGAGACACAGATGGAGATAAATAAGGTAGGTGACGTAAATGTCTGAAACCTGTGTGTACTGTGTACTGTCGTGTTACCCTGTAATTAAAGCTGTGGTCCGTGTTACTGTTCCAGTTACGTTGTCAGAGTGGCGACACGGGGGTCCTTATCCTGGAGGAGGCGACCAGTGACGGCCTGGACATGAAGAAAGAGGAGGACGAAGACCAGGAGGAAGAGGAGGAGAGGAGGAAAGAACTGGAGCGGCAGCGAGCTCGGGAGCGAGAGAGGGAGAGGGAGGCCGAGCGGGAGCGCGAGAGGGAACGCGAGAGGGAGAGGCAGCGCAGCGACGAGCTGAAGAGGAAGGACTCCGACACGCTGAAGATGCTCCGAGTGGAACTAAAGTACAGTCGGCTCGACGTTTATTAGAACAAAATGTTCAAGCATCACAGATTTTTTGAGTGTCACACCCAGTGCAGTAATTCATATCTAGATTAATATTTATATACAGAAGCCTGGAGGCTTTTCCACATAAATTGCAGTGCATATATTTACATTCATATTTCAACACAGACAGTAAATTAAAGTAGTAAAATTTAAATAGAAGCTTTACTTTTTTATATACGCAAGTGTGCAGATTTAAAGCTTCATATGAGCATTGAATTAATCTGATGTTTTTGATCAACTGTCACCCACCAGGAAAGCCCAGGAGTCCCAGAAAGAGATGAAACTCCTCCTGGACATGTACAAGTCGGCACCAAAGGAGCAGAGAGACAAAGTCCAGCTCATGGCTGCTGAACGTAAATCTAAAGCTGAGGTTAGTTCTTCTCACAGAGCGACTTTTGTTTATTTACGATTGAAGTTGTTTGTCTGAGGAGGTAACAGGCTGTGTCGTATTCACTCCAGGTGGATGAGTTGAGGATGCGAGTGCGCGAGCTGGAGGAGAGGGAGAGGAAGGAGAGCAAGAAGCTGGCCGACGAAGACGCGCTGAGGAAGATCCGGGTGGCAGAGGAGACCATCGAGCACCTGCAGAAGAAGCTGGCCGCCACCAAGCAGGTATCTGCTTCACGTGCACACGCCAACACATGCGTGCGTGTGAGAGGAGCGCGAACGGGCAGTCGGACAGATGTTGCGTGTGTCAGCACTCGTTTTTTTGGCTTCCCGATCAGGCGGGATTAGGATCGGTGACGGTTTGACTCGCTGTCCGAAGGCATGGAGTCCATGTGTACTCTGGGGTTTCACTCATCGTTAGACTTTAATTTCCTTCTTCAGATTTTGCTGTATTTATTCAATGATATGTGTTTATACAGATTTGCCAAATGCACTGATGCATCCAAGAAGATTTCCTGGTCTCAGTAGAAAACTTTTGGCCCAAATCATCAGCTGTGTCTATCAAGAGGTTTCCACCCTTGTAGGACAGAGAACTGTTATACATATTATATCTTTATTTTACATAAGGTCATTAAAAAATGTCACAGTTCATGCTTATTTCACAAAAATTCAAATCCAAATTTAAACTCCTCTGAAGAAACTTTGACCATAAAGTGACTTCCCTTTGAACCCCCCCCTGAAGTCTTGGGAATGCCCCACCGATGAATATAAACCACCAGCTGTGCTAAGACGCAAATTAGAGCTACGAGTGTCCCATTTGCCTGTGAAGGAGGTTCTCCTAATCTTAGCTGAACTGAGAGCTGACGCGGCGGCGTGAGCCGATCAGCTGGCTCTGATGCTCGCCTGCTTTGAATGTGTTGACCTTTCATTAATGCTGTGTGCGCCTGATTAGGGTTTCTCCAAACCATTGCTGCCATTTTCAGCTTTTCATTGCAATAAATAAGCAAAAGGAATTTTGGGTAATTAACAAATGTCTAAAAGTGTTTGTTTCACAGTGATTATAATTAGAACCTTGATTAGCATTTTTAGCCTTTTAGCTGCATTTTGATACTTCAGTTATTTGAATAACTACAATTTTTTTGTTTTCTAGTGAGGCATAAATTATTTTTTACAGAAAGGTTTCCTCAAGTTGTAGTGAAACTGTGTGGAAACCAAAACTACATGTCAGCTGATTGAATCATTTCTGAACCCTCATCAGTCTTTGTACCGAGTTAGTTTTCCTTCGTCGGTCCAACAAAGCATCTTTAAAACGTTATTCTCTCGTACTAATGAAGACTGCCTCTTGTCTGAAGTTGCTGCAAGACAGGAACAGGGAGGCTCCGTGCAGTGATAACGCTGACAGTTGAAAGAGTGAGGTTGTGTATCGCATAATGAGAAGAAATCTTCCAGGCTTAGTCAACCTGATAGCGTCCGTCTGAGTCCACTGACATGACCGCGCTGCTATGCAAATGTTGAAACACTCCTGGAATTTCATTACTTCCTCGGATGAATTCAGAGTCCGAGACGTACGTGAGACGGAAAATATAAAGCCGTCATCTTCCCCGGGGTCAAACATCGGTTTTGTATCGTCACCGTGATCCCTAAAGTTGAAGCGCGCTGACAGTGGATACTCCCACATCAGAAATGTCCGCGCTCGCATCGTGTCGCTCCAGAATTCCCTCTGCTGTCGGTTTTCGTGGCGTCAGTCTGAGAGGATTATTGGTTTAAATTAAACGCGTTACCTTTACACATGTCAGCCAGGAAGTCGTGAGCTTTTACAAGTTCAGGTTGCACCAGATGTCGAGGTCTGATTGCCTGAAGCTGCTCACGCTTGGGAGGTCGTGCAGAACAGAATTAACGGAGTGCGTTGCAGTCTGGACTGATAACGACCTACTCAGCTTTTCGCCCTTAATGTCTGAAGTCAAAGCCCGGCAACTAAACTGCCGCCGAGTCAGATGGGTTTGATTTGTTCCTTTTCACTTTTCTGGCTGCCAGAATTTCCAGTTTGCCAGAACAATCCAATAAGCTACTTGTGAGTTTATCTGACTCTGGTTTATTGGCGCTGGCTGGCTCTCCAACGAGCAACACGTCCAAATGCTGCGATTTCAATCGCAGCACAAAAAGCAACCAGGTGCATTCGCATCTTGATATTTCTAATCAGACGTAGCAGAGGGTGTGAATGTTTCACAGTCTCTCTGTGTGATTCTTCAGTCAACATGATTATGTCACCGGAGGCACAGAGGGACACGGGATGATGGCGCAATCTCGAGTGTTCAGACTGTCAGACTGTAACATTATGAAACAGTGGATTGATTTACGTCAGAGAAAAACAAACAATGTCTGAGGGTTTGCAGCTTATTTATTCAACTCTATTGTTTTTCTGTTGAATAAGGTGATAATTCATTAGAAATACTTCGCTGTGTTTAGTTCTCCGTCACTGCAGATCAGACAGACTGTCTTTAGTGGGACTGCCAGTTCTGATGGAAAGTAATTGTTGCTGTGTTGATCCTCCAAATATTTTTTCTGTAACGTGATGATTTGTGTTTCTTTTGTCTTTTTAAGTGTTAGGAAAAAAAAAACTATCTGCAAGCTATCAATGTTTTTTTTTCCTAATTCCTTCTCTTGAATTATTTTGTGATATCGCTCCAAGAAATAATGCAAAGTGCATAACTTGGAGCTAAAGCATTTAAAACTCCAAATATTTCAGCGACCATAAACGCAATTGAAA
This sequence comes from Malacoctenus triangulatus, assembly GCA_032274725.1. NCBI lineage: Eukaryota > Metazoa > Chordata > Actinopteri > Blenniiformes > Labrisomidae > Malacoctenus > Malacoctenus triangulatus. The sequence goes on from JAUESE010000101.1 coordinate 10,409,581, forward strand.
TCAGGCCTCATCTGTTTTAGACGCTGGAGTCCAGGAGCCCAATCATCGCCTGTCGCTGCCTCTTTGTTGGATTCTAACCATTGACATGTGTGTTTCCCTCGAGGAGGAGGAGGCCTTGCTGAGTGAGATGGACGTTACAGGGCAAGCCTTTGAAGACATGCAGGAGCAGAACAGCCGGCTGTTGCAGCAGCTCCGGGAGAAGGACGACGCCAACTTCAAGCTGATGAGTGAGCGGATCAAATCCAACCAGATCTACAAGCTGCTGAAAGAGGAGAAGGAGGAGCTGGCCGACCAAGTCCTCACCTTCAAGACTCAGGTGAGGAGCGGCCGCCGAGCACGCGCAGCGCCGACGCTCCTCGCCGAGGCGCCGGCTCGTGACTGTTGTGGCCTGTTCCAGGTGGATGCCCAGCTGCTGGTCGTGCAAAAGCTGGAAGAGAAGGAGGGCGTCCTGCAGAGCACGCTGGCCGCGCTGGAGAAGGAGCTGGCTGTCAGAACACAAGCTCTCGAGCTCAACAAGAGGAAGGTGAGCAGCGCCATCCATCATGCTGTCAGCTCCCACTCATCACTTCTCGATCCGTTGATGGTATCAGCGCTGCCACGCGTCTGTGAATTCAGATAGAAGCGCCGTTCAGCGCAGGAAAGCTTCTGTGAGTCGGTCGTCGCTGCAGTGGGATGCCGAGGTGCTCGCGAGATAAACGGTGATTTGTGGGATTGTCGTGGAGCTCCTTGCAGTCTTTGCGAGTTGTCTTGTGCCTGTTTCAGTGAGGTTTGGATAATTGCACACGTTGCTCAAGTGCTGCAGATGTGAGGGGGAGTGCACAGATTCAAACATAATTAGGTCATTCTGTTTACGTGGGTACATTTTCTTGAGGTCTGTTTTTTTCTTCACCTTTGATGTTTTGTTTCTCATAAACTACAGTAACCATGACGATGTAAATAAGAGAAAACACACACAGCCCTGCTCATGAATGGATTCTAACAGATACAAGGATCCACCAGTTATCAAATCCAGCAGTGACCAGTTGGAATGGTCCAGCCTAAAGTTGGTGTGTTTGTGTTTATTCATCGCAATAAATCTTAGTTATTGCAGTAGAAGTGAATTAATCCAAATTGTCATTGTTGGTCCAAAGCAGACATCACAAACTTCATGTGGCATATTGAAAACGATGTCTGCAATCTAAACTGAACTGGGAGCAGCACTGAAGTCAGGGAACAATATTATCTCCAAACCACCAACCACCACATAAAGTGGCATTACAAGACGGAACTGGATTTTCCCTGAACTTGACTGGAGCCCTGGCTGCCGTGAGGAGCATGTGAAAAGTTACCAGACTCTGTGGAAACTGCTGCGCTGTCACACGTGGAACTTTTACATAATCCGCAGCGAGCGGGATCACTTCAGGCACAAAGAGCCGACTCTCGCTTCACCACATTACAGTACAGGAATCCCATCATCAGGTGTTTTTTTCTTTCTCTCTTTTTAATTACATGTGCCCGCTTCCTTCCTTCCTTCCTTCCTTTGCTGCAGGCGGTGGAGGCTGCACAGCTGGCAGAGGACCTGAAGGTGCAGCTGGAGCACACGCAGGCCAAGCTGAAGGAAATCCAGGTTTCTGTGGCCGAGAACCGGACCGCCCGAGAGAGAGAGAGCAGCAACCTGAAGCGGGCGCAGGTACGACGCC
>JAUESE010000101.1:10419586-10441069 GCA_032274725.1 Malacoctenus triangulatus
GACAGCCAGGGCCCCCCCCCCCCCCTCTCCGACTTCACACACACAAGCGTTCTGGCGCTCGGACAACAGGATGCTTGAAACACTAGACATATAATCCCAAACCGCGAACATGTGGGAATGTTGGGAGGAATGCGCTGTAGTGGGGGGGGAGGGGGGGGAGGGGAAGGGGTGGGGGGGACGCGCACCTCTGAGGTGGAAATAAGACAGATATGTACGGAAGTGGAACGCATTCACTTGAAAACAACCGTTAAAAAACAGAGCGCCTTGTTTTGTCCGGCGACGTTTACCTCATGATTGTGTTTGTTTTTTTTAAAGGCGGTAACAAGACAGTTGGTTTCATTTCTATTGGAAAACAAAAGATGGTTTGATTCATTAATGTGATGTAATGATGTAATGTTTCCTCCTGATCATTTTAACACCCCGCTCAGGTATTTAGGACTAAATGAGTAACGATGAATCTCCGAAACTTTTATCGAACCTCACTCAAACTCACTGATTGTTGTGCCAACAAAAACAAACTAAACACGATTTTGTAGTGAAAAAAAAAGGCGGGAAAGTTTTATGAAATGTGTTGAAAAGTCAAACTTTGGGGAATTCAGAGCTGCTGATATTTGGCCTTTTTTAACTGCGCAGGGTGTTGAAATGATCAGAGGCGTTTTTTCTCCTCCTACGTGAACGACTTGTTTCCGCCTGCAGCACAGCAGAAAGAAACGTCTGATATATCAAACTGTCCGTCTGTCGCGTCTCCGACCAGCAGCACTCGCCACGGACCCGATTGTTGTTTTTCCACTTTTTGTTTAGTTTTTTTCAATCCTAGTTTTTTTTTAAGAATTCTGGTGGCGTTCCGCCACGGACAACGTTTCAGGTCATGTTTTTTCGTCCGCCTGCTCGCGGCCGAACTGTTTTTTGGCCCTTCCGGCTACGACGACTAAGGAATCATTCCACACGCAGATCTTTCGATGTTCTCTCCAGAGATGTTTATATTATTTATTTTCAGGCGTCTCGCGGCGTTGCGCTGCAGCAGCCGTGAGGGACGAGCACGTTTGAAGGGACTCCAGTGAAGGTTTTTGGTGAAAAACTTCCAGCAGGCCAGCCAGCGACGTTACTGAGCAATAACACTTCCTGCTTCTTCCTCTCCTTGTAGATACTGTACATGCACTGGCTTCTTCTACTCGCCGCTTCCTTATTAACTGCTTTATATACCAAATGTATTTTCACAATAAAACCTAAACTTAATGTGATGTGGAGTTTTTTTTTAATTTGGAACCTAGAGCTTAAACTGTTTCTCGCAAGCATTATAAAGTTGGAGATTAATACATAAATATCTGGAATTATGAGACCAAATAATTGTATGGCTTTTTTTAAGGTTTCATGCTAAAATCTGAATTTGTATGTATTTTACTTTCTGTGTTATTTTGAGTTGACGGTGTTTTTCTCCCTAAAGAACATTGTGTAGCTACAGACAGGATCTAAATCTTGCCTGACAGGAACTACTTTTCCTTCCGCCTGCAGTAACATAAGCACAGCTGCACTTCTGTGACCCGGTCAGAGTTCATCATGGGTTTAAAGGGGGAGTGGGGGGGGGGGGTGCATCACACAAACAGAGCTTTTTCACCTCTGACAGGAGGAAAAGGAAAGAAAAACTCTGCATCAACACAACCTGCTGTCTGATCAATACAAGGGTCGACGGTGTAACGCAAATAACGAAATACGAACAAAAAACAAAAACACAATTGATTTTTCCAAGACTTTTTAATTGATTTAAACTAATTTAAATAACTTTCTTATAACCTAAACTAAATTCTAACAAAATAGAGTGACAAAATAGTTATATAAATATGAATTAAACACTTGTCAGATATTTTCTTAGCACTGAAAATCCAAATAATTCAGAACATGTGGTATATGTTGTTGTTTTTTCTTTTTTATTAGACAATAGCTATTGCAGCAGCTTCCACCTGCTGAGGGAAATCCTGCTGCGAAATGTACACAGAGCGTCGTCTAATATGTACAGAGCTCCGAGGGGAAACGCACACATGATGGGGCTGTGACGGAGACGGGTGACGGAGGGAGAAGGTGACGGAGGAGTGTGTACGAGAGGCGAGGAGACGACAACAACGTGGTAGAGAGAAGCTTTCCAATTTTAACAGAAATGTGAACATTTTTTTTTTTACAGTTTACAGTCTTAAATGGCACACCTGGACATGATACAGTGGCGTCTGAAGCGTGAACGTGTGAAGTGATGCGACTAAATGGCACAAGGCAGGACAGTCGTTTCCACTGACGCAGCGTCTGCGCTTTTGGACAAGAAAAAAAAAACGAAACGAAAACAACAACAGGGGTTCACGCACCGAAAAACTGCGCTTCCAACATATTGCTTAAAATATTAGAACCCGCAAACAAGCTGAGGTGAATCATCAGACATCGGCGCGACGTCTTCGGGACGTCTCGTCCTTCTTGGGCTACAAGTGTGATCGGTGAATGTGCAAATATAACCGAGAGAGAAAGAAAATGACAAACCGCAGAGGGAACCGTTCACTTCTGCAAACTAAAGTGAGAAAAAAAAAAATTAACATGACGCTTCATCTTTGTGTGTTTTTCCATTAATTACCGAGTTTGCAGGATTACAGTGTATTCTCTACAATTAAGCTGCATGAGGCATTCAAAAGCAGTTGTTAGGTAGGCAGGGCTTTCCGAGGTATTTGATACTTTTGACCAGCGCCACACAAACATGAAATGTGTCCGGCCTGCAGGGGAACTACAAAGGCCATGTGTCCACTTCAGCAGGCATATAAATAACTTGGCAAAAAAAAGAAAAAAAAAGAGGAATATATGCGAGTCAGTAATTGCACATTTTTTTTACAGAACATTGAGTGGTTAATGGTTTTGCACAGTGAAGACGAAACTGGTTTGTCGGTGCTAAATAAAAAAAAAAGTCTGTTTGTGGTAACACTTGTGCTTAGCAGATAGGAGACCTGATGCTCGTCTGATTCATATATAGGTTCTGAGGCAAAGTTTCCATGGTGACGGGAGCCCTGTGACGGAGGGGCTGCACAGACATAAAGACGCTAAAGAAAAAACATCAGTGGTTTACAGCTCGAACGCGCCGAGCCAGACGAGGTTCGTACACAGGAAAAAGCTGCTACAATCTACTTACATTTGAGGCACTCGCACTTCAACGCAACCGAGGCGTCCCGACGGAGATGCGACGAGACGCTGGAGTGATTTGGACAAACTGATCGAGGAAAAAAAAAAAAAAAACGATGAAAAGTGTCAATATGGGAGAAAGAAAGAAAGAAAAAAAAAGGTTGTTGAACGTTTCACACGTCAGGTCTGTTCCTTTTGAAGGTTGAACCCTGAGTGCCGCCTGTTCAAACTGAGGACCGATGAGTTAACAGACCGACTGATAAAGGCTACATGAGTTTAAGAAGACCCTTTTTTTGTTGTTTTTTACATTTTTTACAACATTCATAGAAAGTTTCATCTGATAAAATGTGCACGTAAAAGAGGAATAAATTAATAAATACATCCATTTTAGCAGTATACAGTGTCACTCAATGTGAACTTGAATATTATTATTAGTAGTACAACTATTTAAGTATTAATATGATTTCAGTAAGTCACTTTGCCACTGACCTTCCAACACACCTAGAGGTATTTGACAGAAAAATAACAGGCTTGCCCTATAAAATCTCAAAGAAAGGTGAGCAGTCCTTCAACACTGGTGGCAAAGTGAACGGAAAAGATTCAGAGATAAATATAGTCTGTATATTTCGCTTCCTAAGGAACTTACAGAGGCACTGAACACAATTAGACAGAGTTAGAAGAGTCCCCTTCCACAAAAAACGTCATGTTTCTTAAGTTTTTCTCTCATGAGCCTGGCCTGCACGTCTCTGGTCACTTTGGTCGGTGGGGTTGTTGCTGGGGAAACAAGCAGGGGGACGATTAGTTTTCATCCCCCGTCCTGTTTTTTTGAGGGGGGGGGGCTTCTGTGTGTCCTTTCAAAAAAACTCTGACCAATAAACTCTTGTGGAGGCTCTTTCGGGATGTTGCTGCTGAGGAGGTAAGACTGCAAGTCAGAAATGAAATGTGCATTTTAATAAAAAGGAGCTTCACTCAGGACGAAGGAGCACTTCCTGAACCAAAGAAATACTGAGTTACAATTACCGATAGAGGGACGAATACCACGTGAATCAGAGGAAGCAGCTGTCCTCTTTCCCTGTTTAACCTGGAGTCCCACTTCTAAAGGAAAGACCCCATGTCCAAGTCCATGAACGCGTTGGCGTCCATGCTGAAGGAGTCGAAGCTCTGGGAGTTCTGGTGCATCCTCTGATGGTGCCGCAGGTTGGACTTGCTGGAAAAGCTCTTGTCGCACAGCATGCAGGCGAAGGGCTTCTCTTTGGTGTGGATCCTCCGGTGACAGATGAGCTGCGTGGACACGCGGAACGCCTTGCCGCACTCTTGGCACTGGTAGCGCTTGGGCTCCATGTGGATGCGCCGGTGGTTCTTCAGAGCCATCAGGTTGCTGAACTCTTTCTGGCACACGCTGCAGAAGAAGGAGCCCGTCTTGTGGCTGTTCTTGTGGTTGAGGAGCGAGCCGGCGTGCCGGTAGGCGCGGCCGCAGTGCTCGCACACGTAGCTCTTCTGCTCGGCGCCGGACGCGTCGGTGCTTTTGGGCGAGTCGGTGATGTTTCCCGGGATGTGCGACAACGGTGGCGGGACGTCGTCGTGCAGCTCGCCCATGGCCCGGTTCATCCCAGAGCCCCAGCAGAGGTCGTCGTGCACCGGGTCCTCGGCTTTCTGCTGGAAGGGGTCCTGACACATGCTCGGCATGTCGTGCTGCTCCTGGTAGCTGGCTGCTGCCTGGTCCTTGGCGTGCACCTCCATGTGACTCTGCAGGTGCGAGAGCAGACAGAAGGTCTTGCCGCACTCGGGGCAGCAGTGGCGCCTCATCTGGGAGTGGATCTGCAGAGTGAGAGAATCGGGAAATGTCTGGAGACACAAGGTGCAGTGATGGAGGCTCTCCGAGTGCGTCTTTTTATGGTTGAGCAGAGAGCCGGCGTGGCGGTAGGAGCGTCCACACAGGTCACACCTGCAGCACAGACACGGTCACATTCAATTCCTAACAGAGCGCAGAAACCGAGGTTAACCAAGTCACAGGGCCAGAAAAACCATCACAGTTCACTTCACTGGCTGTTAACTGGAGAAACTCTCAGAAAACCACAGTAAACGCTCTGCACACGTGTAGGACTCGTTTTTTTCTGGCCAATTCAAACTTTTTATTCCAACACGTCTGCAGAAAGATTTGTTTTCAATGAAATACAGGCAGAACTGAGTGAAGCGAGACATTCTCCACCCTCGGCCTTATTTAGGAGGTTTGTTTATGTGTCTGGGTCAACGAACCAAAACAGTCAGCATCCACTGAGTTCTAGCTTTCACTGAGTAAAGATAAATGTATAACTCCACTGCGTGTCCTTTACAAATATTTGTAACAAGTGTCTTCACTTACACTTCAGTAAACCGTGTTTTTCCACCCCTCTGTATGAGCCTACACACAGTGAACGCAGAAACTGCACATTCGTGTCACGTGAGTGTCCTCTAATGAAGGAACTGGGACTGTGCTGACTGGCTTCGCGTCTCTGCATGGCCAGAATAAACTCACGTAAAGCACTTGTCGCGCTCCGCCTGCTGGACCCCCGACTGAGCGGCGTTCTCCTGCCCCCGGCGGCAGCGGTGCCTCTTCATGCCCGACCGGCCCTGGAAGCTCTTCCCGCACGCCGCGCAGCTCAAGTGGCTGGCCGCCCGGTTGTGGATCTTCTGGTGGTTGTGCAGGATGCTGGCCAGCCGAAAGGCCTTGCCGCACGTCAGGCACACGTACTTCTTCTTCTGCGTGTGGATGCGCGTGTGGTTGCGGAGAGCCATGGGGTTGGTGAAGGGCTTGGAGCAGAAGGTGCAAGTGAAGTGTCCGGTCTTGTGGGTGTTTTTGTGGTTGAGCAGGGAGCCGGCGTGGCGATAGGAGCGATTGCAGATGTTGCACGTGAAAGGCCGCTCCTCTTTGCTCGCCGACGCGCTCAGGTGGGCGTCCTGGCTCCCTGAGGGTCCGTCACAGGTGTGGGCTGCCAGTTGGTCGCGCGAGGGGAAGGCCTGCCGGCATTCTTTGCACCTAAAGACTCGAGGTTTTAATATCTTCCTTCCACCGGCGCCGTCTCGCCTGAGATTCGCACAAACGTGGGTTAAAAGCTGCTTCTTCCCTCTGAAGCCTTTCCCACATTTCTGACAGGAGTGCCTTTTCAATGCAAAGTGGGTGCGCAGATGGTTCTTCATCGCCAGCTGATTTGAATACGTGTTGTTACAAACCGAGCAGTAATATTCGCCTGTTTTATGGGAGTTCTTGTGGTTGACCAAACTTCCGGCGTGGCGATATGTTCGGCCGCACTGGTCGCAGGCGAAGGGCCGCTGCTCGCCCGAGTCCTCCAGCTTGACCGAGGTCCCCTCCTTCGGCTGCTCGGCCTTTGCGGCGGGCTGCCGCTTGCATCGCTGAGGGGGGGTTAAAGCCTGATTGGCATTCAAAGTTCGGGGCTGCATTCCTCCGTCGAGCCGGCTCCCATTCATCTGCATGAGGGCCTGAATCTGTTTGTTGAGTTCCTGGATTTTGGCTTGGTTTTCTTTGTGCCTCCTCAAGTGGGTCAGGAGCTGCTTCTGGATTTTGAAGGCTTTTCCACACTCCTGGCAAGTATGCCTGCAAACGGAGACAAAACACACAGCACATGCGAGTCTGTATTAGGAGAACACAGGGAGCAACAAAATACACTGAAGACGCAAAGCCCTAATGTACAACGAACAAGCAATGATAATTTGCTTTATAAAGTGCGACATGCAAGTTATGAATGTGATGTATTCGTGGATTTCTGTATTAACAAACCTTTTGATGTCAAAGTGGGACCTCTGATGGTTTTTGAGAGCCAGCAAGTTGTAGAAACGCTTCTGGCAGATGAGACACCTGAAGACGCCCGTTTTGTGGGACTTTTTATGGTTGAGGAGAGACCCGGCATGTCTGTACGAGCGCCCGCACTGGTCGCACTTGTAAACGCGACCCTTGGCCTCGTAGCTTCCTTTGACGGGAGTTGCTTTCTCCTGCGGAGCTTCGTCGTCCGTCTTCGTCTCTTCTTTACTGTGCAAGGGCTCGCTCTTCCTCTCCGTCTGGCAGCCGTGGTTTCTGAGATGATGGTAGCTGGTGCAGAAGATCCCACAGCTGCCACAGATGGTGTTCTGTGTGGCCTCCTTGGTCTCGGGAACATCCTCGGTCACAAGTAACTGGTTATGATTGTTGACCTGGTCAGTGTCGTGTAAAAGCTGATGAGCGATCAAGTCCTGACGATTGGCGAAACTTTCTCCGCACGTACTGCAAATCATCATCTCTCCTGACTCGTCGTCTTTCACCTCCTCATGGGAGGACATGGACGAAGGCCCTGAGCTGGGAGGAGTGCCGTGTGACTGCGTGTGGCCCTGGAGGTGGCTCCGGAGGGCCCTCATGCTGGTGTAGTTATTCCCACATATGGAGCACTGAAAAAGATCGCTGTCATCGTCTTCCTCGTCGGCGTCCTCCTCGCCGCTGTTCAGCTGATCACTGCTCACGCTCTCGTGGAAATTGTGTTCGAAGTAACTTTGGTTGTGGCTGCCGTTCAGACCATAATCCTCCACATCATGCTCTGGATTCTCAACAGCACAATTACCATTACTGGACTGGTAGCTGAGGCTGTTGTCATAGTTACCGCCGTTGCTGTCATGTTGCTGTTGTAGCAGTGGACAACTGTGAGACCGGATCCCTGCAATATCTGCAAATGTCTCGCCACAGTCTGCACACATGTGCCTCTGCATCAGGTGCTGGTTGTGAGGTAGATTCACAGTCACGTCCTGGGAAAAGTCCTGATTAAACTGCTCGTGGTATAAGTCACTATTGCTGTGGGCACCGTCGTTCTCCTCATCCATGCCGAGAACAGGGTCCTCCTCTTCCTCCTCGTCCTCCTCCTTCCCGACACCGTCCAGGGGAGAGAAGCAGCTCTGCTGGGCTTCCAGAGTCAGAGGCTCTGAGGAGAGCCAGTCCCCGTCGGCGTTCAGACTGAAAGACGAGGGCTGAGACTTGTGAAGGCGGAGATGACTTTTGAGGGCGGCCAAGTGAGGGTAACTCTTCCTGCAGACGGAGCACTGGTAGATCCCGACCTGATGTGACCTTTTGTGGTTGATGAGGCTTCCCGAGTGCCGGTAGCTTTTGCCACAGATCTGACACTTGAAGGGTCGCTCGTCTGAGTCGGCCGTTGAAGCCTCTTCGAGCACAGAAGCATTGTCTTGATTCTGTGTGGCCATCAGAGTGGGACTGAGAGCATCCGTGTCCATGTTGAGGGGGTCTCCCTGAGTGCTATGGGACGATGAGGTTTGATTATTGAAGTAGTCTGAGTAAACATGGCCGTTACCTCTCACCTCCTCCTGAGGTTGATCGAAGCCTCCGTGATTATCTAGTGACGACACAGAAGGAATATTGTTCATGGGTGATACATAAAAATTGGAATCAGGCGAAGCGATACTACTTTCATATGAATCATGGGGGTTCTCCGATAAAGTGTCTTGAAGTCCGAATGTAAAGGGAGAGGAGTTGTGCATCAAGATGTGTTCCTGAAACTCCTCCTCGCTGGGAAAAGGTACCTGACATAAGTGGCAAAAATTGACTGCAGCTTCTTGGTGCTGGGGGGAGAAGTGGTCCAGAGGTTGTCCTGCGTACGAACCGTCCTGCGAGCTGACATCGGTCCCGCTTTTACCTTTGTGAGTTCTCTGGTGACTGTAGAGAGCAGCCATGTTATTAAACAGCTTAAAACACACTTGGCATTCGAACCTTCCCACTTGGTGACTCTTCTTATGATTGGCCAGGCTTCGATAATGTATGTATGATTTGTCACATAAATCACACCTGTACGGCCGATTTACATCATCATCGGAGGCCTCGGATTGGGTGTTATAAAGCCCCTCCGTCTTGTCTTCAGACGAGCTATTTTCTGCAGAATTCTCAACGTGATGCGCGTGCTCGTCATGAAGATGTGGATGATCCTCTTCCATAACATGTGTATTCTCCTCCATTGAACCATCCATTTCTACCTTAGTAAATTTTTGCTTCTTTGTCCTCTTCGTAAGATGAACTCGTTCGTGTGTTGCCAGCTGGGTTGCCAGACGAAAAGCTTTGCCACATTCCGTACACGAATATTTCTTCTGCGACGTGTGGATTCGCAGGTGACTCTTCAGGGCCAAAGCGTTGGAGTTTTCTTTGCCACATATGTCGCACTCGAACGAACCCACTTCATGGGTCTTTTTGTGGTTCGCGAGGCTGCCGGCATGCCTGTAACCGCGACCGCACTCATCACACTTGAATTTGCGTTCCTCGTCCTGTTGCAGATGGATCTCCATGTGCTCCAGCAAACTGGACATCTCGGCAAACATGGCACCGCATTGTTTGCAGGGGAATCCTGCCATCCTGCCGAGGTCCTGTACAGCCATCACAAGATACTGATGAAATCACGTGTACGAGACGCACAGTGTGGGAAGGAGCTGGACCGAACTGCATTAGATGCTTTTCTTGTCCATATAAACAGACGGTTCTTGTTTCTGAGGTCCTAAGAAAGTCCAGTGGGCTTACAACTAAACAGGTCCAGAACCAGTTTCAATGATTTGAGAGAGTAACGTCAATTTTGAAGTGGTTGAGTGAGCTGTTGAGAAAACAATGAAGAACTCAGTTAGAGCTGCAAACGTATTTTATCAAGAAATTAAACAGTATTCGGTTTTATAATACTGACGCTCAGAGACTAATTTTAACGACGCACTCTCCATACTTCAGAGAGGCTGGCTTTAGTTTTTTTTAATGTTGTGATGTAGAAGTTTGGCTCGGCACTACGCAGTAACTTAACCTTATGCGTTCCGTTTATAATTTAGGCTGCCAGTAGCAGGCACAGACGTAATTCACAGCAGCCAGAGCCATTTACAGGCTGACATGTTGTGCTAGTCTTTGCTCTAGCAGGCTAACCCAACTAGCAGTGCTAATACACCGGTGAAGTACCGCTTCCGGCAACGAGTAATCTAGAAGAACTTCCACATCTGTTATAACAGATTGAAATGTGATGTACACGCGTGTCCTTGTCGCATGTTCTAGCAAGGATGAACAAGTTAACTAATCATTTCGAAAAATCTCATCAGCCAGCTACCGTTAGCAGGCTACCAGCTAGCATGATCATAGATAGCTAAACAAACATTGCACCAAAAAGCCAGCAAGTCGCGTCAAACGAAGTCTAAGGGCGTGTCTGGAGAGATGGAAATGAAATACCTTCCGTGGTGATGATTCAATACAAGTACCGTAAAAATATCTCCATTCACTATCTCAAAAAATTATTTTATGAAAAGGGCAACCCCCTTTTATCCAATTGTCTTTTTCTTCCATCCCCATTTCCACATTGCTCTTGTTGCTAGGAAACAGGAAATGTGCAGCGGTGAAATACTTCCCTCTTAAAAGAGAAACCAAGTGTGCCGAAGAGCGTCACCCTAAAAACTATGAAACGCTGCGGGGAGCTCACCGGTTATGGTTTTAAATGAAGCAGTGAAGGGTAGTAAAACTATTAATTTCATCACACGGTGTTTTTTTCCACATCACTTGGAGTAGCCTCTGATGGCTAATTAGCACACTTACTAGCACTGCTGTACTAATATCGAGCACCGTAAATGTTCTCAACGACAGTTCCTACCTGAACAGAAAACTTCATAACTTTATTGTTACTGTGTTGTGTGAGTTGGGTTTATTTTTCTACCATTAAACGCATTTACACGTTGCACTGTCTCGGCTTGCTGGGAGCTGTCGTCATCATGGTCCTAAAGCCGTCCCACTGCAGCTCGCAGCCACCCAACAGCGATCACCGAGACTCTCGGTAAAAGCGGCCGTGAACGGCGGCAACACCGAGCTCCCATTCATGCTCTCAATACGGTAAGCACCGCGCTTCTTTCGCCTGCTTTGGCGCACACGATGCAGCCATTCTCTAAATCCGTCCCGTGTATTTGCGGTCATGATGATGATGATGATGAAGGCACTTGTCGAGTGATTTGCTGCAACCGGTCCTAAAGCCAGCCATTTTGAGTCAGTGGGGGGAGTAAAAAAAAAAAAAAAAAGAAGTAAGAGCCAGATGAGCTAACGGAGAATGTATACGTACACGTCTCGTCCGTCTGTCTCCGTCTTTAAAAAAGTGGCCGCTCCGGGTCGCGATCCTTCATCCGTGCGGCCGCTCGGGCACATGTCAGTCATTCACGCGCCGCGGTCTGTGACATTGCATCGCCAACTTCCCCCTGGCATCCGAGCGGTTAGCTTATTGTCCCTGAGGTCCTAATGCCAGCCATTTTGTGATTAAATGCACACCCACATATTTCTGCTCCGATCTGACAGCATCACGCTGACGAACGTCTCCAAAGTATCTCCCACAATCTGCCACGATCCCGCGTTTCCTCTTATGTAACGGTGATCAGACTTTACCCTCCCGTGACAACAGTTTTCCTCTAAAGGAAAAAAAAACAGCTCATGCTTTTATTCTTTTATTTCCACCAAAATATCCTGGAGACTAAAACAATGTGACACTGTGTGGTTATCTTCATCAAACACACCAGAACCTCTGAAGAATCTGCACTGCCTGCAAACCGCTGTCACATGATTCAACACCAAACTGCAGACAAGCTCTGAGGTTCCTCTGTCCTCTCATTTACCTCACATCCCTGCAAATCAGTTCAAGCTTCAAGTCTCTGTTTTTTGAACCCATGTTGCTCAGCTCACACAACCTGGACAGACCTGGATCGCTCCCTTCCGCTCACAGCCTCTGCTCCACCTGCAGAGCCATCAGGGACCTCTGTGTGGATCCTCAAGCACAGCCAGCATGATTTTTGAACCTGATTACAGTACAAACACTCTTTGAAGGTTTGGCCTCGTGTTTTCGGGTTATGACTTGTGGGTTAAACCACTTCTGCAACGTTATCTTTGCCCACAGCTGCAAGTTTGTACCTATCAGGCCGGATTGCGACACGACTGCAACATTCTCAAGTACTCTTTTTTTTATGTTATCAGGCTCTTCTTGTGCTTGTCCTTTCGTGGAGCCATTCAAAACCTCAAGTGCTAATATTTTTCATTCACTGTTTCACCTCACACACTCTGTTTGCTTCTCACTTTACTAAAAGTTACCTTTACGAGGCCTCAGCCAACCGTCCTCGACTACTTTTGTAAAGAGTCTTATTTTCCCCTCTCTGCAGATTCAAAGATGGCCTCCCCTCAACCTGGCAGCCCACCTCTGGCAGAGCAGTACACCCCCCCTGCACAGAAGGAAGACAGCCAACCGGTGGAGGACGCTTCGAAGGACCCGCCCGCTAAGAAACGAGGCCGCGGCCGGCCCCCGAAAGCCAGGAGCGCCTTCAAGTGCGGCGCGTGCACCGAGACGTTCAGGAGCCAGGCCGCCCTGCGGAGCCACAAGCTGTCGGCGCACGGCAAGGAGCCGCAGCAGCCGCAGCAGCAGCAGCAGCAGCAGCACTCGTGCTCCGAGTGCAGCAAGACGTTCTCCAGCAAGGCTCAGCTCTCCAAGCACGAGCGCACCCACTCGGCCCAGCGACCCTTCCAGTGTCCCGACTGCCACAAGGCGTACAAGACGCCCACGGAGCTGCGCAACCACAGCCGCTCCCACACGGGCGAGAAGCCCTTCGTGTGCACCGAGTGCGGCAAAGCCTTCATGCAGGCCATCTGCCTGAGGATCCACATGACGCAGCACAGCGGCGAGCGCCCCTACTCCTGCCGCCAGTGCTCCAAGAGCTACCCCACGCTGTCCAAGCTCAAGGTGCACACGCGCTCGCACACGGGCGAGAAGCCCTACTTCTGCGCCGAGTGCGGCAAGAGCTTCGCCGACCCGTCGGTGTTCCGCAAGCACCGGCGGAGCCACCAGGGCCACCGGCCGTACGCCTGCGAAGAGTGCGGCAAGACGTACACGGAGCTGAAGGACCTGAAGAACCACGAGCGCTCCCACACCGGCGAGAAGCCGTACCTGTGCTCGGACTGCGGCAAGGCCTTCTCGCGCTCCTCCTCGCTGGCGTGCCACCAGCGCATCCACTCGCAGAACAAGCCGTACCAGTGCGAGCAGTGTGGGAAGGGCTTCACCCAGCTGTCCTCCTACCAGTCCCACCTCCGCACCCACTCGGGGGAGAAGCCCTTCCTCTGCCCGCAGTGCGGGAAGATGTTCTCCGACCCCTCCAGCTTCCGTCGGCACCAGCGCGCCCACCTGGGCTTCAAGCCCTACCCGTGCGACAAGTGCTCCAAGCGCTTCCGGCAGCCGGCCGACCTGGCCGTGCACGAGCGCGTGCACTCCGGCGAGCGGCCGTACAAGTGCCAGAGCTGCGACAAGGCCTTCGTGGCGTCCTGGGACCTGCGGCGCCACATGCTGGTCCACACCGGGCTGAGGCCGTTCTCGTGCACGGAGTGCGACAAGTCGTTCGCCGAGCGCTCCAGCCTCAACAAGCACCGGCGCGTGCACTCCGGCGAGAGGCCCTTCAAGTGCGAGGAGTGCTTGAAGTCGTTTGTCGTGTCGTCGAGCCTCCGCAAACACGAAAGGACTCACCTGGCGGAGCACGCCGAGCAGCAGCAGCAGGAGACGGAGGCGGGGGCGGGGCCGGCCGCGGGCTTCCCTGCCCACGCCACCCTCCCTCAGTTCTCCTGCACCCACTGCGACGCCACGTTCAGCACATGGGACGAAGTCCAGGCCCACGAGAGCCTGCACCCGGCCGACCCCGCGGCCCCCAAAGCGGCGCCGGCGGGCCCCCACGTCTGCGAGAGCTGCCGCGCCGAGTTCGCGCAGCCGTCCGAGCTGCAGGAGCACGAGAAGCAGCACCTGAAGCCGCGGCCGCACGTCTGCGGCAGCTGCGGCAAGGGCTTCCTCAACAAGTCGGGCCTGCGCAAGCACCAGAAGATCCACTCGGCCAGCAAGCCGCACGGCTGCCCGCACTGCGGCAAGGCCTTCCTGTTCGCCGCCTACCTCCGCAAGCACCTCCGGACTCACGCCGACGCCGCGCCGCCAGCCGGCGCGCAGCTGGCCGACCTGAGCATCATTCACACGGACCCCCTCCCCTCCCCTCCCCCGCCCGGCGAGGCCCCGCCCTCCACCGTGGAGCCCGGCGCCATATCGCTGACGGTTCCCGTCACGGTTCCGGTGACGGCGTTCCAGACTCTCCCGGAGTATTTGGTCAAGGAAGAAGGTCTTTAAACTCACTCCGCTCTCTTTTTTTAAAACTTCTCTCCAGTTTTAAGCCGACAGATATTTAGCCAGTGGCCTTAAATATTTCTA
This sequence comes from Malacoctenus triangulatus, assembly GCA_032274725.1. Taxonomy (NCBI): domain Eukaryota; kingdom Metazoa; phylum Chordata; class Actinopteri; order Blenniiformes; family Labrisomidae; genus Malacoctenus; species Malacoctenus triangulatus. Next base: position 10,433,977 of record JAUESE010000101.1, read on the forward strand.
CATGTGAGGCCTGTTTTTGACATGATAAAAAAAGCCATCTTTTAAAAGAATCACAATTAAGTTTGTGTCGTGTAAATTATCAGTGAATTGTGCGTGTTTGTTTTTTTTTACGTTACATATAATGCTCATAAAATAATATATGTGTTGTCTTACAAGTTTGCAACCAGTTTTGTTGTGTGTCATCGCAAACTGTCAGTTCGTCAATGAAATGGATATTTGTGGTTAAGCTAAATGTTTTTAAATCAAAGCCTGACTTTTTTTTCATTTTTTGGAATTTTGTTTGGGATCTAAAACTTTTTTACAAAGTTATTAAACATTTTTCTTTTTTTTTTATCATGAATTTGTCGTATGAACCAATTAATGAGTTGCATTCCAAGTTATTCATGAAAACCAACAGTTTTTCTACCAATAAAAGTGGGTTGTATCAGGAGCAGAGACGCGCTTTCCTTTGATCCCTTCTGCTGTACGACGTTTCACTGTGCCAGCGTTTTTAGTGCTGCTTTAGATGTCCGTTGAACTTCGGGTGAGAAACTGTCACGCTTTTATGGATGACGACGGCAACATTTCTGAGACCCATAAAAGACCGAACGCAAAGCGGGGCTGATTGTTTTCCATTAGTGTGCTGCTGCTCTTCAAGGTAAGTACTTAGAATACATCAGCGGCTGCTCACACACTGATTGGCCGTGACATTAGTGAATGCCTCCATAGTAATTTTAAGGAAAATTACATGTACAACTTGTTTTACGCTGCGGAGAGGTAATATTCAAGAGTTCACGCTTTCATAACTCAGTTCAGGTTTGGATTATTTTCTAGCATTTTAGCCTAAAAATCCAGCTGAAGTGAAAACAGAAGTGCAATTTTAGGGATAAATATTGGCCTTTTTTTCGACTGATCGAATCTGAACAACAGAGACGATGGCAGCTATAGTCACAGGCCTCATCCCCATCCTGAGGACCGCAGCCGACGCCACCACCTCCTACAAGGGCCGCTCGCTGTGGTTCGGCTTCCTGTGCGTCCGCCTCGTCATCCTCTTCCTCGCCGAGCTGCCCTTCACCAAACTGGACGCCGACTTCACCTGCAACGGCACCGGAGGCACCATCTACTCACGGGCCTGTTTCAACAGACACTTCCACCGGCCCATGATGATGGCCTGGAACTTCATCTTCATGCTGGTCATGGCCTCCGTGCTGCTCATGGAGCTCTTCACCTCCCACCTCCGCGCGGTGGCCCAGAAGAGATGCTCCCGGGGGGCGGCGGCCGACGTGGAGCTGGGGGCTCGGGCCGCGGCCCCCGACCCCGCGTGCAAGTCGGTCCTGGATCTCCACAAGCACCGAGGCGCCGTGGGCTTCTACCTGCTCAGCATCAGCCTGCGTGTCGTGGCTGAAGCCTGGTTTCTGTACGTCCTCCTGTCGTGGAACCTGCCGGCGCTCAGCAGCAGCCCGTACAAATGCCTGACGGACGTCTGCCCTGAGCTGCTCGTTTGTGTTGTGAGAGCCGCCCCAGAAAAACGCATGTCCATTTATGCTCTGTCCTCTGTTTCAGGCGCATTCATTGTCTGTTCGGTCTTCTTCTGTGCCTACTCCATTGCTCACTACCTTTGTGTCTTTAAAGGTTGACCCTGGAGAGTTTTTTCCCCTCTGCAATAAAGTGATTTAGATCTGGTTTGCTTTGAATTTCGTGCATGTTGTGAGACTCATTTTGTTGACATCAAATTATCCGAGTGTACGCTGCACAGTGGCGTTTCAGAATCAGGGGTTTTTCTGTGTATTTTGGTCAGTGAGCAAACATGAAATCTGCCACAGTTACAGTGCGAAAAAACAGACCCATATTTATTGTATAAGGTCTCAGCATTTTCCAAGTCTAACAGTGTACAGTCGGGTATATTTACATTGTGTGATACCTGAAGGCTTTTCATGCGGCAGCCTTCAGCCCTGCCGTCCATGTCTTGAGTTCCTTCCAACGAGGCGAAAGGTGGAGCTGCACATTTGGCTACAGAGTCTGTTTATTCTTCAGGGACTTCCTGTTGCTGTGCTTCATGTTGTAGAGCAGCACTGCCTCAGCGTCTGTTAGAGACTGTCGGGGTGAAGAAGAAGAAAGGGAAAAAAAAAAAAATCAGCAAATCTTTCGTGAGAGAAGTCGTTCCTCAAACAAGACGCGTGATTTCAGCCGGACTTGCGTCACCTGTGATTCTGAAGTGACCGTTTCCCTCTGGAAAGGAAACAAATCAGTGTTAGAGCGGAGCGACCCTCATGAGAGACTCTGAGTTTGATGATAAACACAGTGAACACTCACTCTGGTGAAGTTATGGATGTTGTTATATATCGGCTCCATGGCTTTAACCCACTTTTGGTACGTCTTCCTGTCGTCTGCATTGCGGTTGTGCTCTCTGCCAACAGAACCAGACACAAAGTTCAGCTCCCTGTGTGTCAAACACATGATTAAATCCTGCTTTGAAACAGTGTAGAGCCGAGAGAGTCCACTAAAAGTGACACGGACACAAAATCTTCATTTTGAGCCGACGGTCATTAAAGTTTTGGGATAATTTAACCAAATTTTGTTTCCAAAAAGAACTTTTTTATCAATTCGGGAAGAATAAAATTTGAAAGGCATAAAAAAAATGTATTTGTTGTATTTATCTTATTCATTTAGATGAGCCTTGGTAGCACTCATTCTTGTATTTTGTCTGTTTTCTCAGTGTTGAATGTTTACGAACCAGACCTCAGTTCAGGTGATCGCTCAGTTTTACATGTTGGCCCCACCCTCGGTGAAAAAAAAAAAAAGGCCCCCCCACCCGTCTCCCATCACTCACATCGCCCTCTCGACGAGCTTCCTCTGCACCTCTCCTTCCCTCTTGGCTTCGTGGAAGCGTCCTCTGACGGCCAGAGCGGCGCTGGCCTGCGACGAGTGCAGCTGAATGACGGCCACGGAAAGTGAGGACAGGGCCGTCGCGCTGGGGAGGGAGAGGGGGGTGGGGGGGGGGGGGGGGACACACGCTGTTCTCAACAGAGTGCTGCTCAACATTTACAGCATCAGCCTCGCCATTATATTCCTGCGCAAACACACGCAGGGGCCACTTTGTTTCTGCTGCGACGATGAATTGCGCGACCTTCAATCGGCGTATAAAGCGGGGCGATCAGGCTGAGTGCTTCATTTACTGTGTAACTAAATGTTAGACCAGATGAGAAACTATTTACACGCTGCAGTCGTTTACGTATGCATGAAAGCTCCAGTATCTCAGCAACAGGCAGTCTCCTTGGATTTCCAAAGTGCTTCGCCTAAAGGTTTTCTGAGATTAGTATAAAATAATACGTCCAATCATTTGTTATCCTGGGGCTGAGAACGGCTCGCTGATTAAAGATGTCACATGATAATGGCTTGTTCAAGCCGAAAACAGTGACATCGGCGCACAAACAGCTCCAAACAGAAGCGAAGAAGAGACCGAGTTTGTCTCACCTGTGGTCCGTCACCTCTCGCTCTGCGGTATGAACTCTGAGCATCATCTGTCCGTTTCTCTTCCTGTACCGGATCTGCAGCTGGATGGACACACGGCTGCCGGGGGCCGGCGCCGCCACTGCAGGTGGGCGCAATAAAAAAGAACAACACCGGTTCTTATCAGCGAGTGATTCCTTCAGCAGTGGAGATGACAGAAGGGGGGGGGGCACGTTCAAGTGACTGGTTCAACGAAGTCAGGACGTCCAGGCTGCTGTTAATCAGGAATGTTGAACATTTAACCACTGCTACACAAACCGCAGTCGGATAAACAACCAGAGTGAGTCAGTCAGGCTTACACAAGAGACACAAATGTGTTTCCTCCCAAGAGACAAAGATGGAAGATGGAAGGAGGTGGTGGTGGGGGGGGGGGGGGTGACCCCTGCTGTACTAAACAGCAGGTTAAAATGAAGATACTCAATGCTCACAGGTATGTGAGTTTTTGCAATGAAATATAATTTTTTTGTATTATTTTGTTTTGTTGATATCCTTGTTTTATTGTTTTTTTTCCCACTAATCACACAATCCAGATGGACATTTTTCTGTCTCTGAAGTGGGAAAAACATGAACCTCTGTTGTGGCCTGTTGATTTTTACAGGACTCACAAGATCCTTTCAAATATTTTCTCATTTGTTCGTAGTTCGGTCCAAACGTAATGGTTCGTTTTACGGCGTTGGTGTGTCTTTGTCAGTGATCTCAGAGAGAGAGTGTTGTGGGGTTTTCTTGGCTGGCAACAACAGAAATCCCCAACATCTTGTTCTGATATTCTGACCTGGGAGCAGCCCGCCTGCAACAGAAACCGGGAAAAGAAAAAAAAAAAGAAAGAAAGAAAGAAAAGAAAAAGCTACAACTGTCAGCGAATTGATCAGCGGGGGGTCCAATTTATTCTCACCCCCTGCGTCTTGCTCAAAGGCTCCGAACTGGAAGGTGATCTCTGTATCCGGGTCTACGTTCCCCACCTCTCTGCTCGCTTTGTGTCCTGCTTCCCTCTCCCCTCTCATGCGCCTGCAGCAAAGCAGAGCATGAGTCAGCGCTGTGGGCTGTGTCATTAATGTAATTCAAAGTGCCTAAAACCCTTTCATGTGCTAAGAACCTCCAGAGAAACAGCTCATGGAGCAAACAATAGTGGCGCGCGGATTGATGCGCTGATCTTACAGAGATTTGGGCAGCACCAGAGTCACGCTGCAGTGCGTGGCGATGGTCCTGTTTTCGATGATCTGTTCGAACTCTGGGTGGAGCTGGTTGGGATGGGCGATCACCACCTAGAGACCGAAAAAACAACGCAAAAATGACGCCATGAGACGTGCGAGCTTCGATGATTGTCGTGCATGACAATAAAAGAAAAAACAACAACAACAAGTCTGACTCAGTCGCTGAAACGAGTCACAGGCGTCACGCGGTCACTCACTTTCCCTCTGGTCCGATCGGCGAGCCTTCCCAGCTCATCCAGCCTGCAGTCTGTTCCCTCAATGGTCAGCACAGACACAGTCACACTGATGAGAGAAGGGTGCATCACAATGACGTTCGTCACAGCACATCTCCGTCACTTCTGTCCTTCGACTTTCAGTAAACTCTTGGCTGCATCATTAGAACTCTGCGTCCTTCTGCAGCGTTTCTCTGCGGGTCGCTGCTCTTTGGCCGGAGGTTTGCAACGCTGGTCTGTTTTTTTTTTTATTTTTTATGAGACTGATTCGGAGGCGTGCACTGACCCCTGATTAGCAGCGTACTCTCCCAGATCCTGGTAGAAGATGGTGGATGAGAGAAGTGTGCGAGCATCATTATCCTCCACTTCCAGATTCCCCAGATCCGTGTTGGCCTTTCCATCCGTGCATATAATGACCTTCAGCATCAACGTGGGAGAGCAGATCAGGACTGTTTTTCGTTTATCTCACAACGTGAAGATAAACAGAAGCAGTTCCGTGCTTTGAATTAGTTAAATAACTCGTTTCTGTCATCATTATTCTGTTCATAGCAGAACTGCAGGGGGGGAAAGAAGTGCATCATCCAGCCTGGTCTTGCTGTACTTGTGGGCTAATGGTTAAATGGGTCATGCTTTTTAGAGCCACACACTCTTCACAAACACTGTACAACTAGTTCTCTGTCCATGTACTCTGACAACACTTGTTATTTTGAATCAGACCTTTGAGCCTGACTGTCTGGAGGCCATCGCAATCGCAAGCAGAGCAGCAGGACCCAGAGCTGTGGTTCCACTGGGAGACAATCTTTCAACACAAAAAGCAACCACAGTGCACGTTCACATTCAATGTAATACATGAAACAATGGAAAGTAGCAAAAAACACGATTCGGTGCATGTTCATCCTCACGCCATCACTTGTCTCTGCAGCAGGTCCCTGGTTTGTGAGAGGGGAGGGGGGCTCGGGAAACTGGCCGCCACATTCTTCAGGTAGCTGCTTTCAATCAGCTCGGCGTCTCTCAAGACGCGCGTGCTGACATTCCCGTATCCGTGCATCGTCACCTGGAAGTTCAAGTGATGCGTTCAGACCCAGGTGGGCGACGCAGAGCGAGACGATGGACATTCAGACGTTCGGTGAGGTTCGAACCTGGAAGTTGAAGCTGATGAGTCCCACTCGTATGTCAGGTTGTTGTTTACTTAGTCTCTGCACACACTGGATCACGGCTTCCTGGACAAACTGGTTTGAACATAGTAAATAGTGCAGTTTGGGCGAGGCCCTTTGAAAGCATCACTTGTTGTTATACATGTGCATTAATAATTGTTTTCTGATTGTGGAAAGAGGCAGTTTTCTCAAATATTTACAGAGTTGTGGGTCTAGATTGAACAAAAACACCTACCTGCAGGCGTGATTTGTAGGACATATACTCTCCTTCTGATACCTGAAACAGTCAGATCGATCATTTAAAGCACCACGGTCAGCCTTCCTTTCTAAACGGCCTCATTGATCCAGCTGTGTATCACCAGTGGTGCTGCACCTCTGAGTTGATGCTCATGGAGCCGGAGATGTCGATGCAGAAGATCAGCGTGGGAGGAGGAGTGCAGACAGGTTTGTCCTGAGGGTTGAGCAGGAAGAGCCCGTCTGGGTAACCTTTGAGCTCGCCGCCCTGAACACTCTGACCCGGGGTCTGGCAGAAGCAGCACGCATTGACCTGCAGCGCAGCAAATGAACAAATCACGAATGTGATTCTTCGACAACTCCAACCGTTTTCCTGCTTCTTCATTATGTTGCAATCAACAAAGTGCAGCTTCAAAGGTTGTAAAACTCATTTGTCATTAGTAGCAGTGGGGGTGTTTTTGCAGTGCTATTTTCCAATAAAGGTCATTAACTCCTCCTTATTTTGTGGCTCATTAGTGTCAGAATAGAAGGGGAATAATACCAAATCTTCATAGCATGTGTCCAGCACAGAGCCGCACTGGGAGCAGCAGGTGGGCGCCCCCTCGATGGGTGGAACTGGAAGGAAAACACAGCCGTCACCAAACACAGAGTGGCCGAGAGCAACACTTTAAAGTCGTGTGGTGATAATAAACTGACCCCGTTCCTCTGAGAGCAGTTTCCCCAAACTGACGAGGACCACGTTAGGATTTCCCTGGAGAGGACTGTCATCTGCTGAATGTGAGAATCAGAATCA
>JAUESE010000101.1:10441929-10455807 GCA_032274725.1 Malacoctenus triangulatus
TTCCCCAAACTGACGAGGACCACGTTAGGATTTCCCTGGAGAGGACTGTCATCTGCTGAATGTGAGAATCAGAATCACATCGATTTTTTTGGGTCATTTTTGATGGTTTGGCAGAAAAATCTTTAAAAACAAGACCTTTCTCAGCGGGTGACGGTGTCGGTGTCTGATCTGTGGAGGTCTTCTGAGAGGACGGCAACACCACCAGGTACTCTGGCATTGAGCTCATGAAGGGGGGTCTTGGTGGGAGTGGTGGAACTAGGATGAAACAGGGTGAATTAGAGACATCCAGCTAGTTTCACTCGATAAACACCAGCAGGTCACAAATCAACACCAGGCTGCAGAATCAGACACTGTCCTCTACCTGACGCTGGCACATTGTCACCACTATGTTGCGGCTTCGTGCCACTGCCGGTACCTTCTGGTGGAGCGTGGGAGGAGTTTGGGACCCGGGGTTGCACGTTTGAATCTGGCTCATCTTTTGGCAGGTCGTAGGAAAACACCTGGCTGTTGGAGTTGAGGGAAGCGATTGGTGGGTTGTAAAATATGGACTGCATTGTTGCGGCAGGCTTCAAGTGTGGTGGGAGAAGAGCTGCGATAAAACAGAGAACGAGATCACATTTATGACCGAGGAATCATGGGTTGATCTGAGATGCTGAACAACCTGTGATGTTACTGTGAAACCTCAATGACTTTTCTCAGAGTTGAGGCCTTAAAAAATGTGCAAAAGTCTAAACAACTGGAAGAAGAGCAACAGTTTTTTCTCTTGTATTTATGGAGGTCTGAGTAAATTTTACCCATTTTCTCACAAAGAAATGGGTAACAAACGCTAACATTACCTGTCTTTCGAGAAGGTGTCGTTTGTTGATGAGCGACACTGTTGGCAAAAGCATTGTGTTTTTTTAAAAACTCCAGATTTTGGTAGAATGGAGGCGTCTTTGTAACTCTCTTCACGTCCTTGTTATTTTCCGACTGTTCAATAATCTTGGGAGAGGTGTCGAGGGTTTTCGGTGATTTGTCTTTGCTTGCTGAAGGAGGAGGAGGAGGAGGAGGAGGAGTGCGGGGACGATTCCAGTTCGCAGGAGGCTGGAGGGCTGAAAAGCATGAATGTAAAGGAAAAACAAACAGAGAACATACAGCGCCTGTTCATTTCAGAGCAGTTCTGAGAGTCGAGACAAAACAACTGGTGCAGCGATGACCTTTGTGCTGCGAAGGAAATGTGACTCAGGTGGCAGATGGCTTTTACTGAGTAAAGCGAAGGATCTGAAAGGAAGGCCTCCCTCAAGACAGCCAGGAGAGGTTGTGTGTGTCACTGATTGCATAATGCGTAATGGTACTTAACCAAACAGTAACCCAGGAAGCCCAGATGAAAGGAAGAATCCACCCACAGACACTTTTACACAGTTACGCATCATCAGTCTTTGATATTCAGAGAAAAACACCAATCGTCATTTGGTGATTTGGAAACATTAACTTCAATCTTGCTGGTGTCTCATCCTATACTTAATGACGCGCTGTTTTCCTAGAGTTTCCTGTGACATCCTCTGCAGAGAGGGAGGTGACAGACACAAGTAACAGCTCTCTGCCTCTTTCTCCAAACTCGTGAGTCATTTAAAGAAGCTATTTGAATCCGATGCTAAGATCTGAGCTCTGCTGTTCTTTAGTTAACTTTAGTTAAACTTCATGGGAGCTCAAAAAAGCGCCCGAGCGTCTGCTCAGTGATCTGTGGGATTGAGGAGGAAATTACAACGACACTGCAAAGTCAACACAGCAGCGTATCATTCATCTGTGTCATTGTGTTTTTTTTCTGCTCGTGCAGCGATGCAGCGGTGATGCAGCGGTGCCCGAGCAAGATCCCACCTGAGCGTTTGATCACGGCGGCGGTGGATCGCCGAGGGGGCGGCACGAAAACAAATCCACAAGCAAATTCCATCGTGCGTCTTCCTGCCGGTGTCAGAGAGAAGGAGAGTGAAACACTCTGCAACAGCCGGGAACATCTTACACAGGTTGTATCAGAGTCTCACATTCCAAGTAATCAACATTATCAGTTCACAGCAGTATCTGTGGTAAAGGCCTTGTAGCCACAGGCAATGACAGACACACCTTTACCTGCACCCTGATTAAAATAATCAAGACAAAGCAGTCGACTTGAACAGCTGCGTTCGAAACATACTCACATGCGTGGAGTTCTGAGTGTTTGGCGTTGAGTTCAGCTGTAAACATGAAATGCGTCGAGGTCCTTGAAGTGTTTCAGCCGCAGCGTGACGTCACATCATTCTCGAGTCGCGGTGGAAAACATCCCATCCAACAGGTTTGGTTCCCACAACGTCCCCTGCTCACCAGAGTGTGCAAAATGTGGAGAGGTTGGCTGCTCTGTCACAGAGTCCTCTGCGTGTTGCTTAATGCTAGTTAAACATTTCATGACTTTTGATAGAACGGGTGGGCGAAGCGGGGCGGAGGTGATGTGAAAGGTCGATGCCATTGATTGGTTGCCTGTTAAAGGGAAGCGATAACACACCGACTTCACCCACATACTCGTGTTGTTTCATTCTGGTGCCTGAATGTAAAGGTTGAATTGGCAACAATAGATTTGCGAACGTTCGTACAGTTCCCAGTTTTCTGCATGAGTTCACGACTGAATGATATCTGATCTGGATCTCAGTCACAGGTGTGTATTTGTGAATCATGACACCTGTTGTTAGGGTCATACACAAAATGTTTGCCAGTCAACAAACACAAACATTTAATTTTAGAATCAATGAGCTAAAGATTTATTGTCTTGTGTTATTTTTTTGTCCTATCCTGTCCATTAAAAAACAATTATGATTCACTTGTGATCATAATGAACCTCATTTCCAGTACATGTGCCCAGGAGACTCAATTCCCCTCATATAAACTAAGACAATAAAGCGACTGGCTGTAATTTATAAGCCTCACCTCCTCATTGTTTGCACCTGCAAGTTTCAGAGCTGCATGTGAAGTGATTTCACCTGATCCTCTAAAATCTGCAGACCACAAAACAGGGCACAGATCGAGGGTGCCTTGAATAATGACATAATCTCCATCGGGCTACATCCTCAATAAGTTAATCTCCGATTTTAAAGGATCCAAAGAAATGCTGATTCTTTTCAACACAGAGACCTGAAAACCCCCCCTTTCAGTCTGAAACGCTGCACATGCATCATTCAGCGCAGTGAAGGCCAAACAGTCATGAGCAGGAACAAGAAACAAAAAAGCCTCTCTGAGGGGAAAGTGGGAGGTTTGAAAAGGAGAGGAAAGAAAGCAGCAACACCAGGAGCTGGAGTCCAAACAAACATACTTTTATTTTGAAAATACTTTCCCTCGGTTGAAGTAGCTTCTGTGTGCTTTCACATAACATCTATGAAGTAAACATTAACCTCGCGTGCACACAGTGTTGTAAACCTTTGCCTGGGTAAACTCCATCTATCATAATCATCTTCATCAGAGTGACTCAATGACTCGGACGCGATGACGGTAAATAAATATTTTCTCTTTTGTTTCAGCTGAACAGGCACACGTGCATGCAAACACACTCATATTCACATTCAGTACAAACAATACATTCTAGTCTCTCATAAGTTAATTCATTTTACTGATGTACTCAAACCGAATATGTTAGAGTATTAAGGCCTCAAAATTGTACATTTAAAATTGGTTGGAACAGTTTTAATTGTCCGTCATCTCGGACGCAGCGTGACAGCATTGAATGATAATACTTTATGCGTTATTTCCAGAGGATTTAAAAAAAAACAAACAACACTTTGTGTGAAATAGGTTTAGGACGGTACACGCCGGGCGGCGTGACGTCACTCGGCAACTTCGACGTAGTTGGCAGGATAGAAGCCCTCCTTGCCCTCACTCAGCACCCCCCGACACCAGCCTTGGTCGTCCTCCTCCTCAACCTTCAGGAACACGTCGCCTGGAGGACGGACGCAAGAGAGCTCGGGTGAGTCGGATGAGCCGCAGCCGTCAGTCTATCATGCAGATCGGTGGTGTCTCACTGTCTTGTGTTTAAGGTGTGTCCCGGTTGCAATCTGATGAATGTACGAGCAGCTGTTGATGGTTTTGTAACTTTAAGGATCTTACGTCTTCCAGGGTGTAAATCAGTGAAGGTTTGGAGGAGTTTTGAAAAAGTGTTTGGCCTTTAGGCGATGTGTTCACCTCAACTGACTGCGACGCTCGTTAAATTCAACCCTGCATCATCCAGTTGCTCCGATTCAAGTTTTTCTGGCTCCCCCAACGTTGGCTACGAACCAGGAGGCAAATCCAGGCCTCCAAACATCCCCCACAGAAGCAGCTGCCATGTCCCACTTTTATACCGTAAGATTCAAACATGCAGGCCGATCACACCCAATGAGGGAAACACTTTTACATTCTCTGGTAAACAATCTTTTCTCGAGCAAACAAGGATTGTGTCTGGGCTTTGAAAAATCAGATTGACGTTAAAGCAATGTTTCAAAAGTGCTACCGATTCGTACAGTCATCTAGTGGCTGTAAAGAAGCAAATGCAAAAAAATGTGGTCATCTACATTGGAGACTAAACTATACAAAGACACTACAAATTTAATGCATCCAAAGAATGGACTCGCGTCTGACCTTTGGACGGCCAGTCAGACATTTAAAGTGGCGCTTCACAAGTTAGTTTTGCAGAAGTGAAGAAAGGAGAAACGTCCTGCAGCATCAGCACTCGCTGCAGGTGCTGCATTGCAGATTTCCTGTCGGTGTGAATGTGTGTGAGCGAATCTTCCTGCCTGATGGACTGATGGGCTGACGACCTGTGCAGGGTGTGGCCGGTCAGAGGAGCAGAACGGAGGATGGACAGAATATTGATTGATACTCGCTTGATTCCGGTTCGTTTTTCAAGGAGTTACAGAAAGACCAGATTGGAACTCAGGTCCTGGCGAGAGTGCCAACCACGACATCAAAGTCCCATTAAAATTCACTGGAAAAAATAACTTGTATTCATCCAAACCTTCAATTAAATGGTAATTTCACGATAATGATAAATGATGAACTACAGCAGTCACACTTTTATCTGTGAGGCTGTCTGTCATCGTTTTTGGAGGACGTCTTGTCTGTCAAACTGCGGTGTCACAGACTGAACGCGGGGGAACGGAATGATGCTGTTGGATCAGGCGTTGTGCATTACCTGCTTTGAAGGACAGCTCATCGCCCTCCTCTCCAGCGTAGTCGTACAGAGCCCGCACCTTCACGCCACCGATCATCACACTGATCAGAGAAAACAAATAAACAGAGGGATGCGACTCCAGCAACACTGTGTGAACGTTCATGTCATGGATGTATCAGGTTGATTCGGCTGTGGGAGGGAGCACATCGGTGACCTACGGTCGGCTGGCCAAAGCTTTCTGGTCCCTCTTCTTTCTCTTCAGCTTTTTCACTGGTGGGACCCATTCCTGTAGAGAGAGAAGGGGGGGCACAGTGAACACAAACTGCTCCGTCACAGCTGTTCAGGAAATGAAATGACTTGTAACTGGGATATTTTGATGTTAACGACCTCAATCTTTGGCCAGTTGGTGGGCATGCCAGGACCACGGTGGTTCTTCCACCATTTGAGATCGTCCTGCTCACTGATGGCCATCAGCGTCTGGTGGAGCTCGCTGTAAACCGCCTTCACGCTGTCACGGGGACGCAGAGCGGCGGCGAGTCAGAGATACGCGTTACGTGGCGTGGACGGAGGCGGAGCGCTCCGGTGGCTCACCTCTCGTTGTTGGTGATGTCCAGATGTCGGTGGATGGACAGGAAGGTCTGCTTCAGGAAGCTGATCCTCTTCCTCTCCTCCTCCTGCGCATTCTCAAAAATGGCGTCCATCTCCTCCATGTAGCGAGGCGTGTAGGACGACACCTCCTCCAGCATCTTCTCGTACCGGTCTCTGTTCTGCAGGAAGCGTCCACAGAAAGCGTTTGTGTCTTTAACGGAGAACCTGCGAGGGATAAATCACCCCGGTGCTCCCCACCGCTCCCACGCTGAGCTCCATAAACACTGAGCGCAGTAACAATAACACTTCCCCATACAAGGGGAGCGCTTGGAGCAGATACTTAAGGCCGGGGCATGTTTACAGTCCATAGTTTCTCAACTGGGTAAACATCACCACATGGAGCAGGCCCACAGAACGCCTCAGTACAGGCACGCTTTTGTCTTCGGATGCCATGATTCAGGAAAAGTAACATAAGAAGCACAGAAGCACCTTATTTCCCCAGAAAGTCCCCGTTTGGAGCTGAAGCGCGGCCACATGTCCTCACCTTCTCTTTGTCCTCCGTGGCCTTCTCTCTGGCCTGGATGAACTTCTGCTTCTTCTCCTCGCTCATCTCAGCATTGTCGCTCACCTGCTTCTCCTTGTCGAGCGCCGCCTGCTCGCGCTGACAGGTCTTGTGGTACGCCACTCGCACTTTCTCCAGCTGGGGGAAACAATTCACAGGCGCACGCTTAACAACCGGTGGAAACTGTGGACGTCCTTGATGACTGATGTTATTGATGGCAGTTTCTGCACTCAGTACAAAAACAATCAATCTCGATCAAATTCTAAAAATGTGCTTCGACGATAAAAGCTGCTCAGATTTATTCTCATCACACCTCAACAGGTGACAGTTATACAGCCTGTGTTGTACATCACTAGTTAACGATTGATTACACACCAGGAACAGCTTGATATTGATTTTCATGATTATGTGTCGATGTTCTCAAACACAGATGAAATAAACAAGATGAAAAATTCTACGAGGTTCTTCGTGTTGTGAAGTGAACATGCTGACCACTACACCACTGTGCCGCCCACCGTAAAAGTTCAACAGCCCCTTGGTGCTGTTTATTCTAACAGGTAGAGAAATGATGAGAGGCTGTTTTGATTTGAGTGCTTATTTGCTTTCTTGCAAAAAGAAATGTGAGAAAATCAATACCACTCTCGCACCTCGACTGTAAAAAAAACAAAAAAACAAAAAAGATGAATAAAAAAAATATTCAGGCTTCTTGGTATCTGTAAATGATTAGCCAACCTTTTGCCAGACATCTGGCAGAGAGCGGTTTGTAAAAAATACATCACAAGGACTCAAGAAATGTGGTACAACGTGATAATTTGAGAGCTGTGAAGTTGCTGGTTGTCAAATTGTGTTATGTCTACACTGACTCGAGCTGTTCCTCTGTGTTTTTCTGATAAGTGTTTGTGAAATTATCTGCTGGCTGTTTAAAAAAAACAGAGAGAATTCAATCTGTGCTTAAAAAAAATGACAGAATGGTTTTCTGGGCTTTCAAATGCACCTTCAACAGTTACTGAGCCTCATCTGTTTCTGAGGACAAACAGCGAGATGTTCCAGGTGGATTGTTGGTAAAAAAGCGTCTGTCAATCGAGTCGAGACACGCGTGCGTGAGTGTAAATGATGTATGTGTGCTGGACCTTCATCAGCTTTTTGGACCAGGGTTTCTGCGCACGTGAAAAACTTGTGTTGTTGTCGTGGCTCTCTTTGAATCCGCAGAAGAGTTTCTTGGGGAAGGTCTCCTTCTGCCAGGTCTTCACCCGGTCGCCGTCCTCGCTGACCAGCGACTGAGAGATGGAGGAATGGAGCTCGGACAGGCGCTCGGTGGAGGTGAAGAAGCACTGCCACGCCTTCATGAGGGAGCCATAGAGCGGCCCTGGGGACGCACAGGCAGAGAGGGACTGATGAAAGAAATAACACGGGAGTGCAGGGGTGACTCATGAAACCAATAAAGAAATAATGACGACCATTTGTTCAGTGGAGGGTTTTTTTTTTTTCGCAGACAGGCACAGATGCTCTCGTTTAGTAAGAATAATTTCAGCTTGATGAGAGCCGAGATGATCGGAGGAGCCCGGCTGTACATCTGTTCTTGGGATACTTACGGGAATCCACGATGGACTTCCACTTGCTGCTCCATTGGTTGAGCTGCTGGGCGTACTGCTTCTCCACCTTGGCTCTCTCCATGAAGCAGGCCACGAGGTCGTTGCAGGCCTGGAAGGACTGATCGGTCCGGTGCACCGTTCGCACGTAGTTCCCGGGCTGGGAGGAGACGAGGGAGGACGTTAGTGGTATGCGCGAGTGCCGTTCGGGCTTTCGACGACTGAGAAAGAAACGTGGGTGACTCGGTCGTAAGCTTTGATCCTCACCATCCAGAAGCTCTGTTTCTTGGCATCCTCGGACGGCTCTTTGGGGAGGCTCGCCATTTCTGGGGAAGTGTCTGTCTGTCAGAAAGCAGAGGAGGCCTGTTTGCGCTTCATCGGAGAGCTGCTAGACTGGTTCGGATGCGTGACAAGCCAGGAGAGGCAGTTTGTTATTGGCAGGCGGGTCGACACTGATTGCCATGCAACAGGTTGGACGTCTGCACGGTGGAGCGAGCTGCTCCAGCAGACGGAGGTCCTCGTAAAAAAACGGTGATATCTCCCCCGTCTGACACGTCTGAGAGCGAACGAGTGGCGGCCGCAACCTTGCAGCGTGCAATCTAATGCCATCGCCGCCCAGATTATTCAGACGGGGGGGTTTTATTTACAGTGCACAATACCCTCCTGCATGAGTAAAGGGGGAGTGTCGTTCCAGTGGCAGACTGGAATTCACCGGGGTGGGATCCGCCAGCAGGAATAGAACAGCTGCTCCAGCATTCTTCCTGTTGCCTTCCCAAAATAAACAGCGGGGAAAGGTCATCTTTCCCTTTGCTCTGACTAATACAAGGCCCGTTAGACGCAACTGTCTCCCACTTGGACTCTCGCTGTCATTTGATTCAGGCACTGTGACCGCAGGAGTCAGAGAGGGGTGGGGTAGGTGGGGGGGGGGGGGGGCCCCGATTTCTGATCGGACAACAAATGGACGATTGCAGTGGAATAAACTGTTCACATTGCAGGCATTTTTTGCCCGGCGTGAGAAGGGAGGCCGGCCGGGCAGAGACACCGGAGGGAGAGCTCAACAAAAGGAGGGCGACGCATGCACAAACTCGCAGAGGACAGTCGCATCCAGGGCCTATTTCTGTCGGGCGAACATGTTGACACATTGCTGGCTGAGTAATCCGAAAGTGACTAACCACACCTCATCACAAGACCGAGCATGACTGGGAGTCAGGCTCACCCGGGACCGTCGCTCCCTGGGCTACAGTCGCTCTCCTTGTTTGTTTCGTACAGAATCGGTGGTAAACTCTCCCCTTCTGATCGGTTCCTAACAGCCACAAAGTCCCCAAAGGCTCCTCAGCCCCCAGCCCACAGCTCGACTTCACCCCGGCTGTCTGTCCATGCAGAGGGAAAGAAGAGAAGCGAGCGAAGTTTGGAAGCGGATTCAGCAGCTCAGCCCTTTCCCTTTACCACCCAAACACATTCGTATCATCTGATCATCTCCATTTTCATTCTAAAAACTCCATTCGTGAGCCAAAACAACCAAAAAAAACCCCAACGTGGCAGCCGAGCAGTCATGCCTGGGAGCGACCAGCACTTACATTTCTCTCTGAATCACCAGTGATTACTCAAGTGACCACTTGTTACTGTAGTTCAAGGGGCTGCAGAGGATTTCTCTCCATGTCTGTCTCCCCCTCTCCCAGTGAGCCTCTCCTCCTCTAACACATGCTCGTCTCTCCTCTCTCACTGACCCAATTCTCCCTTGGTATTTAAAGTTACACACACATAGGTTGCTGATCTCGGAGTAGGCGTGGGACACGGAGACAAGTGACGCCGGCGGGGGGAAAGAGGGGAGATTATTAAACAAATCAGGGCTCCTGCATGGTAATCACATCATTGTTAATTGGCTTAAGGGCAAAACATAGGAGGAGGAAGACGAAACTTACCTTCTCTCGCTCTCCTCCCCCCTGTCAGTTTGCAGTCATGCCAGGCCGGCTTCTTCTTCCTCTTTCTTCTCTTCCTTCACTTTAACCCCATCCTCCACTCCTTTAACACTCCCCTACTTCCCCCTATCAGGTTTGTTTAGCTCTCCTCGCTGCCTGTGACTATCACCCTCTCACTTTCTCTCCACTCTGTTATTAGACAAACAGCTGGAAGAATCCCCCCTCCTTCCCTCCGCCTGCCCCTCCCTCCCTCCCTCTCTCTCAATATGGTGCTAATGAGATGCCGGACCTTCACTTTGACCGTTCACTGGTCACAGAATCGTGTCAGTGTGGCGCACTGTCATGTGAGCTTATTAGTGACTTTGTGTGACAGTGGGCTGGTAGCGAGGGGCTGCTGGGGGGTCTCATGAACTCCCACTTTGGGCCCCTTGCTCCCCCTGTGACCTGCCAATCTTTCTGGTCAGGCCTAGAAAGACATACAGCATGTTCGCCCACACGCTGTTTACCTGGTCTGCTCTGAACACTTCTGGAAACAAGCCAGAAGTTAAAGGTGCCCCCCCCTCCCCCTCCCCCAGAGTCACAGTCAGTTTACTGCTGCTTCTGTCTGCTCTAACTGGGTTTGTGAGGCCCTAAACAAGCAGCAAACACAACAGTGACATGTGACCCTTTTGAAGGTGTCTCCGTGCCCAACGACAGCAGTTAACTTGCAGGGTCGACGGAGAGACGACGGACGTTGTGGGAGGTTGAAGAACGAAGAGTTCTGTTCCTGTGTTTACAGGTGGTCCGCCTCTTTACTCCTCTCCCACCTCAGTCGTCCCGACAGCAACAATAAAGACGTCAGACTGTAACTAATATGAACATTAGGCTGAATTCACTGCAGCTGTGATGAACTACCGGCCGTAAATCAAACACAAGCAGACCTGTCGGCTGTTGTCTGAACAGTTTCTCAGCTCTGTTGCTGCTTCTTCTCATTGAGATTTCGTCTTAAACAAAGGCCTTCAAGGATCTGCAACCGGTGGACTTTAGAGGATGTTCCTCAATAAATCTGTTTTGACCTCAAGTGAACTTGAGAAGTGAATTAATGTAACAGATGGAAAGTACAAACAGGTCAGCTAACGTGCACCATTTCAAGGCCTGATTAAAAGAGATTCAAAAGTATCAAACATTGCTTAGTCGAGTGATTAGTTACTTGTAATGTCTTGTAACTGGTAATGTTACTTCTGAGTAGCCTGAGATCTTCAACAAGAGGTTTATATTCCCTGGAAATAAATCAATCACTTTGTTGTAAAATTAAAAGCATTTTAATCCTTTCGTGCAGTTTTTGTTTTTTTGTACAGCTTTGTTGAAATAGTTTGTGTGACCACCTCAGAATGATGCAAACTGTTCGTACTTTGAATCAGTTCCATCAATAGTGCAAGCGATCGTGTCTGTGATGCTCACAGGGTCGGAAAATGACATTTTAATCATTTAGCTGTGGTTCTATTCGAGGCGTCGCGCTGAGCCAGTTTTCACAGATCCACCTCAGTCAGAAGCGGCTCAGAGCTTGGATAAAAACGAACCCGATTCACCGACTGATGAGGGCACAAGTTGCACAAGTGGCCGACGTGTTCAGACAGCTTCTTAATTCAACTGGATAAACATGCTATAAAATGTGGTTTGCTTCATTTGCTGGGCTGATGGCATGTTTATGGTCTCAGAAGGAGAACATTTCTCCTTTAATTTTTGAAAAAACAATAACTTCATGTGTTTATGAGAGCTTTTTTTTTTTTTTTTGCCTCTGAGGAGTTTTTTTTTTTTACACCGCGAAAGAAAATTGGCAGCTTGCGGCTCCTCAAAGAGAACTTGTTCCCTGACATTAGTAATTTTGCTAACTACTAGCAGAGCCGAACAAGAAGGAGACGAAGTTTGGAAAACCTGGACCGATGGCACAAACTCAAGAAAGGTTTCTATTTACAAATTTCCCTCCTGATCGTTAAACTGGTCGTCATGCCAGCAAACAGCCCCGCATTCATCTTCATCCCGGCTCCCTTCCCCATTGTTCTCGGTGCCTTACAGGCGTCTTTCGGTTTGCTGCATGAATGCAGCCACTGCTTGCGTCGAATTAAGCCATCTCATCTTCTCTCCTCCCCGAGAGCGCCAAACTTTTTTCTCTCCTATTAGCTCACCGAGCCTGACGGGAAAACAATTGTGGACCCGAAAAAAAACGCCAAAAAACGCCCCCCAAAAAACAATGTTGTGTTCAACCACTGCGGGGCCGAGACGAGCTGTTGCCAAATGACTCAATTCAAAACACAGCACTTTAAATTGGATCATTATGTGAAGCTGTCAGAAGAGCGAATTAAAGGAGAAACGAGAATCACGACAGGGCCATAGTTTATTTTAGCATTTATTTCAACACCTTAGTTGTACCTCTATCATGTTTATCTGTATATACTGTATTTTATTTAAACAAATTTATATATCTTTTTATATATATTTATATATTTATATTTATATATATACCTTTTATTTCTGTATGTAGTCATATTCATTATGCAATTCACTAGACCTAAAATACTCTTTTTAAAATCATAGAATGCAATGCTTTCTACACTACTGCTCAGTCCTTTCTCGCTGTTTTTTTTTGTTCTTCTGAACATCGTCCGTCATGCGATAGCACTGCGGCAGCTCAGCATGAGAATACAGGGTCGTAAGTCGAAACACACATGTAAAAAATATGCATTAACTAAGTGTCAGTGTCACCAGGGTCACCACGGGGGGCGAGCAGTATAGAAAGCATTTACAGTGAGAACCCCTAAATCCAAACACAAAGAGAAACAAAGCTTCAAAGAATTTGCCCACACTATTTGGAAGACGGAGATTCTTAAAAGTGTTTACATACTTAATATTATAATCTTTATTATACTATATTTTTATGGTATCATCGTCGTCATCATCATCATCATCATGACATACAGAGCTAGAAATGACGCGTTTTTGCCATACAGTTGAAGTCACTGCAGGGAATGGCTGAACTTGCGTGTCAACGACCAAAAAAAAGAAAAAAAACCCAGGATGTTTATTTTTTTTTCCTGTAATGCAGACAATAATTTATCTTTATCACATAAAAAATCTTTTTAAAAGTGGGTTAGAGCATTTTTCTTTCTGAAAGTTAACGCGTGAAACCGAGACGTTGGGATTGTCACCTTGGTGGGAAAAGAAAAGTGTAATGTTTTCTCACCATTGTAAAATGTGTTGTGAAGAAGGCATCAGAGAGGGGAAGGTGTAAGTCGGGGGAGGGGAGGGGGGGAAGCATTTGACTACCAACGCAGGTCGACGAACGCACACGCACAAAATCAGACACGCCGACTCACAGAGGCTGAAGGTTGAGGAAGTTAGGCAGACAGAGAAGCAGTAAAAAGCCCTTTTTGATCACTGCACCTGCTGTGTGAGAGAGAGCCGTCAACGTTATGGCATTAAAGAGGATGCGTCCGTCCCCTGACCTGTGCTACGGTCATAAACACCGATAAAGCTGAAGAAAAGATGGTTTGGAATGACATGCTAACTCTTGCTCAGTCGCTGTCCAGTATTTCCTCTCCCTTCTTTAGAATGAGAAAAAAAAGAGATCATTTTACAACAATATTTTCTTAATATTTGTAAGTTCTCATTATTCACAACTTGATTTCAACAATTATAAATACCCTGACCAGTTTGAAATGAATGATTGCGATCAGCACTTAGTACAAAACAAATGGCTCTACTAATAGTGAATCCCGTTTAACATGTAAGATATAATAAGCGCTCGCAAAGTACGTACATACAAAGCTTATTGGGGCGTCTTTTTGGGGAATATGGCAAATATATAAAACAATACTATTGTTGTCTATCAACTTCTTCTATCGTCATTTACAAACAAAACCCTCCCGTGACTTTGGCTCTGGTACTCACAGCCGTTTGATACTTGAATCTGCTTAAAGCTACAAAACTGATGTTGGGATGTGGCCCTGATGGTTTCTGGCTCAGTCACACTCGGTAACATTTAATTGGGCCCGACCCTTCAGGCTGAAACTTTTCAACTTTCCTTTGAACTTTGAG
>JAUESE010000101.1:10455907-10468995 GCA_032274725.1 Malacoctenus triangulatus
CTCAGTCACACTCGGTAACATTTAATTGGGCCCGACCCTTCAGGCTGAAACTTTTCAACTTTCCTTTGAACTTTGAGTCTTCTCATTGCTGCAAAGCAGCAGATGGTGTGAGAATCCATCTGTCAGTGTGTGTGTGGTGTGTGTGTGGTGTGTGTGTGTTTCTTCATTTACAGCACAAAACGGTGTGTTAATTAAATGCCTGTCCATCAAAAGTTATCAATAATACTTTCAGGAGTTGAAGCGCATCATCTTAAGAAATTCTTTGCAACATCTTTTGACCAATAAAAATCCCACCGACTTTTCACCAGAATTCTCGACATAAACCACAATTTTCTAAAAATATCTGTGCACATTTACGTTCCTTCATCCCAGTTCAAAGCAACCTGTTGACGTCCACTGTTCTTCTCTCGCCAATCTTCTGTTATTGTTCATCTTTGTCAATTTGTTTCTCTGCCTCTCTTTCAGCTCTGAATCACCCCCTTCACTGTCTCAGTCTGTGTCTCGGGGAGAAGTAGTGACATGCAAAGGAGAGGAGAGCCGCCTGGGGAGAAAAGGAGGCCAAATCAAAGAATAAGAACAGGAGGAAATGAACGAAAGGTGGAGCAAACTTAACAGGGTTGATAAAGGGAGGGAGAGGGGGGGGTGAAGGGGGAGATGAGGTAACTTATCAAACTCTATGCGTTCAATGAAGGAGTGTGAGAGCTGAGCTAACTTGCATGGACAAACGAGACACTTGACTCTCGATGACTCTTGTGTCTCCATTGCCTTTAAGTGTTCCGGAGTCTATCAGTCCTCCCTCACCTGTCAGTGAGTTTCTTCAGCGCCCTCTCGATGTTCATTCGATGTCCCACACGTGTCACTCCCAGGTCCAAGAAGTCATCCTTGGTAAGCGAAGGCAGATGCGATCCGTCTATCTCATTGTCTATAAAACGCTCTCTGTGTTCACCCAGGTTCAGATAAACCAGCCAGTCGGCCACGTCGTACTTGGTCCAGTAGGGCAGCGGCTTGATGGCGAAGGGCTTCGCGGGCGGGGGCGGGTTGAGGTGGGGGTAGTTGAGACAGGAGGGGCTGGGGGGCAAGTGCATGGGGGACGCGGCGCCGGAGAGGAAATGAGTGGGGGAGAGAGAGCGGGACACCAGCAGAGGGTTCGGGCTCGTCATACCGGAGGGCGAGTAGAGAGGAGGCGTTGAAGCTTTGTAAGCGTCTCCTAAAGGCAGGCCAGGAGAGGGGGGAGTGAGGGGGCCGGGGAACTCAAAGGGGTTGTTGTAGACGGGAGTACTGGGAAGGATGGGAAGAGACGAGGGTCTGGGTGGGGCGGGGTTGGGCTGTTCGGTGTTATAGATAAGGGGGCTTGGAGCCCTGCGGCGGGAGACCGATGATCTCATCTCCTTGGTGGGACTGCACTGAAAATCGAAGGTCTGCCTGCGGAACTTGGACCTATGCTTTGGCGACGTGGGATACGGGCAGTAGGTGGGAGAGTGGGGCGGGTGCGAATGGACCGGCGATGAAGGCATCTGCGGAGAGGGAGAGCGGGTCCAGTTGCGCTGCACTGGGACTTGGGGGGAAGGTGAGACGGACGGCGTGGCCGACAGGTTGGGGGTCAAGATCTGACGATGCTGTGGGGAGGAGGTGGGAAGGGGGGAGGTGGAGCGGCCGGTGGGTGGGCTGTGAAAAGCATCCGTGTAGTCGGCTGAGTATCTGAAAAGACATTAAAAAAGACATACCCTTAAATTGATATTAAACGAAACGGCTGTCATCAGTGTTTTATTTTGACTTCTATTTTAAAATCCTGACTAAAACACACAAACCTGTGCACGGTGGGTGACTTCGGAGAGTGGCTCCAGTCATCCATGCTCTTCATCCCACTCATCTGTTGCAGTTTTGAACTCAGCTCATTGATAATACTCGCTTTCACTCCCGAAAGAGGTGAGTGAAGCCTGCGGCCTTCGATGACCATGCTGGCCCTCTGGCCCAGGTCGTGGTCGCCCATCTCAGCCCAGCCCATGGAGCGATTGTCTATGGGCCTCTCTAAGCAGGCGGCCAGAGCCGTGCTGAAGCCATCCTCCATTCTGGATCGGCTCAGCTTGTGCCTCCTTTCCTCTGCCAGGGCTTCCTCCAAAGCGGCGTCTTCTGGGTGACTTTGTCTGTGTAGCTGCAAAGGAGCAGGGTTGGTGCTGTTCTGCCTACGTAGTGCTACAGGCGGGACCCTCCCTCCTCCGTCCTTGTAATGAGTCATCTTTGGAAACACAGGGTTTGCCAGTTTGGCGCTGTGAGCTTCAGCTGTTTGCCCACCTGAGTAGGTTGTGCATGGGTCCTGATGGTCACCGGCTCGCTCCCCCTCGTATCCGCGCCCGTCTCCTCCGACCCCGCCCCTCTCTCCTCTCAGCCCACCCAGTCCCAGCATTTCTAAATGGTGGTCACTGCTGCTGTGACTGTCCAGCTCCTCGATGCCGGAATCCACCACAGCATCCTGCCAGTCTCCGCTCTTGGGCGCGACGGCCGTGTTGTGAGTGGTGTCGGCGGCCCTTCCGACCGCGCTCGGGCCGAATTTGGGTCCGGCCGTGGTCACGCTGTAGTCGGAGGAAGCCGGTGAAGTTGTGGTGGTGGTCGCGGCTGCGCTCGCTGTCATGGTGGTGGTCGCGTAGGTCATGGTGGTGGTGAGGGCCGCCGTGCCTCTGTCCTGGGCTGGGGTATGAACGCCACCTGAGGGGTCGTAAGAGCTGCTGTAATAGGACTGCGAGTGGGACATGGGCTGGGGTCGGTGCAATGACGCGGCAGGCAGAGCAGCAGCAGAGGTGGGGCCTGTGGTGGTGGACGAGGGGGGGAATATTTGCGGAGACGGGTAGGAAGGGGAGAGGGCAGACTGCGTGAGGTTAGCCACCTCACTATCGTAGGAAGTGAGGCTAGAAGCAGCAGAGTCTCCGCCCTGTGAAGAGGACTGTGGAACATTGGAGGACTTGGGCACGGAAGGTGGAGGAGGTGGAGCAGCAGAGGCAGGATGTTGACCCGGGTGTTGGTGATGCTGAGGGAACTCCTTGAATCTCTCCTTCTTACCATTTGCAAACTGTAAAGGTGGAGGCAAAGGATCCGCAAACACAAACTCATCGTCTGCATCTATTGAGGGAGCAGGTGGTGGTAAAACCATGAGTCCAAGACCTCCGCCCTCCCCAGCCCTTGCTTCTCCCATAGCTTCTTGTGTCTGTGCTGGGGCCGTGGGGACAGTGTACTGAGGAATGTAGCTGGTGTTCGGAGCGCTGTCCATCTGCAGGAAAGAAGGTCTTCGAGGGGCTGGCTGAGCCGGTGGGGGAGGGGGCTGTATGGGTGCAGCAGGTCTGCTGTCATACATCTCCTTTTCTCGCTCCCGGGGGCTCTGCGGGTAATACTGGGTTGAAAACTGACTGTTTCTGTCTTCAGAGAAGCGAACTCTCAGACCCTCCCGGGGTCCTCCTTCCTTTTCTCTCTCCATCCTCTCTCCTCCTCCCCCCAACCGCAAAATCCTCGGTGACTGAGGCCGGCTTAGAGACGCAGGTGAGGTGGTGGCAGTGGGGGAGGTGAGTTGGAGTGACACCGGAGAGGTGTAGGCTGATTGTGTCGGTGTCGCAAAGAGCGAAGGTGTGGGCGTCTGAACAGGGGTGGGGAAGGATCCCACCGTGGACATCTGCCGGCCGAAGTGTCGGTCTTCTCTTCGTGTCCTGCGGTCGTCCTTCAGGGCTCGCTCCCTCGCCGCCAGGGCCAAGCCGAGCGGGGACGACGGGTCCAGAACTTTCCCTGTGAGCGGGTGGATAAAAGTGGTCGTGGCGTGAGAGCCGTACATGGAGGGGGCGGACTTGGGTTGACCATCCTGACTGAGCACATGGGAGGAATACTCAGGCAGGCCGAAGGCCGGCGGCATGCTGCTGGAATAGTTCACGTAGTTGTCTCCAGAAAACATACCCTCATCGATAGACTTCGAGGGTCGAAGTCGAGGGGTGGGCACCTCCATCTGTGAGCCTTGCAAAGGCTGAATTCTTGCCCCCGATTGTACGCCCCCCTCTCCCACTCCTCCTCCTGCCTCCCCGATGATGTCCTCCTCAGATGAGAGGTAGAAAGAAGCACTCTTTCTCCTCATTTCTTTAAATCGTTCTCTTTCCCTGCGGGCTCCTCCCCCTCCTCCACTTCCTCCCCCAAAAGCTGTTCCATAGGTCGAAGTATAATCCAAACTGTCCAGGTTTTGCTGCGAGGAAACAGACGGGGCAACACTTGATGGGGTGGATGTTGGCGGTTGAGGTGGCACAGGGCTCAAGGGTGACGGCAGGCTCGTGTTGGGGCTGTCCGTAGTGACGTCATCGGACGGGTGGTCTTCGATGTCGTGCGATGGCTCGGCCTCCATGCTGCTTCCCTGGCTGCTCCGGCCGCTGCTGCTGGTCGAAGGCGCTTTGACGATGATGGTGGGAATGGGGATGGAGCTCTTCTCTTTGTTGGCGCCTCCTTTTCCTCGAGGTTGCCTCAGCCCGTCCTCAACTTTGGACTGTTTGGTCAAAGCCCCCCGACCCCCCCTCCTAGCCATTCCCCTGCCGGCCGCTGCACCCTGCTCCCGGTTGGGTGCGTGTGGGTGATGTTGGGGGGCCGCCTGCTGGGCTTTAGGCTTTGCACTCGTCGGTGGTGTCGCGCTGCTGTAGCCTCTCCTCAACCCCCCCATCTTACCACCGCCCCTCCTGGGTACATCCGGTTCCCTAATGCACAGTCCGTCTGATTGTCTGCGCAGGGTGGGAACCATGACCTGCTGGTTCATCCCACCGGCTCCACCCCTCTCCCACCCAGCCTGAGTGGGGTGGCCTGGCTGCGAGTGGAGCTGGTAGTGACTTTGAGACACAGGTGGTATCGGCATGGCAGGCCCTCGCCCAGGATGAGGGCCTGCGGATAGAGGTGGTTCTGGGGCAGACGTGTTGGGGGGTGGGGGGATTTCCTCCGGGCCCGGCACCGACAGACTGCGAGCCAATTTCATGGCAGGCGGGTGGAGATACTGCCTCTCCTCCTCTGTGACACCTGAGCACAGAAAACGGACAGTTACTGAAATGATCCAACTCATCCTGAGGTGTCAACGTTCCCGATCGAACCTCACCTATAGATTTCTGCCGCATCATGACCGCGTGCTGAGGACCGTGGCCTGGCTGAAAGTGAGCTTGGTTGTAGCCAAATCCTGGTCCGGCCTGCACCAGACTCACTGTCTGCTGCTCATAAGGCTGCTGCAGGAGTGGAAACAAAGAAGGAATAAAAGCATTTACTTACACATAAAGCGCTGCAGAGCCGGAGCGTTGAACATGATTGTTAGTGAATCAAGAAACAGCAGAGATGAATGGACACAACCTGACTCATACTTAGACAAATGTTTTGTGTGGGTGGTCTATTGTCAGTCACCCCCCCTCATACACCAGTGCAGTGAGGGCAGAAACACACAGCGCTAAAAAAGGTAAAGCCCGAGTGTTTCTTTATCAATAAGCAACAGTTTTGTTCGCATTAGTCACATCCAGGGCTAGAAAAAGTGCTGCATCCTGAATATTGTGAGAAGCAATAGAGAGCAATCTTTACTTTACTGCACTGAAGGCAGGCGATTACCCAACAATATTCTGTGAAATATCCCAAATCCCTGTAAACAGGTCTCATTATTTTTTCGCGCGAGTTTCATCGATCAGCCATAAAATACATTGTATACTGATCTGAAACTGGCATTGACCAGCAGAGGAAATTATGCGGGTTTATGCAGCATTTTTCAGCAGGATGCCCACAAGCACATCAGAAACTCCAGTTACGGCCGCAACCGCGTCCAGCCCGATTCCCAGCAGTACCTCGTTGGAGACGTTGGGAACAACACTCTTGCTGCGGTCCCTCTTGCCGGCGTGACCTCTCTGGCCCTGGTTGTCTGATGTAATGGTGTGTTGGGCAGCAGCCAAGATTTCATCCAGTTTATCTAAAACAAAGGCGGAGCAGAGCGAGGGCACACAAACGCAGAGAGGTAGAGGAGGGAGGCTTAATTAAGAAACATGAAAGGAGGATCTGTGCGAGCCCCCTCTTGTACCCTGCAGGTTTGAAAACACCCTCTTACATTATGACAAGAGTGGAGGGAGTGATTTCTTACTTAACGCCATCTGATAGACTGTCCTCTTCTTATCAGCACCCTGAGCGGACTCGTATTCTGAAACAATCGGAGGGGGGAAAAAAAACGAGCATCAAACAGGCTGACTTTTAATTAAAGCCGAGGGGGCTGATCTGGGGTGCTGATAAAGGCAGATCCTCACCTGCTTTCTTTTTCCACGGAGAAGCAGCTGTTGCGGTGATAATTTGGGAAACAAGAAAAAAAAAAAAGAGGTGTGACCACGAGCTGCTCTGTATTCAAGTGTGTAAAGCAGATGAAAGGATGAAATACATACTCAGACACATGTGAGGTTGTGAATGCAGATGTGATGAGGGGGGATGGTGATGGGGACAGAAATGATGATGAGAGCACACAAATCCCTGATTGTCCCACCTTTGTCCACTGCACGCAGCACATTTGGTGAGGAAGAAGCACATAAAACAGTTTGTGAATCACAGCGGCCGACAAATAGTATCTCGCTGCTCTCTTTTATCTATCAAATGGTCCGATAACAACATTTCTTCATGAATAACATGAAAGGTGAAAAAGTATTCCCCAAATTCGACTGAAAGATTACCAGGAAAAAAGGTAAATTGCATGTTTCTCTTTGATTTTGTTGACGTTCTACATGAACTTGATTGTTATTGAATTTTATTTTATTGTTGAATTATTTGTTTCTCTGATACTGACAGACTACTGTATCATCCCTATGCAGAAAAATGACTAAACCTTCCTCAAAAAGCTGTGTGTGTGTATATATGTACAGTATATATATATCATGAAAATACACACTGATTAAATGTACTGATTGCAACATATATTTTGTTTCAGTCATTTGTCCAATCTGTCCTCTTACCCATGTCTTCCAGCTCTGATGTCATCGACTTGGAGCGCAGGGCGATGGCAGGAGGAGTCAGTCTCTTCGTTTGCTGCGGGGCTGCCAAGGGAAGCCGGCCAAATGCAGACTTAATGTTTAGGATTCTTGTATAAACATGCAGTCGCCAGCGACAACCACACCGGCAACAATCTCTCAGGCCGAAGGAAACGCGCGATCGGCTTTACCGGGGAAAGTGTGACTCCTACCTCGCTTGCGAACCGTGTCCTCCAGCTCGGGGTTGCGAGCGACCATCACAACCTTCACCATCAGACTGTTGCCGCCCTGTCGGATCATGTTGACCACCTGCCGGTGACCAACCTTCACCACGTTCTGGCCGTTGACCTGACGGATGCGAGGAGGCAGAGGGAGTGAATGCAGCTGAGGTGATGCAATCGTTTCCACCCAGGCTGGTAATCCACTTTTATTACAGCCGTTCGACTTTCCAGTAATAACTTCTTTTGGTGTCTCCTTTTGGCCAAAACTTTGACAATGCTGCTTTCCTGTTTGCCACACTTTGGCGTTTGTTGAAGTCTGAGCTTGACACACAGTTTTGCACCAGGTGCAGCTGCAAATTCAGACAGCGACTGAAGTAAATCACAGTTACAAAAGCTCAAGCAGCTCCATAAGTGACTCATATCAGGTTGAATACCAATTAGCAGTATGTGTCGGCTTTAAGAGAGGTTTGACAATCACCATTTTTAGCACTGAGCTTCCCAGGCAGCAGGCTGGAAGTTTTAAAGGTATAAAATGGAGAAAGAGTCACCGGCTGAATTACACGTGCAAAACTGTGGTCACAGGTAGAGCAGCGAAAACTGAACATATAATGCATGTAGATTATTTGCACTGAAGCAACCTCGAGAAATACTACAGAAATGAATCATCATGATATTCTTTTCTCGTCTACCCTGCAGGTATTTTCTGGGTACCAAAATATCTTCCCACCGTCTGGCCTACATCTTCAATATTTTGGTAATTTTCCAGGGAATGTTGAACTTGAGCCTGTGCGGCTCCGTAGTTTCACAAAAATTTGAAAGGGGAATCTGACCAAGGAAACAAAAACAACAGATGCAGATTTTTGGGAATCATAAGACCTGAATTTTACCAGATGTCGGCGTGTCACCCGATGCCTACCTCGATGAGGAAATCCCCCATCCTAAGGCCCGCTCTCCACGCCACGCCCCCCTCATCAACAGACTCGAGGTACTGCAGCGCGGGGAAGGCTGGCGTCGGAGTGAACTCCTCTATCGGAGTTTGAGCTGCGGAGGAGGAGGAGGAGAAGGGATGGCCGTGAGTGGACACGGGGTGCGACTCCGATAATTATCGGGGATTGCTGGAGAGAATGCGGATGAAGATTGGCAGATTAAAGTGGCGGTTTCCTCGCAGCGGAGGCTCACCTTTGGCTCCCCGAAGCACGAAGCCAAAGCCCTCATTGTCTTTCTTCTGTAGGAGCACTGTCTTCTCCTTAATGATGTAGTCACTTGGAGAGAAGCGAGGAGGGAGAAGAGAAAACGGGGATGAAGATAGACAGTCACAAAATAAAGGAAAAAAAACGGCACGTTTTTCGAGAGGAACTGTACGACTCCACAAGCAACTTAAAAACTCTTAATGTCATGCAAATAATGCATTTTTTTTTTCTCAGTGTGGGAAACGGCTGCGCTGCATCGCCGTATGGATTCACTGCAGCAAAACGATGAGTTGGGAACGTCATGCAAAAAAAAAAGTGCTGGAGCACAGAGAGGCTTGATGGTGGGGATACAGTTAGTGTCACGTTGGGGAGACTTGTACATGGGATGACGTGCCGTACTATGAACTAATCCAGCTTGGGCTGACAAGCGCTGGGGGCCGGAGGAACAGCACATTAGAAAAATGTGCACATGCACTGATAATGGAAACTTCCAAATGCACCTAAATCGCCACATTAGCTTTCATCGCCTCTGGCAGCTTTCGCAAGAATGCTGCTCCACCGACTCCTGCGCACCACTACCGGTCATACATGACACTTCAAATTATGTGCAAGAAGAAGTCGGACAGGCCTCTAATCTCCCCCCTACAAACAGCCCCCCCTTTCGCTCAATCGCTCCAGCGCAAGTTGACAGGCAACGATTAGAAAACACTGCTGATGATGATCTTATTACAGAGTCTGTTGGAAGAGCCGCAGAGCAAGCGGCGTTGGTTATCCTACAACCGTGTCGGAGGGTTTTGTTGGCCAAGCTGCTTTACGACCGGCTCAGTAACAGAGGACCGGTTGAAGCGACTCGACATCGCCACACACGCGGCCACAGTCCCATGACTCATTTCTGGACTCGACTTTCTAACAATGTCAATTCAGCCCGCCTCAGCGAGAGCGCCCGGGGGCTCCGGCAGGGCTGCACGATTTCAGAGGAATTCCAGAGACTTTCTCTCATGGACGGCTCTTTCTTTTGCGTTAGTTTGCGTTCCTCAAGCTAACTCAAACTGGCACCGCGACTGAAATCGAATCAAAAGGGATCGGATTTCCTGGAAGCGCAGCGCTGTGGAAGCGACGCAGCCCGATCGAGGAACTTTCCCCTCTATCTGCGACGTCGGCCCTGCTCAAACAATGCACCGCTCGCGGTATGGAGGAGGAGAGACGCTCGCCAACGGGAGGAAGTTTTGGCTACATTGTACGAACATTCAGACCAGAACATTTGTGAGAAGTGGAAAAACTATAAGTGGGATTGTTTTTTGGCCCTGCCAGGCGTCGCCTGCTGCAAAGCTGCACACAAATCCTGCCTTCTTTACTTGAGTCAGCAGACGCACAACTATCTGTAACCTACACCTAAACATAACTGTTTGATTGGCTTCCATCAGGGCGACTAACCACGTACCAGTGATCAGTGCCAACATCTTAATTCATTTTAGGGCTTTTAGAGACGGGTGTAGGTTTTCTTTCAGGTGATCTGGCAGGAGAGCCAACCGTCCAACTCCACTCGCCAAATCTCCTCCGAAACATCCGACGGTTTTAAAATAACCGTAAAAGGATGGCGTTGTATTCCACACTCAGAGACCCAGACGGTTCGTGTGTGTTTAATCCCGCAGTTTCTACAATCAAGAAACGCTGGCAGGGAAATCACAGAGGAGCAGCGGAGGCACGCGCGGTGGCCTCCAGGCCCGAAGCCCCAGACTTCACCGACGAGCCGGAACTTTAGCGCTGAACAGACGATCGCCCGTTTCCCCTACTGAGGTCCGTCCCTTGTGTGTTCTCCATCAATGTTACTGTTTCGCCAACGCACAGCCGCCTTCCAGCCATCTGCTCCTCACACCTCATTCCTTTTTTCTCTCACCCTGTCCTCCATCATGCTTTCCCTTCTCTGAGGATCAGAGTAACACAGAGTGGGTGGACAGATCCATCGGGCTCCTCGTTCAAAAGAGGGGGGGGGGGGAAACATGGCCACCACCATGGTCCTCCGAGTTGCCTCCAACTTTCATGGCTGGCTTGCACCCGATTTCCTTCACACACACTCGAAGCGTTGCCACTCCTCTGTCACTACGGTGACCACCGTGGCCCCGGCCAGGAAGGACCATAAAAAGCGTGAGAGTGTCTCTGGTTAATCGTTGTTGGCTGGCAGGATATGCTCTCTCTGAACTGGCTGCAATGAAGCTGTAAGCCTACTAGAGACTAGAGTTATTATGTACCCTCCTGAGTCATCCTCTCCTCTATCCACAATCACTGAGAAAAAAAAGCAGCTTTTTTAACCATTCACCTGCTGAACGTGCATGCAGAGAGAGAGAGAGAGAGAGAGAGACACCGGCTATGTGGGGACGTTACCCACACGTCACGAGTGAAGCACTTGACAGATGTTAGTGACACACACTGTGGATGGAGATGCGTTAAAGAGAGATGAACGGCACAGAGATACTGTACATGTACCGGAGAGACACTCCCTCTGCAAGCACTATGACACACACACAGATGTAGAGAGCCACGTATAATTTATTTAATGTATGGAGTTGCATGCACACAACAGGACAAATGCTTGTACACAGACAGATGCAGATAAACGACTGGTATCCTCAAAAAAAATAAAAAAGCTCAAGAAAAAACCCAGAAAACCGCACTCCTTCCACTTACTGACATATTCACTTTCATCCTTTGCACAGTTAGAAATACCACACATTCAATGATACAGGGAGATACATCAAAAAAACGAGATAAGACAATAGCATTTGATAAAAAAATACAGGGATAAATGGGAAGTCCTGGTGAATTAAAAATATCTGCTTAAAGAAAGCATGACTCAAAGAGAACGAAATACACCCACACTGTCTGACTGAAATGCATCAATATGTGCTCTCTTTCATGCACTGACACACACACACACACACACACACACACACACACACACACACACACACACACACACACACACACACACACACACGGCATTCAAAAACACACACGGGGAGGAAGACACAGAAATAAACATGCTGCAGAGTCTCCATTCAAGAGCTACTTCCGTACCACAGATATGCACATGCGGAGGGAGAAAAAAAAAAAGGAGGACAAATTTCAGACACAGAATCGCAGGCGCAGAGACACGCAAAGAGACAGACAGACACACACAGACACATTCAAACACGCAAACACACACACGCAAAGAATACATAGCTTATTAGTCTGTCTTTGAAAAGGCACGGCCTCTCAATAGCATCATCTACCTCTCCCCTCTCTCCATTGTCCTCTCCTCACATCCATAGCCAGCCAATGAATGAGGAAACAGCCGCTACCTGTAAATGAACCACACGCTCCTGTTTCTGGGGCCCAGTGACGGCCACGAAGAAGAGAGGGAGAGAGAGAAATCTCTCTCTCCGCATCCCCCCATTGCCATGTCCCCCCCTCCTCTCTCTCGCGCTCTCCACCACCACCACCACCACCTCCTCCTCCTCCTCCTCCTCCTCCCTCCACCTCCGCCTCCACCGCCTCCCGGTCTTCCAGCGAGAGCTCAGTCGGAGAGAGCCGCGAGAGTGGAGGAGAGCGAGCGAGCATTAGAGAGAGAGGTGGGGAATGAGAGAGAGAGAGAGAGAGCGAGAGAGAGAGTGTGATGGTCTGCACCGCGCACACTTCAGACAAGGGAAAGACAATGTAAAAGAGAGAGAGGGAGGGAGGGAGAGATTATCACAGGGAGAAAGAATGAAGGGTGTATGGATGACAGGAGGAGGTCTCGGCTGCAAAATGGGGAGACGGCGAGGTGAATTTGCCGGGTGGGGATGCGGGGGATGGGTAGAAAAATGTACGGCAACACCGGGGAGAAAGAGGCAGCGTGTATTCACTGGCTGGTACATCACAGATATGCTCACAGCTGATTCCCACCCTGGATTTACTCGCACACACACGGATCTGCCAACTTTGCTCCGGCTCCCCTCCTCTCCCTGAGACAGGGCTGCCGACGCCGCCGTCGTCACACAGTGCAGCCAAACACTCTCTCCGCCGCTCTCAGAAACAGTAATTGACATTCTCCTAAATGCGTAGCTGCAGTGACAGAACATGCTTCGGATCATCTTGCTCTTAATTGGGCACCACTTCACCACAGCACTGCAATTACGCATAACCAACTTAGCGCAGGTAATACAACCCCGCCGGCGGCTGCGTTCCCCCCCCCCCCCCTCTCTCTCTCTCCATGTGGAACCACCGACGCATCTGCATTAATGATGCTTTTTATTTTTTTGAATGACAGTAAAAAGCTGCGCAGCACAAGGGTAACGTCAGCTACAGCGTGTAAGAGACTGTAAAACCACAGCATGGCAAATGGCGAGCCTCCCTCACTCGCCCAGGGACCTAACGAGTGCTTCAGCCTCCTCGTGACTCATCAGCAGGAAGATGTACCTGCACGCTAACACACACACTCTCACATTCACACGTTCACTCTCTCTGTATAAACGTATATACGTCTTCGACCACGAACTCCCGGCGCCGGGCTGCAGCATCAGGCAGATAACACAGAAGTGCAGCAGAAAAAAACAGCCCTCTTCCTTTTCATGGTGGCATCATTGTGTACGAGCAACAAGCAAGGAGAGAGAGAGAGAGAGAGAGAGAGAGAGAGAGAGAGAGAGAGAGAGAGAGAGAGAGAGAGAGAGAGAGAG
>JAUESE010000101.1:10550808-10564816 GCA_032274725.1 Malacoctenus triangulatus
AGATTGGCTGTTCTACTTCTTAGCATTCTCTAAGCTAGCAGTAATTAGAGCTATAACAAAAACACGTCCAGACTGAACTCTGCGTGATCCTTCAGCCAGTAAAACCACAAGAAAGTCAACATCCAATTCAATTCAGCAGCTTACCTATTAGACCCAAGCCCATATGTGCACTCAATCGCAAACATTAAATATGTCTACATGGCGGTGGTAGCAAGAAGAGGGTGTGATGGGGTCTTTGTGCCCCTCCATGAACAGCTGCGAGGCTGAAGTAGCAGCCCATGCTACACTAATCCCCTCCGAGGCTAATCTCTTACTGTTCCACATTTGGACAGACTGACAGGCAGCTCAGCCAGCCACAGCTTAAAGAGAACCACACCCCTGACGTAACAGCGGCAGACAGCCCCTCCTATCAAAGGATGGAGCATTTCACACTCACATTGAGGCTTCTGTTGTAGTTCCAGATTTTGATGGAGGATATCCCAAAGTCTGGAGAGCGCTCTGTGTTTCTGATGATGAAGTAAAGCTGGATGGGAGGGTGGAATGGACACGTCCACATGTGACGATCTTTGGTGGTCTGTCCGTTCCAGAGAAAAACACTCAGATCAGTAAAACAGTCATTAAAAAGAGTATTGAATATGTCCACAGTTGTTTCTCATTCATTTCTATGCTGTCTCACCTTCACCTTCCCATTAACAAGCGCCCCCAAGTTGCCGGGGTGATCAGCGTTCCTGATGTCGAGGTCGTGGGACGACACAAACAACTTCTTGTTTCTGAGGCAGAAGAACTGCAGCTCAGTCAAGCCAACCTGCAGCGCGTTCCCCCAATTTGACAGAATCTCCATGGTGACGTACAACGCCGTGGTGACATCCATCAGGGACTGCCTTCCCTGCGAGACCAGCACCCAAAAAAAACCCATTCACCAACATCACACCCAGCGGTGATATGCATATCATGAATAATCAGTCAGATCTGTGAGATGATGCGACAGACTCACCGGCTGTTTGCTATAGTCGGTTTTGACACTCTGAGGAATGTTTTGGCTGGGAACAGGTTCAAGTTTCTCCAAAGCCTTCAGCAGCTTCTGCTGTTGCCTGAACAGAAGGATCAAATCCGTAAATCATCTGCTGGCTGTTTTGTTCTTGACCTTTTTCAGTGGAGAGAGACGGCTGAGCTCTGTGGTCGCTACGCTGGTAAATAGTTCTTTAAGAGACAGTGTGAAAACACGAAACCTGATGATTTGAAGGAAAAAAGAAATGTTTTTTCATTGAGAATTTGTACTTTCTGTGTAACTGACCTGTAATATGCAATTTTGTTTAAAAAAAATAGTAGAATAAACTTTTCTTTTAGAGATGCTTCTCCTTATTTTTTCTCTCAGCAGGCAGATTGTCGCAGCGTTTCTATGTCAGCCTCTGTCAGCCTACCTGGGGCCCATGAGTGTAATTCTCTGCATGGCCAGAGTGACATTGTTCTCATCCCTGTCGTGGGGGTTGTGCTGCACTAAGCCATTCATCATCTGGCTCCCTCTCGCCTAGGATAACAGAATGAAAGAGGCAAAACATAAAGGCGTTTTTAGTTCAAGGTTCACATGACAGCCTGTCACAGCGTATATCACACAGGACTCATGGAGAGATATTAGTATCACAGATATCGGAACGTAGCAGTGTGTATCTGCAGTGAAACAGTGAAAAAAAAAAAAAAGATGTTGGGTAATCCAATGATGGCCTTGGTTATTTAAACATGCAAAAAGCATAATGAGTGCCAGACAGACCGTGCTGCGACTGAAGAGCTCAGCATTCTGCGCAGGCTCGTTCTCTCTCTGGATGGCCTGCCGGACTCTGCACGCAACCTCCTCTGTGTCTCGCTCGTCCACGGACGCCTTCCTGACTGCTGACAGCGGTCTCTCCGTACGACTCCCCGACCCTGACAAGAGCAGCAGGCACTTTTTGAACAAACACTGATTCATCTATCAAATATTTACGGAAACGTTTTTTTTCCCACAATTGTAGCTAAAAATAGGAAGAGTCTTCTGTCGCCTCTGACTCTTTTGATTGTGATTTCTTAGAGCTTTAACCATTTGTTCAAAAATGACAAGAGACTCACTCTGCCCATCCCAGCTCTCTTTTGAAGGCGGTCTGTCTAATGTTTTGCTTCTAACCAGCATCGGCTTGGTGGGGATGAAAGTGTCGACATTGTCTTTCCTTTTTGCAGACAGAGAACGTTCAATCTTGCGACCTGACAAAGGAAAGAGAGAAAACAAGCGACACCATGATGCTCATTCAGTCATTATTGCTGGCTTGCTTCCCGCATATCAGTGTACAAAACATGCACTATTTCTTGTCTCAATCCCCCCAAAAAATCAATGACAAATTTACATATGATCCCACCTTTAGGTGAAGGTCCAAAGTCCAGGACGATGAGGTTTGCTGAGTCAAAATGGCCGTGTGAGCCGCTCGCCCGGGTGCTGGCCGAGGACTTGGAGGAGGTGAGAGGTAGCCCCAGTTCATCCAGGCTCTCGGTGCTCTCGTCCCTCTCGATGTGCTCCTCTACCCACTCCTCGTCTGACTCCTCCCCTGCAGAGTCGCGGCTGCTCCGCCGCATGCTCACCTCCAGGCTCCGGCGCAAAACCTAGTTTACAAAGGTCAGTGTTTATGTACACACCCATGCACACAGACATCAGGCTGAGCTATCACAGCCATAAACAGACAGGCAGTCAAACTGTTCCTTTGATTTGTATGAGGGGCCAATAAAACTGAGAATTAAACGCTGTTGGACTAACAAGACTCAGAAAACCGGCTTGAATGTACATTTTGTTCATTTGCTCACCTTCACTTCCTCGAGGTTGAGAAGGACCTTCTCGTTGTGCTCCTGGTTCGTTTGACCTCCCTGACCCTCAGGCATGGAGCTGAAGGAGCGCGACGCCCTGCAGGGATCCCTCGGGCACCAGGGGCTTCGAGGCGAGCGCGAGCTGGAGCTCTGTGCGAAATGTGGCGATTGGGACAAAAGGGGGGAAAGGCAGAGATGGAGAGATGCTAAGTAGTACAGACAGTTGCATCTGACACAAAGCCCCTCCCCTAAAAACAAAACACCCACACATACAGGCTTCATAGGCATTGTTATGTCTTCACTCTACCTCCATGTCTACACTCTCAAAGGGCTCAAAATCTTCTGAGTAGCGCTTTTCTGGCGATATCTGCAAACTTGCTCCATCCTCTGTTCGAATTTTAACAGATTCCTGCATAACAGTACAAAAGACGTTCACATGCAAGCTCTCAGGATCACAACCTATTATTATTCAGTAGCAGAAATGACGAGCTAAGTAAACAACAGCGCTCTAACCTGCACCCATTCTTTCCTCTGGACCTTCCCAGGGGCGGTGTGGCTCCTCTTCTTGTGGGCTTGCTCCGGATTACGACTATCTTCAGTTAGCTGGTGGGCGCTTCTACAGACATCTGCCGATGAGTCACAGCACAGAAAGGAACATGAGCAGCGTGCAGCAGACTACTGCCTCGGAGTAGAGGGAACACACAGTCACACACACAGATGGTCCACAGCACATAAGAGGAAGAGCAGGAAAAAAACAGGCTGCCAGCTACAACTGTCACTATCATTTATTCACTGAGACTGGGCATGTGATCACTCCATGCAAACTACAAGCTAAGGGGTGGTGGCTATTAGCTGGTGCTCCATATGGTCCAGAGATGACAGCAGCAACAAAAAAAGGGTGTAAGATGGTCGAACTTGAACATGAATAAACCACGATTTTTTGAAATTAACTTTCTGCCGCACAATACTGAAAAAAGTATGAGGTTCTCTCTTTTTTTGAAAGTCTTTTCAAAATAGCCCAGCAGGATCATACCTGCTGTGCGTGCAGGCCTCCATGCAGGTGGAGAGGTGGCAGACTTGTGGCTGGAGCCCTTGGGCCGCTTCCTGCTGGCTTCTGCGTTGGCTCCATTCAGGTAGATAGAAAAGCCTTGCTCGAGTCGTTCCAACTCGATCTCTCTCGGGTCTTTCACTTTAAGGCGCTTTATGATTCTGAGGAGCAAAGACAGCTTATAACTTCCTGTGAAACTATATTGGAAACGAAGCAAGCTCTCATCACATGACTGACGGAGCAAAAGAAGGATGCAAGACTCGAAATAGAACATCACACCACGTTAAGCTTATCCAATCTTCTCACTTTTACCGCTCAAAATAACATTTATTTCATCTCTCACAGAGGGAACACAACTAATCAGTGCTGCTAACAGGCAGCACTGAGAGTCATGGAGGAGTTTCGTATCCTCCTCAGTGAAATTCAATCTGTCCCTCCCCAGCAGCCCCGTGCTCACACTTCACCTGTTTTTGTGCTGGAGTGCGATTAAATATTCATCCAGAGTGTCATCTACAGCAGAGGCGAGCTTCTCTCCTTGGCACGTCGTACTCTCCTTCAAGAAGACACGCGTCAGTAAACAATGAGGAGTCGCAGAAGCCGACGTCAGCTGTTTGAGGTGAGCAAACAGTCCTAATATGCCTCATTGTTGTACAGATACTCACGTTTACAAACCTTAATCAATACACACTTTATTTGGTGCATCACAACATTTACACAGACAAAATGCTTTCTCCTCTAATCTGGTGCGAGTTCGGTGCAGAGCAT
Organism: Malacoctenus triangulatus; assembly: GCA_032274725.1. Lineage (NCBI taxonomy): Eukaryota > Metazoa > Chordata > Actinopteri > Blenniiformes > Labrisomidae > Malacoctenus > Malacoctenus triangulatus. The sequence continues at coordinate 10,555,445 of JAUESE010000101.1, forward strand.
GCAACGTGCCAGCCTGTTAGGTTTAGGGTACACTGTGTACCAACTGACTACTATGAATAACTTGCAGTTTTTGAGTCTCTCTGACGCTGAATGAGTCTAGTTTACCACAATTTTGATGAAAATAAATGTACGCATTCAGCCAGTGAGATTATTCCATCATATTATCCCAATTAGCTCTGCTGTCACCAGCTGCTTAAAGAATCCCCACAAAAACAAACTCTTCAAGCCTCCTGACTGGTGCAGACGCACAGAGGCAGCAGAGAAAGAGAGCCCAGCGGATAAACACTGCTGAAAATCCTGCACAAACTGAATGACAGTCCTGACTCAGCATGTGCCAACCTCCCTGTGGAATAATTCCAGTATTTGAATGTCTTGTCAGACTCACAGGGTGGTGCCATCCTATGCCCACTAGGGCTGAACAGTGGTTGCAGGGAAACTGGAACAAAGGCTATTGCAAAACGGGAACAATGTGTCTCTGCATAATACATGAAGCATAGCTCTCAGTTCAAAAACTGTCAGTACACCTTACAAAATTTCAAAGTGAGCCATCATCTGAAGTGTCATACTTGTGTAATAAATAACCAGATGTTATAAAAAGTATATAGAATCATTCTTTATGAGCTCTGTTAAAACTGACTACAATATATCTGTCCTACCAGGATTCTCCAGTCACACAAACACACTTCATTCAGACATGAGTGGAGCTGAGTTTAGGAGTGTGCAAGGTTTCACAACAAACAACATGACAAGTGTGTTCAGTTAATATAGGGGTGAAACCACGGTGTAGCAATTTGTCAGATTTGTTGAGGCAGTGAGATGACAACAGTAGGCTGTGACATCGCTCAACATGGCTCAGAGTTAATTTGATGATTTTCTCTGATGCTAATTGTTGTTTTGAAGTGTAGAGTGACCATGAAACCCATCTTACAGGGACCTGCTCTTATGGGTTTGCAGTCATTCAGAAGGAAGATTATTCAAGCAGCAGCAGGAGCAGCAGCGAGTGCACAGAGAACTTATTGACAGTTCACAGAATCCTCCCTGCTAAAGGCAGCTTGTCACAAAATTGAGTTGAATCTGGCTCTTGAAAGAGCTCAACTACAACGAGTCTGCATGCACCACAAGTTAAAACATTTTACAAAACTGCCATTTTCTGAGAATTATTGCTATATCCTGACTTGTTGTTATATTAGCTTAGGCTCTTGATGTCTACTTGTCATGTCTCGAATAAAACAAGTAAATTTGATTTGAGAGATGTGCAAGAAAGGAGCAAAGCTTGTCAGCATATTAGTTCCCTTCAGTTCATGCTGTATCACCAAAACACCATGCGTAGCCATTAAGGAGAGCAAAAAAGCAAAGCCCCTTACTTAGTTCCTACAGCTAGGTTACAGCAAGGGTCAGTGGCAGGAGCACAAGAGGGGCGAGGAAATAAGAAGGAAGAATAGAAAATATTTGTTAGTGGCAGAGTATGAAGGTCCAGAGAGTCAGCTCAGACTGCTTTAAGATGGCATGCAACGCTGTTGTTATCAGGGACAATAAAGGCAGTAGATTGATGAGAGTCACATGCAGATTAAAAAGATGAGTCTGACAAAGGAGAATAAAAAAATTCATTAAACTCTTCTTTTACCTGGACATCCATAGTGTGACTGCAGGTGATGCGGCTCACATGTTCCTAGCCCATATTTCAGAGACAGATTCGACCACTACTCGGGCAAATGTCTGAAATCTGTGCCGTGTTTGTTCAGCACTGCAGAGACACACAGATGAGAAACCCAAGGTTACCCGTGACATGAAGCCTCAATTGCCTTGGATGCAGTTGGTTTAAAATGTCGCCACACCCGCTGGACGCTACAGCAGAACAAATACACCTCAGCGCGCTGTCACAGTGACGCTGCTTACCTTTTTATTGCCAGGTGTTCGCGCAAACCCATTTATAACACTGTTACTAAGCGAACTACAGCGGGGAGCAGGCAGAGAAACGTTTGTCAATTAGGTTTCCCACGAAATGCACATAAAACAGCCATTGTGGTTTGAACTGACGCTACGGGTAAACTGTTGGATTTTTTTTTATTTTCTGCATCGCTCTTGATTTATTTGTCATCGCATAAATTAGCACTCGAAGATAGCGGTTTGGACACCGTTAGCATCTCAGCTAGGCTAGCTCTAACGCTAACAACAAACTGAGAAAGGCTAACGAGTTAGCATTTTCATGAAAAAAACACACAAAAACTCAGTGCAGCTTTTAAAGTTCTCCACAGAATCAACTCCGACTCGAATAAATGTTTTGAAAAAACTTACGGTTCACGGAAAACCCGCACTTTGTCCGCCACACATTTGGGTAAAAACGACTTTTTCTGTGTTTTCTCATGTGCCCAGTGCGTTGTGTTGGTTGTTACCAGGAGAGCTGTCAGCCAATGAGAAGAGCCGCATCGGAATTAGACACGCCCCCTCCTCTCTGTTCCCTGCCTCTTGCATCTTTCTCTCTCCTGCCTCCCTCCCTGCCGCTGCCCTGCTCCCTGCCTCCTCACCCCGCATCACCCCTCCACAAAAACTTCCTCTGCCAAACCACTAGTGTTGCCTAAGTCTCTGAGTCAATTAGGTCTGAACACACATTCATGTGGGATTCATTGCTGACTCAAAGATTGTCCACAGTGGTGAATGTGTGTGTGTGTTTTCAAAGACAAAGGACTGCAGAGAAAAAAGGTGATCTGACAGTTAAAAATCACACAGGTGTTCAAAATTCAACACTGTTTTTATTTCTTATAAATCAATACATTTTATTATAAAAAAGGGCAAAAAGGGGGATCAGAAATAAAACCATTGCAGATGTAAACCAAATAGATCAGGTTATGGCCGCTCTCTCACACTGACCACCTGTAGCAGATTGACCAATATGTCTAATCAACACTCATTCAATCATCCCAAAAAACACCATAGGCTAAACCTCAAAACTCAATCTACAGTTTGGAAAAAGGTTTCAAATGGAACATAATGAGGTTGACATCAATCTCTCTGCAAAGCATTTCCAAGTATAGCAAATTAGCATGCTATTGGGTTTTGTGCAATTCATTACAACCATCACCAGCAGCAGTCAACATTGTGAAGTGCGCACACAATTTATTATCTTTTTTTTAATATAAGTAGTTCAAGGATGTAAAGACTCAAACTCCTGAAGGTAAACAATGTAAGCTTCACGTGGCGCCCAGTGTTAATAGTCCTGAATATAACGGAGGTTTGGGTGTCTTTCAACTGGAAATGGCCGAGACCTCGCCGTGTTCGGTTTGTTGTGTTACATACTTCCTAAAAATGACATCAATGAGGCAGCTGAGGAAAGCAAACCTTGTGGGTTTTTTTTTTTCTGTTGCACGCACCTTCAACTGCTTCTTGAAAATCGGTGGACATAAAAAGAGTAGATGCTAGAGGTCAAGAGAGAGCACAGCAGCTGCCTAAACAAGCCGAACTGCTCACTGCACTAGTAGCACTCAAAAGTCACGCAACACAGAAGAGAGGCTGGGTCTGTTCCCATGAAAACCACATCGGATTCCGAGTTAACAATGAGACTTTCAATCGACCAAGTACAAACGGAACTGTGATTTGTAAAATGCCCTTGTGACAGAATAGTAGTTCATCACTGTTCGCCATGTGACTTGCAGGCTGACAGATGTGAAGGCAATAAGAGTGGAACCAATTCATTACCCCGACACTCCGATAGCCAAACTTAAAAAGTCTAATCCATAGTTTTGATGGGTTTCGGGGTGAATCTCTTTTGGTAGTAACACATTACTTTGTAGACAGGCTGCCTAAAATTCCCTTCTTCTTTTTATATTTTATTTATTCCAAAGCAACTCTTTGTACAAAATATATCTGCAGCGTTACCAGGACAAAGCTATCAGTGTGGTCATCGTGGGACAAGTCTATGGCTTTCCGATGCCTGTTTAAAAACCAAGCTTTCACTGAAGCTAACTCTGCTGGGTTACAGTCGGGAGGTGTACAAGATAATGGACCACATGGCCGATCACTAAAACAAAACAAAACAAAAAAACATGTGGGAGGAGAAAAAGTCAAATAATAACTTAAATAGAAGTGCTTAAAACATGAGTTCGTAGAGCCCTTTCGAAAACCAAATAAAAAGTTGCAAAGCCGAAGTCCCACCCCAACAGAAGAGGAGAGCGAAATGAACAGCTGTCATGGTAATACTCATATCCATCCAATGATTCACAGATGCACAGTTCACTTATAGGTCATTTCGTTCACAAACTTTACTTGTTTTCTGGTCAGTGGCCCCCCCACGTCTGTGAGCCACGACTTCCCTCTGTTTCAAGCCTGTCCGTAGTGGGGGAACACTCTGTCTCAGTACACCTCCCCTCCTCCTCCCCCACCTCCGCCTCCTGTGCCATCAGTGCAAGCTCCTCCTCCTTTTTCCGGCGCTCCAGCTCCCATTCTACGAAGGTGTCGAAGAGGCTGGGCCACGCTTCGTCCTCGCTGTAGTTACTCAGGTCGGGCCCGATGGCCTGAGTGAAGTTCAGGAACATGTTCCACGTGTCTCTGGAGATGCCCCGGATACCTGAGGGGTTCTCTGCCAGGAAGTCCAGCCAGCGCTCCAGGATCACAGGCATGTCCTGTGTGAACACCAGCCGCCACAGGGCGATGGCGATGTCTCGCTGCAGCGAGCGCTGGCCTTCCTCGGCGTCCAGGCCGAACTGAAAGGTGAAGCGGTACAGGTCCTTGAAGTTCTCCTCACCCTGAGCATCCAAGAGCATGCAGGGGAAGCGGGAGCAGATTCCTTCCAGGCTGTCTGCCTGGATGGCCTTACAGCCCTCCACAAACTCTTTCCTGCAGACACACAAAATGCAGAGTTACAACTCAGCACTCAGACGTTTCTGCTCAAGGTGCCTGATAGGACTTTATTCATTTATGTCTCATCTTAGTTGGAGAAAATGATACCACACAATATATAATCAATGTGTTCTGAGATATTGTTTTACTTCAAATGTTTGACAAACACATTTTTGATGTTAAAAATGTGAGGAACAGAGAAAAGCCTGAAAGTTTAAAAATCCCAATTCTCTCTCTTTTATTATTTTGTGTCTAAATGTGATGCAAGCACGAGATGACTGTCCAAAAGTTACTGTAGGGCACCAGGAAGATATCTAATGCAGCAACAGAAATACATTATTGACCTGACTGAAACATTAACCTCTCTTTTTTTCTCCAAATGTTATTTCCACCCTAAGTGTTATGGACTCCAGCCCAGCCAGATGTCATTTGACCCCTACAACGCTGGAGGCTTTTCAAAGTCAAATGCAATATAAAGAGCTTCAGTAAGCATCAGTTGACAATGAAACATGTGGGCTACCAGAGTACAGTATTGTCCAAAGCCTCTGGATGGAAAAGTGCTGAGTTAAGAATCACAGGGGGGGGGGTGCAGGCCCTCGTCACAGCAGCCAGCCCAATTCATCTCTGACACCGCCTGCAGAGTAGGATCCACTTCCTGTGTGTGTCCCCCACCTGATAGTGGGTAACCTAAGAAGGCTTTATCACTGTTTTTGCCAGGACTCGCTGGAGCTTTACATTTGAGGAGTGAGGATTCCCCCAAAGGGGCACAGACCATTCACTGGTGGCCACTTTTTTTTGGACACGTCATGAAAAGCAGAGAAATAAATAAAGCTAAAACTGACCAAAATGTGTCAACACAAGCTTGCCAATTAAAACTTGTTTATAAAGGTCTACAGAATGAATCATGTCTTCATTCATCTGAAAATTTTGCTGCTAAAAACTGAAGGATACACCGACACACAACTGCACAGTGAAAGAGTGACTGACAAAAAGAGCAGAAAAAAGGCAACTCCTTCTGCCTATCAATGCACATGATTAGGTAATACTTTGGTAATACTTTGGTAATTTTTTCCTCAGAATACTGATACAATTGGGATACAATCAACAACAAAAACTGCTTGTCAAACTGAAAATAACTGCACATGTGATATCTATTACAGCTAATATACAGCCACTCTTCAAATGTGACTGTTTCTGCCAACTTTGTCTTCCGGTATGTAACAACATCCGATCTAATCATGTGCAAATGTTTAATTGTCTAACTGGGTATTGGCAGCACACTGAGGAGCAGGAATCCTTGGCAGAAATAAACAGCGCTGTGCTGAGTGAGTTGCGGTTCTGGTCATGTGGTGATGTGTCAACACTCCTGAACATGTAAGGAGGCTGTTCTGACAGGAGTTAAAGCGAGGCTGGAGTTTATCAGCTCGTAGCCTGACCTCACACATGGTCTTCCTACACACAGAAAGGGATTTGTGCATCAGGAAACTTGAGCAGCTTTCCATAAAGGAATTGTCGTGGCACAATCCTTTCGTGAAACCAGACACTCATGTGTTCAATGAAAGCAAATGTCCAAAAATGGTTTGACTGAGCCGGCCGCATAGAGGAGGCCAGCTCGCCTTCTTCCCAATTACAAAGGGAGACATCCTTGCATCAGTAGAGTAAAGGATGTTAGTCAAAAGCAACAGCACTCTTCTTGCTTCCTTCTGTGTGTCTGAAGCTTAGAAGCAGCACAATTTAGGAAAATCAAGATTAAAGGTTCAGCCAGGCTACAGAAAAAATGCTGAAATCCTGCAGGAAAAAAATTCAAACCAAGACCAAGAAGTCTGGTTTTGAAGAGCCGATAGCCAATCTGATTCCCGACCACCACCAAACACTGTAAGACAGCATTCACGAAAAGATAGTCTGGGAACTCGGCCTGCGGGAGCTCGAGAAATCCGAAAGTTTTCACACCTTTGTCTCGCGTGCTCTGCGTTCACACGGCTCCTTTGTGAGAGTGGATCAAACTGCCTGGAATGTGCTACTCAGTTACAACGGGTAAATTACAGCTTTTCAGTAAGAGCACCAAGAGATCAGAGCACCTGTGAAATGTAGCCAGATTAAAAAGGGAAATGCTTTTTCAGGGAAACTTTTTCACTGGTACTGTATCTGTAAATCTGTGTGCTGAAGTCACTTCCACATCTCCACAGAGAATCGTTCATTGTTTTCACACTGGTGCTGTAACTGTCTGTTGAACTGTGCCAATCATAAAAACAGTACAACATCACAGAAGAGAATTCAATGATTTGTCTTAACGGCACATCTCAAAGATCAGACTCACCCAAGGAAACTGAGAATCACCAACTTTAAAGTGTTATTATCTGATCTGGGAAACATTCATCATTTCGTTTTCCTCACCCTGATACATTGACGAATTCAACTGAAAAAAGGACTTTAGCCACGTGATAAGAACATAGTATGCAGAGAGCCGCAAACTGTGAACAGGATGTAACAGAGAGGAACCATTCGCAGATGTAATTTTTTCACAAGATACTGTGGGATGTTTTTTGTCGAGTATAATAAATGCAAGCATTACAGAAAACACAGTGATTGAATCAGACAGCTCTGAGCCAACAACGTGAACATCTAAGAGGAATTCCTTGGAAGTCTGTCACATGATGTGAAACCAGTCACTGCCTTTTACAGGAAGTATTGACCTTTATTGGCGAGACTGACAGTGAGGAAAGCAAACAGGAAATGTGGGGAGAATAGTAGGTGTGAGATGCAACAAAGGAATCTAATCTGGGATGTTGACGCCCTAACGGTATGTGTCTGAATCATTACGCCACCAGAGCACACTGAAAAAGTGACAAATGCCTGAATGATGAAAGTTTCCGCTTGCTTCTCTGAAATAAAGGAAAAGAAACGAACCCCACAGTCATGACACATCGATTTCTACATCGAAATGTTGAATGTAGGGGAAAATGCTGAGCTGCAGTCATTTAAGTTCATACTGATGAACGGACACAGATGGAAACAACACGCCCTGTTCCCAGAATCCCCCCTTCTTACCTTGTAAACTTGCACATGGTGGCTGCTTGAAACTTCCATGCAAGAACAAGCACCCGGAACTCTGCTGGGTCCACACACAGGTCGTTGCAAAACTTCTCCATGCCTTCCTCCAAGATGGCGTCTTCCTGCTCGTCCTTGTAACAGCAGAACAGCTCCTCAATGCGCAGCATCGAAAGCCCATCTCTGTCCAGGCAATCATCCTTGCGTGGCTCCCTCATCTCTGCGGGGTTGATGGGTGTCTCCATGGTGACCTCTAAGGCTTTGGTGCCATTCGACAGCTCGCTGGTGGCTTTGCTACATGGGGCACTCGGCTCTTCTTTGTGGCCCCCACCGCCACCAGCACCGCCACCTTTCTTGTGGGACTTGGAGCCGCTGTCCTTGTCTCCACTCTTGCTGCCGAGTGAGGACGTCGGGTTCTTGCACTTGGTCACACACTGGCCCATGTCTTCCTCCCTCGTCCCTCGCAGTCTTTCCTCCTCGCCGTCAGTCCCCGTCCGAACCACCTACGCGCCTCTGCTCTGGCCTGGCAAGACGTCTCAACATACCCTCAGGCCTGAGATTGAAAAAAAAAAACCAACAACACAAGTTTTAACTTCCATCGGAAGTTTAAAGTTAATCAGTCTGAGAATAAAATCATCCTTTAACAAAGTTCGAACCAGCAAGTCCGGAAGTTATACTACCTTTGCCAAATCTGCCAAGACACAGGGCTTAAGAAGACAGACCTAAAATCCCTAAAAATAAAAACAGAGGGAGAAAATCGTGAGGGCGTTTCTTTAGACTCTCAGATAACAAGACAAGGAAAGTTAAGATACAAGTAAAAAAGTACTACAAAAACATGAAAAGACAAAAATGGTTTTGTGTTGGGAGAGGGCACCTATGCTTATTAGACAGTTTATTACATCACATTTTTAGTTCCACTTTCTGAAAAAAGGTCATAAACAGGTAATTCAAATCGACATTAGTATGAGACAGAGGCAGGCTTGCTTTAAGAAGTGTAGCTGTTCACAGTAACTGGTTATGGTGGTCATATCAACACAACCAATTAGGTTTCTCTCTCGTTCACAAACAAAAACTGCACATAATACATCTGCAGCACAGGATGTCACTTACAGACAGTCCTCCAGCTGGCATTATCTTTCTGTTGTGTCCCATCATTGTGACCTTGACATGGGTGATGCTGAAAAGACACATTATCTTGTCATCACAAGCAGAAAGTGATAGGTCATCATTCTCAAAGATGCAGGACTATTCTGGTCAACATGCAACCAAAACGTAATTTGAGAAGAACAAACCAGCTCGCAATCGGGCAGGATTGTCCCCGATACTACTGTAGTTCCCAAAGACAAAGGAAACAGTTGATGGTGTTTGCGTTCAAAATGCTTGGCCTATTTAACGTTTGCCTCAAAAACCTCATCAGGAAGAGAGGTAGCAGCTAAAGGAATGGCGAGGACCCCGATAAGTCCTCATAAAAAGGGCCGTGAAACAAAAAAA
>JAUESE010000101.1:10595472-10609592 GCA_032274725.1 Malacoctenus triangulatus
GTGTGTGTGAGAGAGAGAGAGAGAGAGAGAGAGAGAGAGAGAGAGAGAGAGAGAGAGAGAGAGGGAGAGAGAGAGAGCGGGAGAGAGAGAGAGAACAGCGGTACAAGTAGATCAGATTGCAAAAGATTAATAGAGAGAGCTGTTCAGTTAATAAGTGAAATAGTTTTAAGGGAAATGTGAAGGACTGACTTAATGAAAAAAAGGATGAACAGAGGACCAGCTGGAGAAATTGCCTCGGAGGATGGAAATACAAAAACCTGAATTCTCACTGGGATAGTTCTCATTAAACATTTTGCACCTGTTTGGTCATGCACCGGGCTGAACGGCGTCGACGGCGACAGCGGCTTGGCCCAAAGGTTCGGGTGTGATTCAGCCGGGTCACAATCTGCATCTCATCTGTGCTCACAAAGACTCCTCCTGAAGACAAAACAAAAAAACCCAGAGAGAGAGACGAGATCAAGCCAGGATGAAGAAATTCAAAGGGGGTCTGTGCCTTGTGCTGAAAATGATGGGGTGGTTTTCTCCACTGTCACAGTAACGCACAAAGAAGGAGCAGCTGTGGTGGCAGATACAGAGGATGCCTCAGTTCGGCTAAGAGAAACACTGGGAGAGAAGACACCACGTTTTAGTCCTGCAGCCCGGAGACGGACAGGTAGAGACAAAGGTAAGACGAGACTGAAAACTTCACTTCGAACTTGCAGCTCGACTCGGGCAAAATTTGTCGATCGTCGCTGGTTTGTGGTCTCGTGAATGTGTCAGGGGAAGGTAAAGTCTGCTATCGAGGATTCCCTGTGCAGCCTGTCACCTTTCTTAACGTTAACATTCACTCTAACATGTCGCAGCAGGCGTCCGTTAATCATTTTCAAGGTGATTCAGAGTAAAGAGCCAGCTGATTAGAAAAAAGCGAGTTATTGAATGTTAAGGGTCAACAAATGAAGTGCAGTGACACCAGTTACCTTTAATCACATTTACCTTTTAATCCTCCTATAATTGTGAGTAGTAAATGGAGCATTACTGCATTCAGAAAGCCGTATTTTAAATTATATCCATTTATTTTAAATGAAATTTCTCCTGCCTGAGCTATATCCTAAAGTGTTTTTTGTCCGGCCTTCCCTTCCAATAACAAAGCCTCTTATTGAAGTCCCTGGTTACAAAAGGGTTAAAACAACAAATGTAAACGTGTCTAGATGGAGAACAAAGACAAACCTAAATGTAGTTAGTTTAAATGAAAATTCAGTTCTGAGACACACGAGACATAATGTAAACTTCAGATATTTTGATGTTGCTCTTAATCTGTCGCACATCTTCAACTGTCAGATAGAAACATCAAATTCACCATTATCTGTTGATAATTACAGATGAACTGTTGATAAAAGTTCAAATGCAAAAACAATGTATAAGCAACACATGCAAAGCATCAAGTGTTTGTGACTTTTCAATAAACAAACAATGAGAAATGAGAAGCTATTGATCATTAATTAGCAAATTTATGCATCAAATTCACACAAGATGTAATTTTGCCAGTTCTACATTTTTCCAGATGTCATCATTCGTTTGTTTTTTTACAAACAGGAGCAAATTTAGCCTGGAATTTATACAGTAAATTGAGAGGAGCCATAATGGTGGCGATGTAAACAAACGCTCAGCCAACGTTACACCGTCCTAATTCAGCTTCGGCAGTTGCCCCCCCCGGTGTTGTGGTGGGCTGCAGGACGGACACGAGCAGGTATTTTTTAGATGAATGTGTTACTTCAGGTACTTTTCTGTCCGTTTGTATAAAGAATTCACTGATGTGCGAGGATACAAAAGAGGCAGAGGATGAAGAGAATGATGATTATGCAATGTTGCCTGACAGTTCAATGACCTCATCCTGCTTTTCATCTGAGCTCAGCTCACTTTGATTCACTTTTATTATCCGATAAGGGAGATTTAGCAGAGACACAAAGTGCACAGTTAGTAAAAAAGATACATTTTTAACAAAACACACTGATGCTTTCCAAATAGCTCAATATGCAATGTTTACTACGACTACACATCTAAGCTGGTGAGCTCTAATCAACAGGTGTCAATTGAAATGTGAAATTACGGAGTTCACATTTAATATGGGTGATTCAGCTGCTGTGAAAGGGGTGTGAATAAAAAAAACAAAAAAACCCAAATAAAGATCAAAACCACCCTGGGAGAAGCTCACATGAGGGAACGATCAATCGATGGGAACCAGGTGTTTGAACTGTGGAATCGCGACAGGTGCAGCTGACAAAAAGGAGCAGATTTGTTTCTGCCTGCACAGAATGCACCACCTGTTACAGCACGACTTGGTTCTTCATGTTCTGCAGAGTTTCATCTATTCGACATCAGCCTGAGGTGATATTCTCACAGAGGGGACGGAGCGGCGATCGAGTCTGACAGGCTGGCTGGCTGTGAGGTTCCAACCTCCACTAATATTGTGCTTTTGTCTGATATCTGCAGCCTACGGGGGTCTATGGGGGGGTGACACTCGGCACTTATAGCAATAAAACAAGCTGATTACTGACTGCCGATTGGACAGCGTCGCTGCATGCTGATGCGGTGTTACTTTCTATAGGAAAATACTTGTAGGTCACTTGAGACGAGATGAGTTCCGCGTGGTGAGCTATAGGAAAATACAATGACACCTGAGACCCGGCTCTTCCTTCACAATGGCCTTGGGAGGTGGGCCGGGATCGCAGTTCCCCAGTAGCTCAGTTTCCCGCGCGCTTGTCTTGAGATGAAGCACCCTCTCCCGCTCCACTTCATTGTGCCTCCCAATCCCTTCAATTATTTTGCACATCCAATTATTCATTCTATTCAGTCTAATCAGCTGCAAGCTTATCACAACCCCCCCCCCCCCCTCACACACACTTCCACCCCCCTCCCTAGTTGCTCCTCTCAACTCCCTAAGAACGCACACAGCGGACTAGGTCACCAAAGGTTGTTCAAGAAATGACTCAGTATGTTTCTAATCACTTTCGCCGTCCTGCTTTGTGATTCAAAGAGGCGTGCGCTTTGGTTAAGCATGAATTCTCCACCCAGGTGGTTTGACTTGCTGGAAAATACAAATATAATTATTACAGTTGTAACATTTCTATTCTGAACTGACGGTCCATACAAAATATTTTGGTTTAAATTCATGTCTAAAACAAATTGGGGCCAAAAAACCCAAATGAAGAAGAGATAAATCAGCAGATTATTAGGATTTAGCACAAACCATTACTGTTGCAGAACATATAACTATTAATCAGCCGTCAAGTCTTTGTGCCTTGATTCATCATGTCAAGTCTGCAATCAAATTCAAGTTGACCTGTTGATAAATATTAATCCTGGAGTCCGATTTGAGTCGAAGGCTTTCAAAAGTCTGACTGCGCCTATTAAGTGACTGCGTGGACTCCAGGAAGGTTTTTATTTTCACCTGAGCGATGGACTGGACACCAGACACTCCGCCGCTACAGTATGATATGGAGACCGTTTACCTCATAGGGCTGCTCAGGTCATGCGTGTAGTGTGGAGACGCATGTGAAACGCAACTGAGACTCCAGATTCATCTCAATTATATGACATCACGGTATGATGAATATGCGATTAAGGCCAAACCACCTGCTTTCATGAGGCTGAAAAAAAGAGGACAAATGTCTGTGTTGGAGTAAATTGAAGTTACAATTAAAGAGTCTAAATGTTTTTATTCTTTTCTGTCAAATTAACAACACTCAGAGAGGTGTCAGGCTTTGCTATTTTTAGCCTTAACAGCTGTGCTCTTTTGGGAGATAAGTGAGACATTGTCGAAAACCAAAAGGGGGCTTGAAAAGTCCAGAAATAGCTCTCTGGTTACAGTCTGCTTTCCTGATATAGGTGTGCGTTGAATCCTGGGGGACAATTTTTTAAGATTGTGCATGAGGTAATTCGGCTCCAGATCAGGAAAACTTCCACCTGGAAGAGTGCGAGTGAGTGGGAAACGGGAGTGTGAGTGTGGCAGACGGCTGGGCACATGGGATTTGGGAACGCACATGAGTGAACTGTCAAGTCTTCAGGGCCCAAATCAGACAGACACACAACGGATGTGGCCAGGCGATAAAAGCTGTCTGCACCCAAAGGGGCCTCGGTCCAGCTCCCAGGGGCCAAACCTTCTTGACCCACAGGCACAACATTGAGTGCAGCAGCCAGGTTATCTCCTGCCTGGCGGAAACAAAGGTTCTAACTGCTGTGCTTTGATAATTGAGGATTATTTCATTGCTATGTGACTTTTTGACACATTACAAGTTTATGCTTTGAACTGCCAAATGGGTTAAACTGCTGCTTTATGTTGAAGCTGCAGATATGTAATTACAACACAGGGACCGCTGCACCGGTGTCCTCCTGCATGGAGCTTCAAGAGACTGGGGAATAAACTCACTGCATCCTCACAACATGATGAATAACCCTGCAAACTGAACAGAATGGGGGCAAATAAATAGAGCTATTCTCTCTCCATTTGTGTTTGTTGCATCTGGAAGTTCGTGTCAAAGGAATCAGTGGCACACATACAAGTCCTGAAGGAGTTTTAATACGCATAATGACCTTAACGGCCCTGACAACTAGCATTGTGCTGAAAGGACAATGAAAAACTTCAGTGAGTGCAGAAGAAGTAGAGGAGCACAGCTTGTCTGGTGGATGTGTGATGACTGCACGGCATGCTGCTGATAGACTATAAATACAACCAAGACATGACGAAAATTAGCATGTGAATGCCTTCATGTCACTGTTAGGACTTAACAATGACAGGCCTCCTTATCACATGAAGAGCCAAACCAGATACAAACTGTGGCTCACTCAACGGTCAGATTTTTGACGACAATAATATCAAACATCTGCTGGGAGATGACTTAATTTGTCCCCACTGCCAAACCTTTTTTTAGAGCACAGCACAAGAAATGCCATGTGACCAAAGTGGATGTGCTCCAAGGCCAGCTCTTCACTTAGCCATCAAAAGACATGAGGACCCTTCACAGTGGCCCAATTGGGTTTTGAGTCGTGATGTCTAAAGAGAGCGCAAGACGCCAAGGAAACCAAATTAAGGGAATGACGTATGCTACGACAACAAATCATTTTCATGTGTAGCAAGAAAGGAAAGTATTTGTACAATCATATCAAAAACACAGAAGGTCCGATACTTTCTTTCACAAATCCATGGAATGAACCACAATAAAACACCAAAAAATGAACGAGACTACACTAAACGTGCAGCCATTCTTGGCCAATAACTCATTAAATACTGCCATGATAAGTCATTTTGTAAATTTTTAGTGTGAGTTGCCGTCTATGCCTGAGAATAACATCTACCATTGTCCTCCTCTGTCTGCAGGCTCTACAGGGATTGGATAAATGCACAAGGCTCCCACCCAGCTCCCTTGATGACTCACTAAAATGCAGTTTAGCCAGTGATCCAGCTGTGAGGGGGGCCTTGATCACACACAGGGACTCCAGGCCCGGCCTTCTGCTCCGACCCTGCAGCTGGAGGCGCTGTCAGGAGCATGAGTGTGGGAAGGATCAACCGCTACAGCATTGTGTCATCCGAGGAGGAGGGCCTCCGCCTCACTACCATGCATGGCATGAACGGCTTTGGCAATGGCAAAATCCACACACGCCGCAAGTGCCGCAACCGCTTCGTCAAAAAGAACGGCCAGTGCAACGTGCAGTTTGCCAACATGGACGACAAGTCACAACGCTACATGGCCGACATCTTCACCACATGTGTCGATATCCGCTGGCGGTGGATGCTGGTAGTCTTCACCCTGGTGTTCGTCGTGTCCTGGCTGGCCTTCGGCTTGGCCTTCTGGGTCATCGCCCTGCTGCACGGTGATCTGGATAACCCGGCCGGCGATGACAACTTCACTCCATGCGTCCTGCAGGTCAATGGATTCGTGGCTGCTTTTCTGTTCTCCATTGAAACACAGTCTACCATAGGCTACGGCTATCGCTGTGTGACCGAGGAGTGCCCCGTGGCTGTCTTCATGGTGGTCTTCCAGTCCATCGTGGGCTGCATCATTGACTGCTTTATGATCGGGGCCATCATGGCCAAGATGGCGAGGCCTAAGAAGCGAGCACAAACTCTGCTGTTCAGCCACAACGCCGTCATTGCCATGCGGGATGGGAAGCTGTGCCTCATGTGGAGGGTCGGGAACCTTCGCAAGAGCCACATTGTAGAAGCTCACGTCCGAGCGCAGCTCATCAAGCCTCGTATAACAGATGAGGGGGAATACATCCCCCTAGACCAGATAGACATCAATGTGGGCTTCGACAAAGGCTTGGACAGAATTTTCTTGGTTTCACCCATCACTATTCTCCATGAGATCGATGAGGAGAGCCCCCTTTTCGGGATCAGCAAACAGGACTTGGAGACCGCAGACTTTGAGATCGTTGTGATACTGGAGGGGATGGTCGAAGCGACCGCCATGACCACGCAGGCTCGCAGCTCCTACTTGGCCTCTGAGATTCTTTGGGGTCACCGGTTTGAGCCAGTCTTGTTTGAGGAGAAGAACCTCTACAAGGTGGATTACTCTCACTTTCACAAAACCTACGAGGTGCCGTCCACCCCCCGCTGCAGTGCCAAGGACATGGTGGAGAACAAGTTCCTAGTCCCAAGCTCCAACTCCTTCTGCTATGAAAACGAGCTGGCCTTCCTAAATCGCGAGGAGGAGGAGGAGGAGGAGGACGTGGGAGGCGGGAGCAGGGCACTGGCAAATCTCAGTCCGGACCGTAACAGCCGACATGAATTTGAACGTTTACAGGCCACCAGGGCACTGGATCAGAGGTCATACCGCAGAGAGTCAGAAATATGACCTCTACCCAATGACCTCAGGTCAGAGTTCATTATCTAAGGGTAAAAATGCAGAGCAATGCAAAGTGCCATAGGAAAAGCTGACTACTGTGAACGGGTGGAAATCTAAGGGGACACCAGTAAAAAGGGACTTAACTGGAACGAATGTGGGAAAAAGCAAGAGTGCACAGCTTAGACAACTGTGGTAAGGAATGTCTACAATCAAGGAAAAGGCTACAGAAAGACCTTCTTCCTTCATGGAAACTTGAATCTTTTTTCACATGGTCGTTTTGAGTTGAGAGTGTTTATTGATAGTAAATCCAGAAAAAAACTAATATCAGAAAAAAATACCTTATAATCAAATCTTAGCTGTAAATACATTTCTTAGGTAAGTTATGTTTTGTGTGCAGTATCAGTTTCCGAAAACACCTCTTAAAAACTAGAAGTTGCTATTACAACTTGCTCTTGGCCACAAATGATAGTGTTACAAAGCTTCTCTTCGGCTCTCCTCACGTCGCTGTAATTTGCTGGACCTGCGTTCAGTGACACATTGAAAATTCATGCACTGTAGCATTCAGATGCAGCGAGCCGTGACAAAGCATCTGACCGTGAGCCGCTGAGAACAACATGATTCAACAACCTCATTTTCGTGTTGGTGAGGGCCCAAATTTGAAATCTGAAATAGGAATCGCAGGCAGAACAAACTGAATCGAAAAGCCACATCAAGAAGCTCATTGAATATAAATGAGACTGAAAGAACACTTTAGGTCTGATTCCCCGTAGTGGTTCTTTTAAGCCACCAGCAATATTAATCGACACTTTATCGCGCACAAGCCAAGAGATACAATGACCAGTAAACCTGAATAAACTTTGCATGGGAAGGCTATAAGCTACAATTCCCAGGTTAGAATTGAGCTACGTTTTGCACTTTTGGGTGAAAATCTTCCTTTGTAACATATTTTACGAGTAATACATGTGAGTCAATTACACCTGTGTCCTTTTAATGGTCAAATTTGGAAAAGAAAACTGGCATATCAATGCACCTTATGTGCAATTTTCTCTCATTCAAAATGAATCTATGCACATCGATCTATATTCAATCAAGTTCTGCCTGAGACAAAGTAAGGCGGTGATGTCGCTTTCATCAATACTTAACGTGTACCAAAATAACCCCCCCGAATAGAAGCTTCATTGGGAAAATGATTTGTTTATCAAATCAATTTGACAATTGATGCATTTAATTTTGAAACAGATGTGTGGAAAAAAGAGGCTAATCTCTAAAAACGTGCACAGACTGCAAGAAGTTCACTCTATGTCAGAACTCAGCTAAAGAGATGTTCTCTGATGTGGATGAAACAGAAATTCATGGGGCGTTATCCCCTCTAACAGGACCCAGCTGAAATGTTTAACAAAGACACATCATAAGACCAGATGTCTCTCCGGCGCTTTGTGTTATGTTAATAAGGTTAGAAAAGTCCAGATGTGTTAGCAGACTCACTGCGGCTGGCCCGACGTTTCGATTCATTTCACATCAACAATGAGTAAAATTAGCTGCTTTTTTTTCCATGGCATTAACAACAAAGACCATTTCTGTTTGAAGTGTACCTGGATTGGCCTGATTATCACATGACTTATGTTTTCTTAGGGCAAAAGCCAGGATAAAAACAGACAAACAACCAAAAGTATTATTAATTTCTTTTGTGTATTTGATCCCTAATACATTCACAAACTGTAGATAGCAAAACGCAATTAAGCAATATGCTAATACAAGGAGTTAGGATGGAGCAGAGGGGTCTGGATGAAGCAATAAACACTGAAGCACATCTTTTTAAATCACTCTTGTTTCATGTATCTTAATCGGTCCCTCGGATGAAGCTAAAATACATTTTCAGCAGTTCAGACCAATAAACAGGCGAGGAACGTGAATGACTGTACAGATTTTTAGGTGTTATTGTACCTGTATGCATAGGATTGCTCAGTTTTGATACCAAAGCAACGGAGTGTAGCTCAGACTTAAGGTTTGATTTGACTGGTCCCTCAGTAATCTTTCACAACCAGTTTGGACTAATTATTAAAATCTGAAGAGTCGTAATCTGAGAAAAAGTGTTCACACCTCAGTTTCATAATATCCTTTCAAAACAAAAGAGACTGTCTAGAAAATCTCAGTAGCTCATGATGAAATAAAAAAATGTCTTAATAGTTACATAATAATCAGTTGACATGATAGCCATTAAAGTGAAACATGAAGGTATTACGCATGACAGCGCTGCTTTTATTGACAGTACTTAAAGGGACCCCCGTTTATTTAGATGCTCCGCCAGAATCTGTCGATATAACCTGTATGTCGTCTCACAGCACTACTCATCCAATCCAGCTGATGTACTTTTACCTCACTGAAATGCAGATGTCATGTTCAACAAGCGAATGCGTTTCGATCAACTGTCACAGATTAAAAAATACAAACGCGTAAGGGAGAACAAAGAACCATAAAATGGTTGAACTCTTGGTCACAATGACTAGTATTTTCCTAACAGGCAGTTAAAACTATGGAGATAACTTTGAGTCTGCAATATTTATTTGGTTACATGATGCTTTTGTAGGAAAATGTAGGGAAATTGTAAAATACAAATCTTACCTTTTGGCTAAGTGAAGCGTTCTTTACCCAACCTGAAACCTTTTTAATGCTCATTACCTTCTGGGAAGGTTGCGTACACTGATGTGTGAAGCCTCTGCACCTACTCACAAAATGTCAGTGGTAAATAGGGTGAAGAGTGAACAGCTTTTAACACTGAAATGCATAGTTCAATCATTTCTACAGAATATTTTTTCCAGAGGTTGTTTCAGCTTTCATGTTGCCCACCTGAGCCCTTAAAAAGAAGCACACACAAAGGTTTTAGCTAAACATAAGAAGTTTATAGTGTAAAAATCATAATGATGTTATAAGAGGATAATAGGGAGCAGCAAGGCTGAACAAACCTGCTTATTTTTATACAAAGTTCTTTTTGATAGAATACAGCAATCAATATTTATCTGTTTATACCAGCGTACTGCAATGAAATCACTCTCAAGAGGCAACATATATTTCTTGTCTTAGTTTTAAATGATTTATTTTCTGTTGTTTCCTCTTCTGCACAGACGCTTCTGATTTCACTGGTATTTCTCTTAAAGGGATGATTGGGAAATAAAAAACAAAACAACAAAAAAAACACCTTTGACCTCTGTAGAAGTCTTCCTATGTCCAGCGAAATGTCTACTGGGCTTTTGATTTTAATTCAGAGTCATTTGAATTATTCAATTAAAAAACTAACTGTGAAAAATATACTGTTTTTATCTCTTTTTTTTCCAAAGTGGAGCGATTCAAATCCTCGCGCTGGGCTTGGAGGTTGTGGAAGCTGAGCTAATACTCGACCGCGAGGGCTGATTAAGATGAGAGATCAAGCTTCGTGTCACCAGTCAGATGACTTCCTGGTCTTGAGCCAATTATTCAAGAAGGTTCATTAATTAATCACCGTGACACACAAACAAGCGTTGGGCCGGGGGCCTTTTGGCCCTGCGGACCTGGGCAGCAGGCTTTGCTCTGACATTGTCACATCCACTGGGTAACAACACATGAGAGGCTGTTGCGACGCTCCCACCTCGGAAGAAGCCGACAGAATTAAACCACTAAAATGTCACCGTGGCCTTTTTAACAGAAGACATTCTGACAGTGGCGAAACAGAGGCGCGCATGCCTTCCCAACGCCACATTGTCATGGCTTACAGGGACACTCGGACAATACAGACGCGTTGTTTGTGTTTCCATCGCTGTTTTTCTTGTTAACACAAATATAAAACACAGAAAATGTATGTTCTCAAAGCTAAATACAGGCTGTCCTCTATTCTGGGGAATCAACTGAAAACTGGGGATTTTAGTGATCTTTTGAGAAGTAAAGCTGATCTATAAATTCTGGAGAATAAACATTGCAGTGGTTTGAACATTTATTAGGTGACATTAGAGAAAAAAGACAACCACACTGAGGACACGGTGGTTGCACCCTAAAGCATGACAAAATATGTGCAATTTTTATCATCACATCTGTATTCGCAGTTCACAGTTAAAGTTAATGAAATCATCAGCAGCAGTGAAGACATTTTTGGCGGGTGATGTTTGATCCTGAACTGTTTGCACCCGATCTTTGACCATCCGTTCTTGCTAAATAATGCAGGTTGGGGTGATTAAGTCACCCACAGTGAGTGACAGATGTAGGATTATCATGCTGGCCATGGTTGTGCTGAGCTCAGGCGTTGGATCTCTGCACTAACTGACACGGGGATCACTCAGGCTCCGCTGGAAGCTTTTGCCAAGTTTGATTATATAACATGAACTGGACCGTGTAGGTCGACTTTTGTGTGACTTGGCATTGCACGTAAAGAGTGAAAGTTAGGCGCTGAGGATTAGTGGTATGCTGTGGTAATGAGTGATTTTTTTTTCATTAGTGCTCCATGGGTGGAGGGGCCTCAGGATTGGACTTGAGTCTGTAAATGAGCTGTCTTTAGATCGCTGTGATGTCAAACTGGTGTGCTGCTATAGAAGGATTAGACATCAAGAGGTCCGGGATAATTGAGAGCATGTCAGGATAAACTGCGACGGTTGATATATAATCCCAAACACATGTCGTACAGACGGGATGGGTGCAGCCTCCTTTTTGTTTTCATTCTTAGTAAGTATAATCCCAATGCTTTGTGAACCTTGTCCAGGCCCCAATGTTGTCATATTTTTATTGTGTTTTTTGTTGCAAGTCTTTGCAGGAAATGCCAATAAGTTTCCAGCTGCCTGTACCACAAAGCTATAGGAGTGATACTCCTGCTGCTCAAGCCTCTCCCTTCACACTTTCCACTCCTGCAACTAAAACCTAATAAACCTATTAATTACTGGATGGAGGCGGTTGCCATGTAACCAGCTTGCTGGAAAAAAAAAAAAAAAGAATAACTGCAGATAGAAATCAGCAAAGGCACAACTCCAACTGCACTCATGTTCATTGTGAGAACTCTACATAAGGATAGGTGAATAGAGGAAAAGAGACAGATAGTCAGCTGTAATGTTTTTAACGATTTTACGTCACCAAGAAATTGTGTCTAAATTATGCAACAGCAAAGCCGACAATCGCGCTCCCGTGGGATCGTCCCTTCTGTGACTCCCTGGGAACAGTTGATTAGGCCAGCTGGGGTCTGGACTCACACGTTTGCTCACATGACGTAAAACAAAAAAACCCCATCACACCTACTAAAGTCTTTGGGAACCAATTAAAGGGTACAGAAGGATGCGAGGCAGTCGCCATGCCAGGATCTCGACCAGCCAGCCCATATAGACGAGTTATAATTAATGCAGGAGCAAAATCCCTGTAGCCCGAACTGTTGATGACAGTAAAATGAGGGGAAACTGTGTTGAAGGGGCTATATTAAGCTCCTCAGTGTCAAACCACATGTGGCTCTGTAGTCACTGCTCGAAGTACTCCCAGTTAGTTCCTGTGAGAATATCACTCAATCAAAGAGTTCTATGTTACTGTAACTATGTCTGGCTGAGGAAAAGTAGTGTCGCTATCCCCCATATATGAGCTCATCACCAAGTCCCACAAAGGAGCAGCGGAGCGTAAATGTGGGCCAAATGATAATGAATATGGATCCAATACAATTCCAATCGACTCACTGTTATTCAACACTGTGCGAGTGGAAAATGAATGATTGCGTATATTAAGAAGGCAAATGATAATGTGATCATGACAGAGTTCATCACAGGTTTCTACAGTTGTCATCATAGGCCAACTTCCATCCAAATCACAGTGAGCTCGGCCTTCAGCTCAAGTTGTTATAGAGGATCTTCCTATTTTCCAGTAACACTGTGTATGAGTATGAATACCTTTCTCTCTGTGATTGACTGTCGTTAGCTGTGATCAGCTCAAGCCACTCTACATTGGAAGAGCAGGACAGAAGGAGGATGGAGGGATGGAGGGATGGATGGACAGCAGCCTGCATGTCATGCTGAAGTGCTGCTGAGCTGGCACAAGGTACAAGAGGATCCATTTTGAGATCCGTCAGAGCGGTGGGACTTCATCCAACAATCGCGACATGTTTTGTTGTCGGTTCCCCAGACTGAAGATATGCAACAGCCCTGTTCTGCTACCTACGCTTGTCAGCTTGTGCACAAAGCCCATTGTGTTGCTTATTAGCAGTCAGCTGTGCGAACACACCTAAAACAATACACGCGTACGAGTCATCTGACACCGCATCACCCCTCTCACTGGGAACCTCGTCTTTTACTCTACGACCTGCGCGAATACTTCCATGCTAAACTGTCGTCGCAGTAACAGCGTCATTCCTAATGAGGATGCAATTCGAAGCTCTCGCCTGAGAGAGGAGCCAGGTGCAACATTACACATGCTGACACGTTATATTTCCCATCTAATCCCGGATACAGTAGGTGCCTCTGGTCTCTCCTGATTCATGGAGCAACATGAATGGACAACCTGAGGGGACACGAGGAGGGCACTCTCATTTCCTGCCTCTCAACCTGCCGTAATTACCTCTGTGGGCCCAAAAGGCACTCCGGTCGTCTTGGAGGAAAACGAGAATGAAAAACAAAGACGTTGTGTTGTGGAGTGAAAATGAATAAAAATCAAACATAAATTTGGAGCACAGCTCAGAGACACGAGGTGAGAAGTATTACCTCTATTTACTTCAGATATTTATTGGAAAATGATCCTCGTCTGAATCTCGGTGCACACCATGTGGTTGGAATTGGTCTATTTCCCAGTCCTGCTAAACAATTTAACAGAACATAACAAAAAAATGTAATCCATGTTTTTTTCAATGGTATTAGATGAGGTTTTTTAGGAGCAGCTGTTTTCAGCCTCGTGCAATGGAGCTCTGAGGTATATGTGATGCTGCAGCAGCTGCTGCTGAGTAATGAGCAAAATGTTGCTAATAAAAATCAACAGTACAAATTGTAAACAATGATTTCTTCTGAGAGTTGAACAAACAGATTATTCACTCGCTTTCTGTGTGAGTAAACCTGAATGAAGGCATTCACAGAGGCCATTTCGAGAGACATTCAATACAACAAACTGGAAGCTCGTGGGCCCGAGTTTTACTGTAGTGAGCCAAGAGCCGGTCGAACAGAAAAAGACTCAGCAGAACCATGTCTGTCCCATCAGTGAAGTCATGAGAACAGACGCTACAGTCTCTCTGGTGTCCCTCTGGGATGGACTCACGTCTCTCAGCACCCACTGCTAATGCAGCGCTCTGTGGGAAGGCAGAGGGCATGGGATCCCAATAAC
>JAUESE010000101.1:10609824-10619856 GCA_032274725.1 Malacoctenus triangulatus
CACACACACACACACAAACACACACACACACACACACACACACACACACACACACACACACACACACACACACACACCACCCCTCCTTCCATTGCCTACCTCCATCGCACCAAAACACACGAATCATCGCTGGCTGGCTGGCTGGCTGGCAGCGCTCCGTCCCAGGACACAGGTTTCGCTCCCGCCGTCTCCAGTGTCACACAGAATGGAGGTCTTTGTTGTTGCAGAATCAATACAGGATCTTCCCTTGCAGCAATGGACGGCTTGTTTTGATATGGAGAACAGTGTCCCTTTTAACGTAAAATAGAATAGAGAGTAAAATTGAGAAGCGGATCCTGCCTGTGTGTATTTTTCTGCATGAAACTATTTGCATTGATCCAAACAGATGCGACTCTGAGGGCCCCTGAATGACAAGCACAGAGTTTTGTTGGAAAAACTGCATTATCCCCTGAAAATACACAGCTTACCTAAATAATTTGGGAGTGCACTGAGATACTTTTACACTGTGAACATTTTTTCTGTCTGTGAAAGTCAAAAGAGGCATTTGGATTCCACTCGTTCAAATTGAAGACAGAGAGCTTGCTGATTTTTTTTTTTTTTTAAATGGCTGCACAAAGCAGGTTGAATCACACATTTATGTGAGACTTTAATCTTCTGCTTGGTCAGTAATTCAGCATTAAAAGGTAAAGAAAGTTTTCTCTTAACTCAAGGCAAAATTTCCCTCGCCCGAAAGTTGGGACCTTTCCCGAAAATGACACAAAATAACAGCAAATTTGTTCCCATTGCATATATAGAATATATAGAATATATAGAATATAAGTACAAAGAGTACAAAGACTGAAAATTAAGCTAACAATGAAAATGAGAGAAATTACAGAAAGGACAGGAAAAAGACGACAATTTGAATGAAAAAAACTAAAATAAATACATAAACAGGTAAAGCTTATTTCATTAAAAAAGCAAGGTCTGTTTAATTAGGCCTCACTAACAAGAAAAAAACATACTCAGGTACAGCTGCACTGTAAGTATCTGCTTTTAGTACCGTGTTTAATTAGTCCATCTCTCTCCTCTCCTCAGTTGGTTCGGTGTTTAGTTGAACACTTCGGGGGTCAGCTCGGGTTAAGTACTTATTTACCTTCCTCCCTGACTCTGGTCACGCGGCCGTTGGGCTCCGACTGAACGCTTTGCCTCGTGAAGGGCGACATCTTGTGCCGCTGTGGGGACGTTACAACACTGTGGTGCAGCTCAGCCGACTTCAACCAATCAGATGAGAGAATGCTGTGGAGTCGTCAGATTGACCAATGGGTACTGAGGTCATTCACAGACAATGACGCGCAGCCTGTTGTGGAGCTGAACGATCCATAAACAGATTTTTACGCTTTAATAAAGCGAATAAGTCAGGTAAGAAGCGCTTTAATGCATCGTAGGATGTGAAAGGTGCTGCTATTTTCTTTCAAGAGTGTTTGATTTTGTATCCAGCGTTAGAAATCCATGAAACTACCTCATGAGCTAATGAATGGTATTGCTAGCTAAAAGCCAGCGTTAAATTCCCTCGATTTCCCAGTGATATTGCACCAAAGCGTCACGATGCGACCTCGTTAGTACGTTCTCTTTTGAAGCGCTCTTGTCAATTCAAGCCTGTGGTCGGTTCTGCTAGGATGAAGGTGGTCAATCTGAAGCAAGCGATCCTGCAGGCATGGAAGGAGCGATGGAGCGACTATCAGTGGGCCATCAACATCAAGAAAAACTTTCCCAAAGGTGCAACGTGGGACTATCTGAACCTCGCAGGTTGGTCGTGTCTATTTGGGACGTTTGCAGTCCTCCTTATCTGATAAGTGCTGCGTCTCTAAATGCGCTTTATTTTTTTGTAGAGGCCCTGATGGAGCAGGCGATGATTGGTCCCTTTCCAAACCCTCTTATATTATCTTACCTCAAATATGCCATCAGCTCACAGGTGAGACGACAGGACGAGTCACTGCATTGGAGCTAATGTTTTCATTTTTGCACCGTGTGAAGGATTTACTCTTTCCTCCTAGATGGTGTCCTACTCAAGTGTGCTTACAGCCATCAGCAAGGTAGTTTTAATGCTTTATCACATAACGTAACGACTTGAATCTTTGTTTCAAGCTTTTCACAATAATGTCTCTGTTTTTACAGTTTGATGATTTTTCACGGGAGCTGTGTGTGAAGTCGCTGTTGGAGATAATGGGCATGTTCTGCCATCGCCTCAGGTCTGTTGACTTCTTTGTCACCCAGCTAACAAAACACAGCCGCAGTGATACAATAATTCTGTCAGCTCGTTTCACAAAGCTCCCATAACTGACACTGTGGACTCACTGCTTTCGTTCAGCTGTCACGGGAAGGCGGAGGAGTGCATCGGGCTGTGTCGCGCACTGCTGGGCGTGGTGGTGTGGCTGCTGCAGGGCTGCGCGTGGTACTGCGAGAAGCTGAGGGAACTGGGCCCGTCGGCCACCACGGAGGCCAGCCTCAAAGCCTGCCAGGAGAAGCTGCACAGCCTGATGAGCAGCACCAAGAACAGAGCTCTGGTCCACATCGCCCGGCTGGAGGACCAAGGTCATCAGTCTGTTCTGCTTTTAGTCGACACACACGTTCAAGTTTTGCTCTGTTGTCGTCTCAAATTTGTAGATTGTTCGTAAGAAATGCCAGAAAGTCTCTCTCTCAACGAGAAACATTGTCTCCTTGTCAGGCTCCTGGAACAACGTTGAACAAGCCATGCTCAGAGTGACAGAGGGCCTCAGCAGTGTTCCCAACCAGACGCTGAGAACCAACTTAGAGGAGAGCTTGTCGCTTGTAAAGAGGTGAGACTTCGTCCCGGAGAACTAGACCACTTTGTGGTGACGCTGCCAAGCTCTAACGTCCACCTCTGCTCTGCTTTCCCCTCAGTATCCCCTCGATGTTATCCGTGCAGTGTGACCCACCGGTTCACTCCTCCTTCCCTTCAGTCCACGCCTTCATCATGCTGGAGGGGACCATGAATTTGACTGGGGAGACACAGCCGCTGGTGGAGCAGCTCATGATGATCAAAAGAATGCAGGTGAACATGGGGGGTGGCATTTGCAAGTGTTTTTTACTGCTACAATTTCAGTGAAGGCTCAGAACTTTTGTTAACATTGTGTTAGTTTTCTATCTGCTGGTGCTGCAGTCACATGTGACATGTTTGTCCTGTGCATGTTGTATTTAAAGCAATAACTCATGTAAACTTTCTGTTCCGCTCAGCAAATTCCTGCTCCTCTGTTCGTCCTGGAGATTTGGAAGGCCTGCTTCACTGGCCTCATCGAGTCACCAGAGGGCACAGAGGAGCTGAAATGGACCGCCTTCACTTTCCTTAAGGTAAGATGAGGTCACTTCTCTGTCTTCCTTCTTTCATCCTCATGTTTTTACTTAACATATGCATGCAAACACATGAGGAAAATTTTAGGTCCAATGAATTTACTTAATGTAACAAAGAAAATTATTGTTTTTTGAATGTTTTTTGTTTGTTTCTTCCCTTAAGTAGTTTGTGTAACTTTTGAGTGTTTAACTGTGGTCTTTTTGCTGATAATCGAGTACAAAACAAGCAATGTTGCAATGTTCTCCTTGAGTACAGTTTGTTTTCCTAATTTCAGATCCCACAAGTGTTACTGCGGCTGAAGAAATATCCTCAAGCAGACAAAGGACAGGTCAGACTCCCTGACGCTGTTTTGTTGAAGTAGCACATGGATCTAAATTTAATGCCTGTAATCAGGTGTGAAACTGAACGCAATCAATCTTCAGCGTCTCTTTAAACGACTTGTGTTCTGCAGGACTTCATGGAGGATGTCAACATTGCCTTTCAGTACTTACTCAAACTGACGCCCCTGCTCGACAAAGCAGACCAGAGATGCAAGTACGTAACTGAAACTCTCTCTGCAGCCCCTTTCACTGCTCTTAATCTCTCGGTCAAACGTTTGGAGATAAGACCAGAAAAATGCTTGAAAAAAATCGCCCTTTTTTTTTTTCCATTATTTGTCTTGATGTGTGTGTTCATAGTTGCGATTGCCTCGGGATGCTCCTGCAGGAGTGCAACAAACTCGGTCTGCTGTCAGAGTCAAACACGGCCAGCCTCACTTCAAAACGGTACGAGTTTCTGTGCCACGAAAGAGCGCACGACGATGCAGGCGAAGGACTGAAATGATATCTTTGGGAAAAAAGCCTTTTTCCTTTAACTTTCCAGTGTGTTTTGTTCAAACGTTATTTGATACACCATATTCATACAGTACAACGCCCCCTCCACCCCGCCACTCTCCCTCTCTTTCCCTCCCTTCCTTTTCTTTTCCAACCTGCTCCCGCACCTCTCCCTGTTCCTGCCCCACCCTCCCCACCCCTCCCACCCCTCTTTGCACCTTTGATTCAGGACTGAGGACAGGGAGTTCGCCCCAAGGCTAAAAACAGCAGAAAATGCTAACATCCAGCCCAACCCAGGCCTCATCCTGAGAGCGGAGCCCACCGTCACCAACATTCTCAAGGTGACTGTGCTGATTGAGTCTCGCATTGAATAACTTTGGCGTTACATCAAGTGGTCTTTAAAAACATGGCTCATGATGTAGCATCACAAGCGCTAAACTAAAACTAACACTGCACCTGTTAAAAGTTTGTTTTGTATCTAGAATTCTTGACCTTAACTTCTCCCCCTTCTCCTCCTTCAGACGGTTGATGCTGACCATTCAAAGTCTCCAGAGGGCCTGCTGGGCGTCCTCGGACACATGTTGTC
Source organism: Malacoctenus triangulatus (assembly GCA_032274725.1). NCBI lineage: Eukaryota > Metazoa > Chordata > Actinopteri > Blenniiformes > Labrisomidae > Malacoctenus > Malacoctenus triangulatus. The sequence continues at coordinate 10,614,575 of JAUESE010000101.1, forward strand.
TGGTAAAAGCCTGGACCTGCTCCTGGCAGCAGCAGCTGCCACTGGGAAACTCAAATCTTTCGCTAGAAAGTTCATTAAGTGAGTAACTTAGAACGAAAAACCAAGATTAGCAAGTGGAAAATCCTCAAAAAACCCTGGTGCTCAAAGAAGATGCCACTTGGTTTGTAGTTATTGTGTTTGTACTTTTTCTTTCAGGCTCAACGAGTTTCCCAAACACATCAGCGGTGAAGGATGTGAGTTGAACACTGAGAGTGGCATGTTCCAATTTGGGAATTTTGTTTCAGACTCTTCAACCAGAATGTTTCCCATTCTGTCTCCACAGCAAAGTCTGCTTCTGTGCGCGCTCTGCTCTTCGACATCTCCTTCCTTATGCTCTGTCACGTGGTGCAGACGTACGGCTCTGAGGTCAGTTCGCGCCCGAAGGAAGCGCCTCTTCCGGGAGTCATGACGACATGTGTTTTTCTAGCCTTTTCTGCTTTACTGAAGACGCCTCAATAGGCCCCTGCTGTTGTTTTGCCAGAAATGAGTGATTCATTCATCTTTCGTCTTCAGGCCTGATGTCATTCTCACCGCTTGCACTTGCTCCTTGCAGGTGATCTTGTCCGATCCCAGTCCCTCGGGAGAGACGCCCTTTTTCGAGACGTGGCTGCAGACGTGCATGCCGGAGGAGGGCAAGACTCTGAACCCGGACCACCCGTGCTTCAGGCCCGAGCCGGGCAAAGTGGAGAGCCTGGTGACCCTGCTGAACAACTCCTCCGAGATGAAGCTAGTGTAGGTTGCAGGACCATCTGTGAGGACAAAACTCGTCCTTTACAATCAGCCCAAGCGCTTCCCACAAGTCCATGTTCAAGAACAACGGTAGTGGTGGAACTAAAATAGCACGAGTTTGCTGTTTTGGAGAAGTGGCCTTGTCTAGCTTCAGTTTCGTTTTTCAGCTTTGCAGCTTACGTGAAGCTTTGGTCTAGTCGGACCATTTCGGATGCAGTGGTTTGGTCTGTCTGACTGGAAATGTGTGTGTTTTTTTCCCTCTGATATAACAGTCAAGTAAAATGGCACGAAATCTGCCTCAGCACTCCGGCAGCCATCTTGGAGGTTTTGAATGCGTGGGAGAACGGCGTGCTTTCTGTTGAAGCTGTCCAGGTGTGTGTGAGACTTCATACTTCTTTTTTTTTTACTCTCCCATCCTGTGATTGGACACCAGTGTTGTAAGACCGTCTCCGGCAGTCTCCTGAAATAGCTTTTGGTTTGATTCGTCAGAACCTGACGTCTTCTGTGGAAAATGAGTGAAAGCTTCGCAACAGCAATGACGTCCTTCAGTCAAACGAATATGGCTGACTTCTCGTTCCTTCCTCTTTTCATTCATGCCTCTTGAATGGCACAGTGTCAAGCTCCTTCTGACCACATCCTTCCTTCCTTCCTTCCCCTTTTTTTTTTCTCTTGTTTTTCTCTGAGTGCAGAAAATCACTGACAACATTAAGGGGAAAGTGTGCAGCATGGCGATCTGTGCCGTGGCGTGGCTGGTCGCGCACGTCAGGATGCTGGGAAGGGACGAGAGGGAGAAGCCTCAGACCATGATCCGACAGCTGGTGACCCCGCTGTACGGGGAGAACACCCTGCAGTTTTACAACGAACGGTACAAACACACAACACGGTGATCTCGCCTCGCGTGGATCGATCCCTCGCCAACCTCCTTCACCGCTGCTATCTCCTCCCACTAACCCGGCAGCGTGATCATCATGAGCTCCATCATGGAGCACATGTGCGCCGACGTCTTCCAGCAGACGGGCGCGGCCCTGCGCTCCCCAGTGGAGGGCCAGGAGCCCATCCCGTACCGCAACCTGATGCCGGCCAAGGAGCCCATCCAGAAAGCCCTCAGCAAGCAGTTCCAGGCAGTGCTGCGGAAAGGCTGGGTGGACAGCCGGGCGCTGCACCTCTTCGAGAGTCTGCTCAGCATGGGCGGAGTCTTCTGGTTCACCAACAACTTGGTGAAGGTATGGAGGTTTCAGTGGAAGCGTCAGTCGCTCCAAACTTCACAGATATAGTGCAAACTTTAAGAAAAAGATGCAAGACTGCCTTGATACTTCACTGAGTCAATAAAATACATAACTTCACGTGTTCTACTCGTACTTCTGTGTGTCGTCTCAGGAGCTGCTGAAGGAAACGCGACAGGAGTGGGCCACCCGAGTGGTGGAGTTACTCTACAGCATCTTCTGCCTGGACACGCAGCAGATCACCCTCACCCTGCTGGGAACCATCCTGCCCAACCTGCTCACCGACTCCGCCCACTGGCACAGTCTGGCGGACCCCCCGGGAAAGGCTTTGGCCAAGTAAGAGCAGAGCCGAGCACGCCGCGCGTGTCCACCGGAGCCTGTTTTTGTTCTGTAGCCCACCATTGACTTTTGCTGTCCCGCCTGGATGTCCAGGTTGTCCGTGTGGTGCGCTCTCAGCTCCTACTCGTCTCACCACAAAGGCTCCTTCTCAGCTCGCCAGCGCAAACGGCAGAGGGAAGATATCGAGGTAAAACCATCAGAAAAAAGCTTCGAACTTCTTCCAGTTCGTCTCACGTCGTGCATAAATATCATCTGATATCGTTTGAGCTAATTCAGCGTTTGATTGGCCGCAGGACTACAACAGCCTGTTTCCCTTGGACGACACTCAGCCGTCCAAACTCATGCGTCTCCTCAGCTCCAATGAAGACGAGCCCGCGGCTCTTTCCAGTCCAGGTCAGTCTTTAATAATGTCTGGCTTTAAGTGCGCGGGTGAATTACAGTGCCTGTGACCTTTCAGCCGTTTGTCAGTCTGAGCCGGGGATTAGACAAAATACCAGATGGGTTTTTCAATCCAAATAGACTTTTTGAGCGCCTGTTGCCAGCATGTTACTTCTTGTGTGACCTTTTAAAACAGAGGCACATTCACACTCGTCTGTCCTCTTCAACCGAGGAAATTGCATTGCGCCGTTCCACAAGTTTCAACTTGAACTGTGTTCGGCGTTAAAGAGCGGCGCCGTGGTGAAGGACTGGCGCGGGGCTCGACTGGGTCTCTTCCTTGTACTGTTTTAACCCTCTGCCCATCTGACCGATGAACGGCAAACCGAGCGCGTTTGCTGTGGGAGGTTTTCTTTTTCTTTTTTTTTTTTTTTTCTGTTTTAGATTTAGACAGAAATTCCCAGACAGGATGTCACAGATCAGCATGTTGCATGACTGAGAGTCATTTAGAAACCATCGTTCTCCCCGCTGGACACTTTTTAAAAAAATGATATCATGACTGGTTCAGCGGATGACTTGACAAGCCCTTGCCAAACAGTGTTTGGCTTCACTGTAATATTCATAGCCTTTGTTAGAGGGACTTTCAGGGATCCTGCAGGGATGGAAAAAAATGGTAGACACTCTAGTAGAACAACATCAAATTTGCTTTTATTTTGTCAAGAATTTAAAACTCAGCTATGTTTTTTGAAAAAAAAAAAAAAGTCATTTCTGTCACTCAAACAAATGATGTAAGAAAACAGAGGAAGGAAACCACAGTTTTACGTTCCTCCAACGCAAACGCTTCACACAACTTCCCTGCTCGTATTCTGTTATTTTGGGGGCTTTTTTTTAAGTCTCTAAAAACTGAAAACAAAACCTGTCACATCATCATCAACCGTTTTTTTTTCCTCTCTCTCTCTTGTCCCGTGACCTCAAAGGCGACCGATCGATGAGCAGCTCGCTGTCTGCTTCCCAGCTTCACACCGTCAACATGAGGGATCCTCTCAACAGAGTTCTGGGTGAGATGCTTTGGTCTTTGGGGGGGGGTTGTTCCCGTGAACGAAGTCCCGGAGAGGAGCTGTCCCGGAAAACAGCTGCAACCTTAAGGAATTCATGAGGATGATGTGAATCATATAAAGTCCTCCACAGACGATGCTCCACATGTTTGCTTAGGTGGTAATCGTCTGCTCTTTCACCTCCATGATGAGACGTGACTCAGTCTGAGGAGTCAAATGTGGGCGTCTTTTCCTTCTCCAAAATTATAACACAGACAGATTGTTTGTTTTTAAGTGATGATAACAAAAGCAGAAATGTTTCAGGTATTAGATTAGATGCAATCAGGGATCGCTCCCCCAAAAGGTGTTCAGCTCCTATAATTCTCCTCCCATCTGTTTGTTCTCCCCCAGCCAACCTTTTCCTGCTCATTTCTTCCATCGTGGGTTCCAAGATGGCGGGGCCTCACACCCAGTTTGTGCAGAGTTTTATGGAGGAGTGCGTCGAGTGCCTGGAGCAGGGGAGTCGTGGGAGCATCCTGCAGTTCATGCCTTTCACCATGGTGAGTTATTAGAGGGGAGTGGAGGGAGAACAGGTGGAGATAAGGAGCCATAAAGTCGACAGTGTTTGTTCTGTGGTTTGCAAACAGAGGGAGACTCTGCAAGTGGGGGTCAAAGGTCACCATCCGTTGTTGCCATTTGTTGGATTGCTCCAAAACCAATTGAACGTTTGAACATTTTGCCATGTTTGGATTCTCTCAGTTTGTGTGTTACAGATTTATCACTGTGAGTCTTGTGCCTAAAAATGGTAAAAATCAAGTAAAGTCTCAAACACACCATTTTGTTTCTGTGACGCTGCATCAGCCTGCATTTTTTTCTTGAAGACGGATTCAAAATGTGACTGTTGCATAACCTCGTTTGACTCCAAACTTAAACCTGAAACTTGCCTTTTTCTCGTAAACTACTGCTTTCCGTCCTTTTTGTCTCCACAATGACACAAACTTCATAAGTCATTTAGAAAATTGAAGAACAAACATGGCAAGCTGGAAGGAGACAAAAATGTCAAACATAAACAGTCGAATAAACAAAGAGTGAAAGTCTTGCGAGGAGAGTTGCAGAGTTGTTCAGTTTAGTGCTGCTTCAGTTTGCAGGCTCCTCCAGAGAACCTGGCGTTTTTATTTCTTAAAGAAAAATATTACCAACAGAAAAAAGGCCGTGTTTTAGTTTTGTTGCATTTTGTTTATTGCTCGATATTAACAGTTCACTCCTAATCATTCCTATCATTTAAAAGAAAAACCTTCTGCTTTGAAACAGCGTGACATGTACGCTGTGATATATTAAAGAATTAATGTTTAATGACGATAGATTGGCTCATCAACTTTCATCTAAATGATCGAAATGTAACCATGGAAACGAACGAGTTTGTCTCGTTTTCGGACACTCAGTGGTGGCTCTTGGTGCTTCTGTGCCGGCAGGTGTCCGAGCTGGTGAAGCTTCCTGCGTTGGCCAAGCCTAAAGTGGTGCTGGCGATCACCGACCTGACGCT
>JAUESE010000101.1:10675764-10694608 GCA_032274725.1 Malacoctenus triangulatus
CCCCCCCCCCCCCCCCCCCCCCCCCCCCCCCCCCCCCCCCCCCCCCCCCCCCCCCCCCCCCCCCCCCCATCACAGTCACTCCTCTGCCTGTCTATGCACAGCCTGCAGTGTGCGTGGCCCTGGGAAAGGCAGCGGCAGTCACAGACGAGCAACATCTGATCCTGGTGGTCATCATGTGTGGGTATCGTTTCCCATTTGCGTGCCTGCATGCAATGAGTCACTGTGACACCGAGTCGATACCAGAGGACTAAAGCTAACATATACTAACTTATGTTTTTAATATAGGTTTCGTATTCCTCTGCCATCTTTCATTCCCTGCAGTAATTTACTATTGAGAGCGCTCAGAGTGAGCTATTTCGTTTAAATTTTGTATTTGACTGATCAGTTTCAAGTTTGGTCCTGAAGCGGTGGTGTTTTTCTCAAACTGTCTGTTTCTGCCGTTGCACCCAGTCTTTGAGGGCACACTACTATCACATTGACTTCAACAGGAAGCCCGACAGAGATCAAGCTGAGGATTTGGGTGGTGATAAAAAGCTTCAACCTCAAACTTCCGCCCCCACGCACAGAGTTGTTTTTCTCTCTCACCCAGGTCTGCTCGATCACGACGAACTGAGTTCACCTCTCTTCCATTTCTTGCTAATTTAACTTTGGAGGAACTCTGCGAGACGCGCACGAAAAGTCTCGCCTGTAAAAAAAAAAAAAAAAAAAAAAAAAAAGTGGTGCCCCCCTCCTGTGAGCCGGTGCTGGTGGGCTGTTAAAAATCCCTTTTTATTTACTCTCCAGCAGAGTTCACTTCACGCTCGCCCCCCCTCTGAGACGCTCTCCGGCCCAGCCATGCATTACATCCCTCGATTCTCATCACTTCCAGGTTTTCCTCCGTTGTTTCCCCTGTTTGTGTCCCATCATGACACGCTGATCAATAAGCAATTAAAACAGGCAACATGGCACAGGGCTCACAATGCTTGCTTGTAGGGGTGCATTCGGCCCAACACTGGCGTGCACATTGTCCTGCACGCAGCAGCCGTGTGCCTCAAAGCTCCCGTTCGGTCCAAGGTCTTCGTAAATTCTCCCACCTCTGCTTTTTCCTCCGACATGTTCAGCTTTAGGCCTGATTTGGGAGCTTTTTAATGGCAATACCGGCGTTGCATTAAAGTGACGATGCAGGTTCCAGGAAAAAAGGATTCACACCTCCGGCTTACGATCAGTCTTGGAGGGAAAGGAAGACGAGCCAGCTCAAGGTCAGAAGATACTCAGCAGTAATCTTAACCAGGAAGAGGTGTTGAATACACCCATCCTGTGAGCTGGAATGGCCGTCGCCGCTTTACAAGGAATTCACACGCAGCAGCCCGCTCCGCTCGCACTGTTTTCCAGCCTCTGATGTTTGATTGTCGCCGGGCGCCGCGGCAACCGGAGCCGTTTACGACATTATCGGACAGAGTTGCACCGCGTTGCGAGACATTACCACTCGTTCCCAATTACAGCCGTGCCTGCCGCGAGATACGCACACGCCTGACAAGCATATCAAGTATGTCACTTGACAGTTTAGACTGAGTTATCTGCTGAGGTAGTGGGAGTGAAATGTGTTTATGGCACTGGTTCTTCAGCTCTCTGCGAGGGTCTTTTTACATCTACATTTGACACACAGCCATAACATTATAGCCCCTTGGCTACTATCTGCACCGCTCCTTTTTGCTGCTACATTCCTTGTAGCTCGGATCTGTCACAGAGTGTCTCAGCCTTACATCAATGTGACCATTTGCTTCGATGAGTCTTTTCATTCTTTTAATCACAACAGCTCAGTAAAGCGACTGCAAATGTAGTTTAAGATACTTGCACTCGCCGTCCTTTTCCATGTCAAAACCACCACATTAGCATGAACCAGTCCGCAACCCAACTGCTGTTCAATCAGCCTGAACTGTTTTCAAGTCCTGTCTCAGACAAAGGAGCCAAAAGGACAACATCATTTGCAGACGTCGTCTGCAAAAAAATGAACCCACCCACCAGCCGCTGCACATTAATCAAGCAATCACAATTTAATGTCAAACTCACTCAAATTCTCAAGCTTGTCTATTTTTCTTGCTTCAACTTTGAGAATAAACAGTTCAGAAATAAACCCCACCCTCTCGTAGACACCAGGAACAAAGACACAATCACGTTATCTGTTAATAATGTTACGGCTGATCTGTGTGTTTTCGTCTGATTTTTTTTTTGGGAGTGTGTATGTGTGTGTGTGTGTGTGTGTGTGGTCCTGTTCGGCCATATTGCTCACACCTCATTCTGCAGTCTTTGGACCCTGACAGACAGGCAGCCGAGGCAGATGTCTTCCATCAGCCGTGTCCACCAGTCCACCCCCAGCACCTCCGATATGACAAACGGAGCTGCCAGCCTCCCTGTCCAGCTGCAGGAGGAAACATCGGGGGGGTGAGGGGTGGGGGGGGGGAGGAGGTGTGCACGGAGTGAACGCACGTGTGAGAGTGAAAGAGTATCTTCTGTGTTTTTCCTTGATATTTATCAGTCTCTGCTGCTGTCAAGTACAGATATAATGCACGAGGATTCACACCATGTGTGAGTTCTGTAAGTTCGTGCAATGAAAAGCAGTAATTCACTGCGGCCTTGTTTTTGTATGTGTGTGGTGCAGGCTGGGAAAAAATGTTCGAGTATGTTTTGCATCAAAAAAAAAAAGAGGGAGGGGGTGAAAGAAATCACCTTTGTGGAAACCCAGAAACTTGTACCTCTCCCCTCCTCTGCCTCCCTCCCTCCCTCCCTCCCTCCTCTCCTCTCCTCTCCTCTCCTCCTCTCTCTAACACTCCCTGCTTTTTACAGGCTGCCATTTCCACTAAATTAGTGCCCAGGGTTTTAATTGCAGTTTATGAAGCTCATTTATTGGCGCGAGCGCGTGTGTTTGTGTGATGTGGCATCCAGCGAGGCAGGCTGGTCCTATCCAAGCCTCCCTGCGGTTTTGCATTTCTTTCTCTCCCCCCTTCGACTCCGTTGTTTTCTTTCTCTCTCTCCCCCCCCTCCTCCCTGTCTTTTTTAACACCAGAATGTTGCTGGGCTTAACCGTACATGCTGCTGTTTTTATAGAGAATTAGCACTTCTCTACCCAGAGCTGGCTGTGTGGCTCCACACTGGAAGTGTTGCCTTTAAATCAGCCCTCCCCTTTAAAACCGCCTCGGCACGTGCCAAGAGCCACAAATTTTAGCGTGCAGAAGCTCGCATTTCTTCTGACTTTAATCAACACAGAGCGAGCATTAAATAACGTTATAAAGTCAAAGCACGATGATGAATGTGGACGATCCCGCGCAACTGCGCAGGAGTGAACGTTGCTTCGAACCTCTACAAATTGTGCACGTCTTGTTTCAGGTGACCCGTGATGATCTTACATTCTCTCAATTTCTGTTTCACTGCTTTTTTTCCCCTCATCCTTTCTTCCTCACCATCATCATCCCCTCCATGGCATTACAGTGACACCCTGGAGGCTAATTAAGCCTTAATTACATTTGTTGGAATTGATTTGTGATTTAGTCTTTCCTCTGTTGTTCCAGCTCATTGGCCCCCATAGAAATGTCATTAATGCGCCATTATTTTCACGGGCGGTCTAATTAAAGGGACATACTCTCTGGGCTTCCTCTGATGAGATGCTGGGAAGGGGAGCATGTTGGCGACCGGCACCCCGATGATCCAAAATGGAAGTCACGGCAGGAGGGCGTGCGACACAACCCTATGTGTGGTTATAAAGACGCTGTGCAAACAGAGGCTGCCAGGTGGTCAGTCGGGCAAGGATGTCACATTCACGTCGCTCGACGCGACATTAGAGCCAGACGTGCCAGTTTGGCTGAGCAGCTAAAGAGGCAGGGACATAAAAATTGTAATTTTATTATCGCGCTACCAGCTCTAACCCTATAAATCTGCATGCCTGCTGGAAATGGGCCTGCTCCGAATCAATCATGACAAGCTGCGCATCAATTTGTCGCACAAATCTCATTATTGTCACTGTGTGGATTATTGAAAACACAGACAGCACGTTGACAACCGCGGTTTACTTGGTGATGCATTCATAAAAAGTTAATTTATAGTGTTTAGCATTTACGATCTGTGTACAGTCACATTTATGTTCGACTTGTAGACCGAAGGCAGGTGGTGGATGCTGCTTCTTGTTGCCTTCCCAGACGATCAAAGAGACACGTTGTCCTCTTCCTCGTGTCTTTTTCCTCGGAGGCTTTGCAGAGGTTTGAGAGACCCAAACTGAATTAAGGTGTTGAGTTTCCAGTTGAGTTTTCAGTATGACTTGCCTGCTCGAACCGAGGGCCCGAGCTTGTGTGGAGGCACATAAAGGAAGCGAAGGGACCCACCACCCTCCCGGCACTTTTAGCAGAAAACAGGTTTGTATCTGATTTGTTTAACCTTGACATTAACAGATGGTCTGTCAGGGTCTCCTGGAGTTTCATGCTGGTTGTCTGACAACCTTCCATTTATGTGAGCGTACTAAGAAGAGCGTGTTAACCAGTTGAGCCTGCGAGGTGCTGAGAGGTGTATTTTTGAACGTTGAGGTTAGCCAGGCTAGCCGTTTCCTCCTGCTTCCATTCCCTCTGCTTATCTAATTGAATCAACCTTGAGCTCAGGCGTCATGTTTCATGCACAGACTTGTGGGTTGCATCAATGTTTGGAGCAGAAATGCCTCCTTTAAATGTTAAACAATATCTTGGCCTCGAATTCAAAGAGACTGTTATTGACACCGAGCAGCTCGCGTCCAATAGTTTGAGAAACAGAGTGACCCAGGAGGGCAGGAGATAAAACGATGCACGTACACAAATGTGACCAAGTTGCAGATTCAGCCTGCTTTATTTTTTGGGGGAAAAAAATAGTCTGAAACCTGCTTTGTTTTAATGGCTGAGTGGAGGAACGGGGCCTTGGAGCATGGCTCGAGAACAGAAAGCAGTTTTCACTTTTTCAGAAATAAAAAGCAGAATTTGGACTTGGCAATTATTTGTGATTCTTTTAAAACACTGGTCTTTCCTTGGGGAGTCGTGTGGGAGGGAGGCAATAGAGAAGAAGAGGGGGAGAGAAGGAAGAGAGGGGAGGGGAGGGGGTGGTTGGTTGCGGTGCATTCACATGTGGAAGCTTAAAGCGGTAACAATCTTTCCCAGCCTGCTCTGGCCTCACATGGCCTATGGTGTCCCACCAAGAGCCTCCGAACAGCAGGCTGCTCCCTCCGTCGCTCGTCCTCTCGCTGCTCACCTCGCTTTCTCCTGCCTGCTCACCGGCGCGCCTGCCACAGTGACTGCCTGCCATTCTGCTGTGCCCTCAATTCCAGCGCCGTTCTATCAGTTGTCTGCATGTACCCTTTCTGTCTGTTATGATTGTATATAATGGGACTCAGTCCAGCATGCTGGCTGGCAGGCTGACGGGCGTGTTGGACAACTGCTTCACAGTTGGCTAGGCTGGTGAGAGAAGGGGGAAGTACAGAGGGAAGGAGAGAGAGAGAGGGAGGGAGGGAGGGAGGGAGGGAACACATCGGAGCTGGAGATAGAGCGGGAGACCGAGGAACAGGGTCACTTGAGTTTGTTGCTCATAGGATATCAAGCAGCTCCCTCTCTCCACCCCGTTTAGTAGTCTGGCTCTCCTGCCACCTCCCTCCCCATCCCACCGAAACCGCCATCTTTGGGAGTGTTGCTACAACAACAATGTCCATCACAGCGCAATCCAGCAGCGAGGCCGAGCTTCGAGTCCCAGCTCAATCATCCCATGTAAACAATCGCGATGGAGTTTAAGTGACACATTTTGTACGCTTGTACTTCTTTTATATGCAGCTGGCAGAGCTCAGCAGGATCTTTGAGCGCCCAGGAGTTGATGCTTGAGAGACCCTCTGCAGGTTTCCCATATTGGACAATGCATTGCAGAGTGAAGTGAGTCAGGGATCTGAATTGTCCTTCACAAAGGTGTTTTTTCGTTGCTTTTTTTTTTCTTGGCAGGTCCCTGCTATTGCTGAGTCATCTGGAAAAAGCCGCACTCTCGCATTCTTTCTTCTTGGGTAATGCAGCATAAGAGAACTTCCATTTTTAGCTTCGCAGCAAATTACATTAAGCCACAGTCCAGTGAGCCCTAATGCTTTGAAAGTAACAAAAATGGACGGAAAGGGATAAAAGTTCGGTGGAGTCGCGCAAAAAACTTTCTCCCGCAAAGGCCTCCGTCGCGCTTCCTCTCTTGCTGCTGAGTGGGAAAAGAAAGGGTTAAACCTGTCTGCGGCCCACATCTGGGAATCATTTGAAACATTCCACAAGGCTTACCACATGTTTTCAGATGGACTAAATCCTGCGAAAGGCTCGCCTGTCAGAGCGCTGAAAAAAAATCTGCTTCTTTTTTTTTTCTTTCTTCGCCAGGAGGGGAAAAAATGAGAAAGAGAAAATTAAACTGTATAATGTTTTGTTTTTTTCCCCATCACAGGTGAGATTGGTGACTTAAGCAGGGTTGCAGGACTTTCTCTGAGTCTGACTGCGGCTGTGTGGGTGGAAACGTCTGTTTCGGAGCTCGCGCTGCATGTTGGTGGCATGTTATTTGAACGTGTCTCGAGTAAAAGCTGCTTCTTAACAGCCATTCGCAGTTCAAAAGAGGCTTTGAGGCTGGGCTAACTGTTTCCATGCGTCTGATACCATCTCCTCTGCGCTCTGCTTTCTTTCCCTCGCACGTTTCGTCTTTATTCTTCGCAGTCTTGCGCCATAAAGTGAACTGACGCAAGAGCCGCGCGGCGGCCTTTCAGCACGCCTGTCCAGATACACTTCACTGCACGAGTGGCACATCCAGCTTCTGGTGCGAGCGCTGCGTTTGGGTGTTCGAGTGTGTTCAGCCCACATTGTGTCGCGTCGAGAGCGGCTCCTTTATCAGGCCCAATCAAGTGTCCTTAAGCCTCAGCCTGAAGTGCTTTTCGTGGCGGCTGCTGGATGGTTTCTTCGTTACACTCTGACAAGCTAATAAATGAGGGCTGCAAAGTGATACACGGTTGGCTGGTCGGTGTGCCAAATAAATATTTGGTTTAAAGCTGCCTGCAGGAGCCAGAGCGTATTAAAAGTAATGGACGGGGGTGGATGGTGATTGACCATCAAGCCTTGGCACCGTCCTGGTGCTCCAGCTCCTTGTACCCGGTTTCAGATCCTACCCGAGCGCCAGAGCGAAGGCTGCAGGGCTCTGCCCGTTCTGACGTCAGGCCCTCCGAGCTCTCATGTTGCCGCTGGGCTCCAGACGTCGCACCGTAATTGCCGGCTGACATTTGGGAAACTGGAAATGTTTCTCCTGGGTGACGGTGACACCCTGAACAGAGGGGAGGGCCCCTCGGTCTCTGACGCCCTTTTCTTTCTCTCTGTGAAGCGGGACGTGACCTGTGGTATGTGGCCCCCGTTGTAGGGGGGGTGAAGCATTGATCAGGCCGGCTGGTGTTGCCACTCTTGCACTTTTACACTGGACAGTAGATGGTAAACCAGCATTTGGAGGTGGAAACTGAACACCTGCTGAGGGGGCTCACCAGGTGCCTTGTTAAAAGGAAACACAAGCGCTACAATCCACTGTAGCCACGTAACAATCACCACCTACTGGGACCAGTTTGTGTTGGTTAATGGAACAGAGGGAGGGGGATTAGGAAAAGCCCCGCGAAGCTTTGTGGGAGCATCTCGGAACGGGTCCGCAAGCGCCGAAAAAGAAACGTGACACCGCTTTTACGGCTGCATTAAAGGCCGCGGCCAGTCGTCAGCTCGGCTCCGCTCAGAAATGAAGTTAAACAGGCGACGAGTTTTCTGCAGCACCTGCAGAAACGCCACAGAATAAATGATTTAACTATAGGAGTCAAACTGAATCGCATTGCAATTTCTCCAGCTCCACTGGATGCTCGCCCTGCTGCTGTCTCGCTGCAGGGACAGTTGGCCTGGGAGTGGCGTCCCCCGTAAAGAGTGCTGCAGGAAGTTGCAGTTTGGGGGGGGTGTTGAATGTCTGGGCTTCTCCTCCTTCCATATTGCCTCAGCAACCCCATGTGGATTAAGCAGGAAGGAAGGAAGGATGGATGAGTTTGGGTCCTGAAGTGCTTCCAGTCTGAAGTAAATATTCTTCAAACTAAAATGTGCAATTTGCATACTGTGCCTAATCCTTCACGCCATTCTCTGCCTTCACTGTCACTCTTCGGGTCTCACAAGCGTGTCCGAATTCAGATTTTCTGTCTGTAGAGTACTTTGACTCAAATTAGTGCCTGTGTCTGCCAGGCTGCTGTTTGGGGTCGTACAGTTCGATAGTTTCCTTGAATACAGGAGGCCCTGATGTGAAGGATTAACTGGAACGTGCATCACATGGCTTTTTCCTCCGTGCTTGGCATGTCGTTGATGTTGTGCACGCTCTGAACTGCAGCCTATAGCTTCGGCTCCACTGACTTCCAGTGTAAACCTGAAACAAACCGGAGAACGCGGGGTGGGCTAAGGAGACCCCGGAGGCCTCGCCGTCCGACTGCTATGGAGAGGAAGCTCGCTGCAGCGCAATACAAATCCCCCCCCCGCCCCCCGCCTCTCTCTCTCTCTGCAGTCGAGTGAACAGCGTTGCAGTTCATTCGGGCTGTGTGAACACATGCGATACACATGCATGCCAGGCCTCGGTTCCACCTGTCAGAAGGCAGTGAAATCAGACAGCTCCATCTCTTCAACCATTCTGTTATGACAGCAGCTACTTCCACCAGCGCATACTTTCAGCGTTCAACGACCCCCCCCACCCACCTACCTACCCCCCCCGGTCCGCGATTGCTCGCATGCCTATGTGTCCCGTGTCACAGCCAAACACCCCCCCCCCCCCTCCGTACTGCATTCCACACTCGTATGGTGATGTGTGACAACTGACACAGTTCAGTGCCACTCGCCGCTTTTTGTCGGAGGGAGCCTTGAAGGCAGCCAGGGGGGGCGGGTGGAGGTGGTGGGTGGAGGTGGGCGAGTGAGGTGGGGCGGGGCGGACAAGGAGGGAAAGTGACGCTGGCGCTCACAGCGGTGGCGGCGGCGCTCCCAGGTAAAAAGATGAGAAACGACTGCGGAGGTACGGCGGAGGCAGAATAAGTCACCAGCTGTCTGGTGGCCTTTCGTCCAATCATCAGGGAGGAGGAAGGGTGGGGGTGGGATGAGGGTGGGGTAGGGGGGGTTCCACATCTACCATCTGTCACAAAAAACTTTACTTTCTGGGGTGGAAAGAAATCGAATGTAGCTGTCACAGCTCAGAGACAGAGAAACAGTGTTGTGTTTTTTATTCCCTCTCAGACACTCTGCAGCCATCTGCCTTACATGCAAACACACAAAGGCATCAACAATTCATTTTAACACTGTTTACACACTTACAACTGCTCTTATGGTGTGTTGTCAACTAACCAGGACACTATTCCATGCAAAATAAGGAGCAGCCAATCAGAATAAAGCTCTGATTAATGTGTGTGAATCACTTGTTTTTAAAACTAAACTGATGTGACCTTGCAGAGGTCTCCAATAAAGGCTTCCTCAGTCTAACTGTATTCATTATGAAAACATCTTTTATATGAATTCCTTTCATGAGTCCTGAGGTGAAAACATGCTGACACTCATGCAAATACAACCCAAGTGGATTACCCAGTTGCACAATGATGCAGTATAGCCTATCACATAAACAGATATTGCAGAACAATGTGCAATCCAGATAAGGTGTCCAGCGTGGAAGTGGAATTCGGGCTAAGTGAGGACAAAGTGAGTCGGCTTCGGGCTTTTAGGTGAGTGCATAATGTGGTTTTAGAGCGGGCGACGGTGCCGCGGCGCTCTGTGTGATCAGGTAAAGCTTCCCTCTCAGTGGTGGATTAAACAGAGGCAGCTGACTGCCCAAATGCAGTGCGACAAAAGGGTACAGTGCGACCTGTGATGGAAGATATTTTAGAGGCTTTAATGGTGTTCTCAGCAGGGACGGCGAGGCGCAGTCACGCAACGGAGGAGGGGCCAGAGTGATAAAAATTTGATGCAAAAGATGCATATTTGAACAAAATCATAGGACTGTACTGTTTCTCTGGTGGCCGCTGTGGCTACACAGAGTGTGGGGGAAACCTCAATTTCAGTCGAATGTGGAGTTTAAGTGAGGTCACCGTTATGAAATATAAAAGTCTTGCACGCACAAGCTTTTTCCAAGCTGAATTTTAAATCGCTGGTGTTGAATCGGACGTATCAGTTAATTCTGACTACACAAAGGAGACTTTTTTGTACTTGTTGCAATGAAAATCACATTTCATAGTTGGGTATCAAAAGCCCCCCCTCAGCCCAAGTGAATTCTGCAAGTCCAACCTTGAGTTACAGGCAGGAACTTTTAAAAAAGACTACCTTTGTGTAGGAAATTTCAGACACACGTTTGAATTGTAACAAAGCAGAGGTGGTTGTTGCGTCGCCTCGCTTCATCTGAGCGCAGAGCACATCTGGAGGGAGCAGGGCATCTCCCGTGGAGGACGGGCCCCCCCACCGTAAAAGGAGCGGGGCGGGGCGGGGCCGCGGCTGGTGTCAGATTTCACCGCCTCTGAACGTGACTGCGATGGTTGCCTGCGCGAGAGCCGTGCCAAACTTGTCCGCTGTGTGATCGCGACTCGCCGCCTCTCGCCTCTCCGGTTCGGAGAGGAGAAACTCTGGAGAGAGAGAGAGAGAGTGAGAGAGGGGGAGGAGGAGGGAGGGAGGGAAGGAAAGAGGGGGGGGGCGTAAATCCTCCCCGCACCCGTGAGAGCCACCGTTCGGAGCCCGGAGATCGCGCAGGAGAGAAGAAAAAAGAAAAACTTTGGACCACCGCGGAGATTACAGCCGCGCGGCTCAACTTCCAGCAGCGGGTCCGCGGGGAGCGGGAGGAGGAGTCAACAGGTCCCAGGTAGGCGCCGCGCGCACTCCCGTCACTGACAGCCCTGTCAACACTTGACAGCACGCGTCCCCGTCCCGGGGTGAGCCGGGCTGTCGCATCGAACCGTGGCTCCCTCACACGGGCGCTTCTGAATGCGTCACGCGTGCACACGCTCATCATGTGCACGCGTGCGACTGACCTTTTTTTTTTTTTTTTTTCCTCTCCAGCGTTTGTGAGACTATCAGACAAATCAAACTCCTGTCAAGTTTGCAACTACTTCTGCATCCGGCCGCGGCGAGCTGTGTCGCCGTGTCCGACCTTATCTCCGCTGCTGCGCGCGCGCCTGTGTGTGAGAGGTGTTAGCATGCAAAGCTAACGCGTCCGCGTCCGCTCGTGGAGACGTTTACCGACGCGTCTCGCCGCTGACAGCCCCCCCCCCTCAGCGGAGGTTGCCCCCCGGGTGACAGCGCCGCGGGGAAGGCGCACACGCGCGCGTGAACTTCGCGACCGGCGGAGCTGCCCGCGCTCGCTCGCTCGCGTCGGAATGTGCGTGTCCTCCCCGTGCTGCGGTGACTTTTGCTGGTGTGCATAATTGGGCGACTATCGCTCGCATCACCAGGCCACTTCCTCGGTGTGCAGAGAGGATGCACACGCAGGGGCTGGTGGGAGGGGGGCAACCACTGCTTGCATTCCTCTTGTGCGCACTAATGCCCGAGCTGCAAACTTGATGACCCGAGTCAAACGCTGCTTCCTCCTGGAAGCCGGCAAAAAAAAAAAAAGGAAACCTACCTTGAAGAGAAAACAGAGCCTGGAGGCAGCTCGGCAAATTGACACGCATCTCCCTCAATTTGTTAACACCCCTGATTATCCCCCCTGTCAAGATAATGTGGCGATTTGAGGTGTCTGCCTCTCCTCAAATTAAATGTCAGCACTGTTATGACATTCGGCTTCCCTCCCCTGCAGCATGACAAAACCTGAAGTGTGATCTTGTAAATTGTTGTCTTGTAAAAACCACAGATTACAGTGCTCATTACCCTCCTGTGAAGGCTGCAGCCAGACGTTTCCCTTCGCCGTCCCTCCCCTGCGCTCGCTCTGCTCGTCTGCCTCGGACATGTCGTTGAAGGACGCCTGACGACCCGCGTGTCACCTCTCCTCTCACCTGGCTCGCACGCCTTGTCGCGGGGGGGGGGGGCTCCGGGGGGCGACAGGACGCCGGCTGACCTTTCTCTGTGACAGCTGGGACAGCAGCCACCCACAGCAGCGGGACGAGTCGGTGTGGCGCGCTCCCCCCCCCACGCGTGTTTCACGCTGCTCCTTTTTGATTGAGGAGTCTGGGGTGAAACACTCCTGCATCACACCTGCGGTCAGGACCTGGATAATGATGCTCGGGTCGCGTTTGACGAGAACGTGTTCGGCCTGCTGTCTTGCCGCATCTGATCCACCATCGTGGTCCAAAAAATAAAGCTGTGAGGTTATCTGAAAGGTATGATGTCGGTGAGCTTGCACTGAAACTACGAATTGATTAATTTCTGAAATATTTGTAAAATAAATGCAGCTAAAGTTGAAAATGATCACACACGGCAGCATTTGGACCCCATGAACTTAACTTAAAGACGCAGAACTCCTCCTAAATCCCTCTTGCAGATTTGAATAGTGACATTTCAGTGACACTCAAGGCTCACACTCGTGCATCTGTGTCACCGCATGGCAGCAGTCTGGTCCGAGCCCTCACGTGGCACCGCACGCACCCACGTAATGGAGGCCAGTGGCACGCTCGCTCTGCCACCTCGCCCGCCCCCGCCCGCTCACCACATCCCACCTTTTTTTTTCCCCCCTCCTGTTTTGAAGTGAAGCGCGAGCGACGCTGCAGAGGATTTGGTTTTTCTTTCACCGTTCGCCGTGAGTCAGTCGCTCCTCGCAGGTTTTTTGCAACGCTTGATGACGGCTCTGCTCATCTACTGTGGAACAATTGAACTTACCTGCTGAAAAGTGACGTCTAAGTTTGTTCAGAATCCATACTCAGATTTCCCGTAACGTAGATTGCCTTTTTTTGTTATGATTGATTTAGCTTGTTTGGTTTGTTTTTAGGGAAAATGCTGCATTTGGATTATTGTTTCATCATATATTGTGTACTCATAAAAACAAGCATTTATCCTATTGTTGAGGATTTGCAAGTAACCCCATAAAAAAGTTCGTTTTTCTGGAAAAAGATTGCCCCCATTTAATGGAAATGATCTAAATGTCCCCTCAGGACTAGAAAACACTGTTGTGCTGTGTGTGTGTGTGTGTGGGACAGGAAAACATTCCTGCAGCGTCAGACGTCGCGCGTTTATCTGATGACAGACTATTGAAGCGATCTTTAGCGTTTTTTTATCTGTGCTCATGTTTACTGTCTGCCACTCTCTTGCCTTCGATAAGCGGTTGGCTTGATAGAGAACTGAGGGTTGATTTGGCCTCATAAAATCACCGTGTCAGACTTGTTGGAAATCCAAATGTCAGGATGTCAGGAAATGGTGGCTCGACTTGCTTTATCGTTATTGTCGTGTTTTCACTCCACAACTGATTACACCGTGTCACACAGCCGCTCACATCCCACAATCCAGCCACGTTTCTAATGTTGTTTGGGTTTTTACACTCCCTCAGACGAACACACTGTCTCCTCTGATTAATATGTCAGTCAGATGCTATTATTAACGTCATGAATCCACTTTGACGTGACAAGAATCTATTTTCTATTCTGCTCCGGTTTACTTCCCACTCTCGCCATGTGTCAATGGTGCGTTCATGCTGTCGGGAAAATCCCACTTCTGAGTCGTAAGCATTCACATGACAGCAATTCAGAGTCAACAAGCCGCGCCTACATAATCTGATGAAAAAAGAAAAAAAAAAACCAGCCAAAGTACAGTGTCGCCACGCGTGGCGGCGAACAGCCGTCATGTCAGGTCGATAATCTGATGCCGACACGTGTGGAAATGCTCTCGGCTTTCGGTGACTGTGATGTTTTTTATGGAGGGAAATGTCCTGAGTGTCCTTGAGAAGGTCCGAGGCTTTGCCTGCTCTGAGGAGGTCAAAACTAGAATCGCACAATTTAAAGAAAACAACCACGAAATCCTTTCCAGAGCAGACTGAGACAACTGGCCCTTTTATTTTGAAGGCTCCTTCCTTTAAGTGCTGGTGGGAGTGTGTTGTCGCCAAGACTCACGGGACCGTGGCGCTGCCGCGCCATCTCGTCCGACTCCCACGGATGAGACGCGCTCCCCAACAACGGCAGGGCACCTCGAGGTGTCACCCAGTGCCTGCTCACTGGAAAACACTGGTGCTCCCCCCACCCACAAGCACACGCCGTCGCTCCGCTTTCGGAGTCAGAAATCCTTGAAGTGAGAAACCACACGAGTGTAGTTCTGCTGGCTTTGAATGAGAGAAGAAAGAATAAGAAGGAAGTTGAGTGAGCAGGATTGTTAAACGTTGTTTTGATGCAAATGGGTCGGTGTGCCAGGAGAAAAAGAAACGCGTCTGTAACGGTGGAAGCTCGCAGTGTCGCCTTCCTCCTTTAAAAGCGGCCTCGGCCCCGATCAAACGGGCCCGGAGTCTGACAGAGTGAGTAGAAATAAATTGGGATATTACAGTGGTTTTGCTGTGGTGCCCAGTGACGTAGTCATTGCCTTGGGGACTGGGGCAAGTGTGGGAAACGGAGGAGAGTGGAAGGGTGGGAGCCGATATCAGGGGAGTGTAGCCGGAGCCGAGTGGGGATTTTTATATTTTTTTTTCTGGGGAGGAATGAAGCCGCTGTGAAGTTGGGATGTGGGAGCTCCACTCGCGTTGGCCGGCGGCAGTCAGACGGACCTGCTTTTGCATACTGATTGGCTCTGTGCTGCCTCCCTCACGGCGAACTGGGCCTGCCCAGCCCTGCTGGTCACGTGAGACCGAACCCCCCCTCCCCCCTCCCCCCTCCCCTCCTCCCCTGTTGGCGCTGCCTCCTTTTATTCCCCTTTTTTTTTATGGCTTTGATGGTATTAAATAATCTTTACGTGTCAGAGTGCACGGCTCCCAGTGTTCGTGTTGGGAGAGCGAGAGAGCAATTAGGTCAGAGTGGTAGAATAACTTGGTTTCATCCCAGCCTTAAAGCGGCAGGGCACCTCGGTAGCAGCTCGCTCTTTATATTCACCTCAAACCTTCGGAGTGAGATTTTCAAAGAGGTCCAAGGCCGGCGGAGTTATCAAAGCACTCCGAGAAGAAAAAAAAAACACACACTCCAACTTTGTGTCTCTCTGTTGTCGACGCTTGTAATGAAATGTCCCGGAACGGATCATCGGTTGGGATATTTTCGGTTCCTCCCGATGTTAATTTGCCTGAAGAATCAGGCCACGTTTGTCTTCTTTCCTGCTAATGAGGCTGAGCTAAAGACCCATATAACCTATTATCCTGGTTATTGATTCGCAGTGTGTTTCAAGCTGCACGTTGTTGATAGTCCTTGAAGCCATTGACGTGTTCTCTTTTTTTTTTTGTGGCGCTGCGCTCTCTTCTTCCATGAAACAAATGTCGGAGATCAGACGCAACAGTAACGAGTCCGCAGTCTGTTTGATATCGTCTCACATGATCTGCGCTGTGAGGTTTTTTTTTCCCACAGTCCCGCTGTCCCACGTTCAGGATTGCATTTCCAACAATTGGCATGTGAGCGCTGCGGCCCGCGTCACGCCGCCTCATCGAGGATTTCATACTCTTTTTCCACACTCGCTTTTGTACCTTGGCGTCTCTCTTTTTTTTTCTTTGCCCGGTCGGACAGTCGCCCCCCCCCCGGCGTGACGGCTGACATTTCCAGTGAAAGAGCGCCATTGTTGCCTCCTTAATCTCCCCCCGCCCTCCTCTTCATAAAACAATGGTATCAATTGCCTCCACTGAGTACATCCACAGCTCCGAGTGAGTGACGCGCTGGCTGGGCCGGGCCTGCCAGCCGTCCTAGCAGCGACAACCTCTTCATTCCTGCTGATAGCACCGAGCCTGAAGCCTGCAGCCCCCCCCCTCCCCCTCCCCCTCCGCCTCCACACATAGACATCTGCACTAATATTATCTCCATTTCAGGAGCTGCTGATTGCGGCTGCACCGCCACCTTGTAAATGCACAAATAATAGCTTGTGTATGTATTTATCTTCCCGGTGAGACAGTGGAGCCAGCCGATGGCCCCGACACACCCCCCCCCCCCCTCCACCCCGCCCGTCCCCCACCTTCCTAATGAACAGTCCTCGTTCTATTTTCCTTCATTTTCCCCAGGACACTGCCATTAACTTTGACAGATGATATGTTCTTTTACAGAAACAGTGATCCTGAGCGCACTGTCACTGGAAATTGGATTCACACGCGAGCCCTCCCTTCCTCGCCATTTCTCCTCCCCTCTCTCTCTCTCTCTCTCCATCCTCCGTTTTTCCTCTTGCTGTCTGTTGGTCTCCACTGAGGGACATGCTGTTAATATGCCTTTTAGAGCCGCGCCGGTACAGCCGAGCTGCCAAGTTAACCCTCCGCTGCCACAAGTCGGACAGCTCGCTAGATAGCGGTGTCACTTACACGGGTGTCAGACTCGGCCCGGTCTGCCCTTAAGTGCTCCTCGATAAAACCGGTACTTATCTGAGCCGGGTGAGTGTCGGCAGTCAGTCATGATACTGTATTTATGTTGTGGACCAGCAGAAAAACATCCCTTGTTTGTTGTGTAGGTGCTGAAAATGAACAATTTGGTTGTAAAATCCCCTGTTGAATCTTCAAAAAGAAAAGATTAGGTATTAAAAAACTCTGAATAACAAGCAAAACGACTAAAGTTTATGTTTACAGCATGTCTGCGCAGTTTCATTCAGCTGGCACTCTGACAGGGAAAGAAAACACCGAAATCGAGGAAGAAAGCAACAAGTATTGTCCAACAGAAAGACACAAAGACTGTAATCCTTCAGGACTAGTTAAGTTCGTCCTCCATCATGATCCACTTGGTTCCACAGCAAATGTTAGGAACGTGGTCGCTGGACTCGACCGCGTTTGTGTCACTGGGATTGTGGGTTCACTCACTACACTCCAAACAAACCAACCTGGAGCAGCCACCGCGTCCCACCGTGCGTCTCTGATACAAAGGGGGTACTTGTTGCGACACATCATAACAAATCACGTCCTCCCAAGTGAAAGCCTTGACAGCTGCTGTGTGGTTCCCACTCGGCTATGGGAGGAGGGGGGGGACATAACACGCGAGCCTGATGTGCACCGACCATGTCCGGCTTCAAAACCTCTGAACAAAACCAAAGCATCGCGGCGCTGATCCCTGTGAAACAAGTCCTCTCCATTGTGCCGCCCTGTGTGGGCGTCGGAGGCAGTTGACAGTGCATCATCCAGCTGCCGCGGCTGCAGCTGCTCGCGCATTAGCTCAAGTTGCTCGGCCACATTTATCAGTGTGAAGAGAAGCGCCGCGGCGGAGAGAGATAATGGTCCCGAACAAAGATGATGCCGCTCCGGCTGCTGCTAGCACCGGCAGCAGCTAGCCCCCCCGCTCCCCCCCCACCCACCCCCTGCGTTAAGTGGCCCTGGCTCGCGGCGTCGTTATCGTGCTGCTCCGCTTCCTCGGCCAAGTCGGCGTAGTTAGTGAGCTGTTGCTCCTTATTCCCGTCTCCACGGGCTGTCATCGGCGTGCGGGTAGACCCAGTGAAGAGCCATCGCACCAAATCACTGTCGGTCGGAGCCACTGCAGCACAGAGCCGACTGGCTTCCTGTCTTTTTTTTTGCTTGCAACTGAGGGAATAGACATAAATCCAAAAACACCCAAACAGAGCGGAGCAAGAGACGATTACTAAGTAATTACATGTGGAGGTTTATAGTCCACTAATCAATCCTTGACATGTTGTCTAGATAAAGGCAATAAAGCCTTTGAAGCGCTGACAGTTTATGCAGAGATAGACTTCATGAACAGCATAAAAAAGGGATCGCAGCGATGCGCCCCAAAAACAAGGCCTCAGCCGGCACGTCTTGTGTCAGCGAGGCGCCGCAACCTGTGGTTATAAACAGCAGATACGCCGCCAGTGAGACGGCGAGACGCTATCAATAACGCGGCATCGTCTGATTGGTTTTTGTACCTCATTCCGTGTCGACGCGCGTTCCATTTTTCTTGTCTTTTTGTGTCGCAGTAATAATTCTGTGATATGGCGCACCAGGCAGCATATGGCTGCCATTTATGATCAACAGCCTCCGCAAGGAGGTGACTGCAAGTATGCAAATGTCGGCCTGCTAATGGAATAGTAATGTAATGAAGAGCGTCGCTCTATGGCCAATAATGATCTCTGGTTATTGAGTGTTGATGGCTTCTTCTTAGCCCGCCTTTGTTGTTGCACAAGATGCAGCTTTCCTTGTTTGTTCTTTGTGGCACAACCACATAATCACCCAAAAAACATGCGCACACACACACACACACACACAAAAAAAAGGCGCCCACAGACACACACACACATACTCACCCCAACTCGACTGCGCGAACATTGCATTATTATTGATTCATGACATTGGATGAAAAGCATATTGATAAATATGGGGAGTGCTTGCCCATTGAAACTGAAGCTAAATTGGGCAGAACTGAGACAGATGCGGCGCAGTAAATTAAACAAGCAATCTTCTCTGTTGGGTGACAGCACAATGGTGATTAGGGTTTCATGTGAGCTGCCCTACATTATTTATGGCTGTGCTGTGGGCTGCCTGCAGTTGAATAGACCCACAGTCCATTGACTGGGCATATTATGGGGAGGCCGACTCGTAGTGAGAGAGAGCGAGGGGGGGGGGAGTTAAAAATGGCTTTATTTCCTCTCGAGGAGGTCCATTTTCATCTAAATGAAGGTGGAAGCCCCAAGCGTGTTGTTCCCAGGCCCCCGCGTGTGTGAAATGTGTTGACGGTGTTCCAGGAGGCTTCGCCGCGCCGCGCTGCTCTGTTCCAGCGCGATTTCTGCCGAAGCCCCTCATTTGTACACATCAGCCGTCGCCCCCC
>JAUESE010000101.1:10778009-10789566 GCA_032274725.1 Malacoctenus triangulatus
AACCCCCCCCCCCCCCCTCCCCTTCTCCCCCCCTCCTTCCCTCCACACACACACTTCCCCTCTCTGCTGAGGTATTTCCAGAATGCCGCCGGCCACGATGGATTTATGAGCAGGCCATACTTTGGTAAACACCGATGGTGGGCAGCTTTGTCCACCCCCCCGTGATATAGTGAAGGTCCCCATAAAAAATGGGAAAACCAGGTTACGGCCACCATAGAGCTCGGCTCAACAATAAAAGGCTTTATGGGCAGATATAGGCCTGTACCATAAATGCTGGAATCTGCTGTCGGAAGGACATTAAAGGGATAATGATCCGGGGAGGGGGGCGGGGGGGGGGCAGCCACTAAGACGGTCTTTTTAGAAAAGAAACACACACACAGACTCACACTGAGGAGAGCAGAGCACCAATGTTAGGATCTAGAGAACGGCTCGACTGCAAGTCAGGGTGTGTGTGTGTGTTTGTGCGTGTGTCTGTGTCTGTTCGTGCAACCGGTAGATTGACAGGAAGGAGGTGGAAGTGATGCAGTGTTCGTCGATAACTGGAGCTTGTTCTCACATCGAAGGGTCGGGCCCTCATTACACATTGGCTCACTGTCGGGGAGCACAGCTGTTGGGTTTGGCTGGTGCTGCCTGTACGGGCTGCACAAAACCAGCTGTGCAAACAAATACACACACACACACACACACACACACACATACACTTAGTTGCTCGAGTTGCAGGAGTTGGGGTGGGGTGGGGGTAGGGGTAGGGGGGTGGGGGGATTACAGGGCTGATCATCACTGCCGTGGTTTAAAGCCACCGACGCGCCAGGCGAGCACATTCTGTCCCGCGGCGTTCCAGGGACGCCGGACGGACGCGGCCGCTGTCTCAGCGTCTCGCGCCCGCGTGTCAAATTAGGACACGTTTCAGCCTCGGCCAGCGTCCGCCCGCACCGCTTCCCTCTCCGCCTCCCCCCGCTGCGCGGCTTTATTAGGTCACTGAGAAGATTTGAGAAAGATAGAAAGCTTTGCCGAGGCTTGCCCCAACTTCTTTATCGTCTGGGCATTAGCCATCTGCTGGCACATGTGCAGGGAGTGCTCGGGAGGGGGGGGGGGTTGTTGCATGAGCGCCTGTGTTGGTGGAGTCGCGGCTAAAGCAGACAGGAACTCTAAAATTAGGCCTCGGCCATTCTAACTCCAACATGTCGGGCCTTATCTCGTCGGGAGATAGCTTCTACCCGAGCCAAGTGTTGTCCCGGCGATACGGCAGGTCCGATCTGTTTTTCCTTAACCCGCCTCCCTCCTCCTCCTCCTCCCCCCCAACCTCCCCCCTCCCTGCCTGTTTAGTGTCTCCAGGCAGCTCAAGCTTTCGCAGACTTTCTCGGGACCTGAAGACGATGCGACTCCCCGCTCGGTTTTGATTTGACCATCGGCTCCAATAAGGAAGACGCTGCGCAGGAAGTGTTTTGCAGCCTTGGAGGGGGAATATGAAAAACATCTCTTGTGGGGGGTGGGGGCAGCAGCGGCCGGAGTCAGGGGGACGGCGCTGATTGCAGATGTCGGTGGATCGCCTCCAGAATCTGCAACAGCAGAAATCCTCGGGCCGGACTGAGCTCCGTGCGTTTGCTGGAGAAGGTCGTCGGCCGTCGTTTACACCGCGCGCCATAATCCAAATGACCAAACAGCCTATTGTTTGTTCAAACCTGTCGGCTCATCTCCTTGGGGAAGGAATGGCGAGGCGAACACTTTTTACTGCTTCCTAACAGCCCTGATTGGACTGAGAAAGAAGGAGAGTGGGGGCAGTAAAAATAGTTCGACACCCTCAAGGTCCAGCCAGCAATCTCCTCTCCACCCTCGTCCATAAAACTCTTTGAATTCCCCCCTAAAAATCCCTCTCCCCCCCTCCTCCCCTTTCTCCCCCACCCACCCACTCCGTCTCGTCACCGGACTCTCACTCGCAGCTTTGCTGCAAATCAAGGACATAATGTTTACCACTGATGGTATCCCTCTAATATTCTCCGTTATATAACCATCTATTTCTGCGAGGCCTCCACATCGGCTTTGATCAAGGCCCCTCTGTTGGTTTGGAGGGGGGCTTTATGCAACCACACTTTGAAGGCCGAGCCTCCCATTTGAGACGGGACTCTCGGCGGTGACTCGGGGGCTTTTGAGGGCCCGATTCCTCCCCGGCTTTCGCGGTGCCAAAGTACTTTTCCATGTTCTCGGGAGTGTGGCGCTTGTTGATGCTGGAACAAGGAAAGCCACCTGGTCGGCCGTGTTAACCGAACCTCTTGTGGCTCGCTTTCTTTCTCTCTTTCTCTTCTTTTTTAAATCGAGGCTTCACATCATGGCCGCGGGTGAGGCAGCGGGGACTGACAAGTCCCCTCGCCCCCCCTCCCTCCCCTTCGTATTTGTGACACCACTTTTCAAGCGTGTGTTTGGTGCTTGCGTGTGACGCGTCACTCTGGACTGGACACCCGACTGGCAATCGGAACCGACTTTTCCATTGATTTAATGAGACGTGTACTCACAGAGGATATTTGTTCCGACATCTTTTTATAAAAAATAAAAACATCATGATTACTTTTATTCACCTGAATATATTCTCCTTATACAAACCATAAAAAGTCGCATCGTTTCTAAAAATAAACGAAAAAAAGGCTGTGGGAAAAATGAGTTTTTCTTCAGACTAATCTTGTATTCATCTCCCTCTTAATAAGTAATGATCAACAATCCCTTATCTCCCAGCTAGTTGCGTGTGATTACCCGAGGATGAATGCCCCCCCCCCTCCTCCTCTGGAGAAGAAAACAGAGCCTGGAAAATTAGCATTTTCTGACAGCCATTACTCATAGGGGGCTAATCCTGTCAAGGAATGTGTGTCTGCCACTATCTGACGCGAGGCAAAGGGGGTCGCTGTGGCCCCGGCCCTGCGCGCCGGCTCTTATCACACCGGGTAAACACACTGGGGCCTGCATTAAATAAGTGTCACAGTCAGCGGGGGCGGAGCAGGCCGAGCCCCCCTGCCAGCCTCCATGCAGATAATCCCCTCTGTGAAAAGCGTGTCGGTCGGACCCAGCTGTGGACTCAGGTGTTGGAGGGGAGGGGGGAGAAAGTAGAGGAGGGGGGAGGGAGGAGGAGGAGGAGGAGGAGGAGGAGGAGGAGGAGGAGGAGTGTTGTTGTAAAGGCGGAGGTGTGGGTTGCAAGTCTCTCCGGTGTGTTTTCGGGCCGCGACTGTAAGTGAGACGACTTTTCAGATATCATGAACGCCGGCTTTTTCTTTAGTGCAGAATATCATCGCCTGCGGTGCTTTCAAGAACAACACGAAACACGCAACGTCTACGTGAAGCTTCTGTGCTCAAGATATCTTTCTTTACTTTTTTAAAACTTTGAAACCTGAAAATATTTTGGTTTGGGGGAAAAAAAAAAGCGGTGTTTCAGAAACACAACACTGTGAGGAAAGTGTCCCCTCCTTACCAAAGCCTGCGTGACATCAACTGATTGTGACACGAACATGCCGCAACATTCAAGCACCGTGAGAAGACGTCCCGGCTGCCTGAAGAAGACCCGGCCGAGCAGATCTGGTGGCAGGTGATGTCACCCGGTGACAAGCGAGCACACAGAGGGAGAACATGCAAACAAAGCGCCAAATCAGTGAACAATTGAAAAATCTCATGCAGATACTCCCAAACACATCTGCGTGACCTTTCGTCTCGAAGCCAACATCCGCCCTCCTTTTTTTTTTGTCATCACGTGACAATCAGAGCTCACTGTTTTGAAGAAAAACAGAACAAAAAGCAACATTCTGGTCTTGTTTTGGAAAAGTTTTAACGCCGCTGCTTAAGATTTTATATTTGCATTTCACAGTGAAGAGGCAAAGCTTACGTCTTTATTCTGGTGCTGGAGAAACTGCTCGGTCATCCAGGGATGCAGATGACACAGCTCCGCTTTGCTCTTTGCACAACAAGTCGCAACAATGCTGCAAGGAATGTGGCAGAGTGGGGACGAAAGCGGCGCTGGATGCAACTCCGCAGCAAGCAAAACAACTTCCTTGACTTTCTTCCAGCTGTGACATAACCGTGAGAAAGAAGGGAGAGAAAAAAAAAAGCGTCTGGGTGACTTTTTTTGTTTGTTTTGTTTTGTTGATGCGCGCTGGTGTGAACCCAGGCGCCTCTCCGGACAGCTCTCGAGGAAGACAACCCAAAAATAAAAAAAAAGTGTGATGGTGTTTGACTCCGCAAGGTGGGCAATCTTGAATAATGGTCGGGGATGAGAGCGAACCCGGAGAGGCGAATCCGAGTCAGCCAGTGGGTCACCAGGAGGTGAGGCTGCCTACTTGCCCGGGTTCAGGAAAAGTTCAGCCGCATAGCATTAGGCAAATGAGGGAGACAGCGGAGAGGGAGAGAGAAAATCGGAGGGGTGAGGGACTGATGAGAGCATTGGGGGAGAGGGTCAAATTAGTTGGAAGGAGGAGCCCGAGCGGAGAGTGAGAACGTCGCCGCCGACTTCCATAGGAGAGAGAAGAAAGGAGGAGAGGATCGACAGGGATCCATTCCGCTGCTCATTACGTCCACCAAAGATATGAAAGACTAATTACTGAGCTTATATAACTTAATCATGTCCTCAAATACGTTCCTATTTAAAGCCCCCGCTGCTCGATTTTAGAGGACCCCCCCACCCTTCCTCCTCCTCCTCCTCCTCCCTGTCAACCTCACGCAGAGCCCGCGGAGGAGAGAGAAGGGGGGGGAGCTCCGCGGTGACGTCCCTGAAGGGGTTAAACGGGGGAGGAGCGACGCATGAAAGGCGCTGAGGGGAGGCAGGAGAGAGAGAGAGAGAGGGGGAGGGAGGGAGGGAGGGCGGGGAGGGGAGGGGAGGGGAGGGGGGTGGAGCCAAAGCCCTCAGCTGCTGTGCCTTGTCACATTTCTGCAGAACATGATCGCCGCACGGTCTGGAGTGGGAACGATTTAGTGCTCGTCTCTGGGAAAACACGGACACACGGTGGTGCTGCGTGCGGAGCGAGCGCAGTCCGACGGAGGGGAAGCCGCCGCCTGATCGCCAGACGCACGGGGATAATAGGAGAGAGAGAGAGGGGGGACGCGGGGGGGAGAGAGGGAGAGCGAGCGGTTCGTTTTGCGGAGCTGACAGGAGTCCACCCACGGCGGGCGCAGACGGGACGAGCGAGCGTCACCCAAAGGACACACACTCCAACTCCTGCGGAATCTCCCCTCTCCTGCCTGCATCCACACACACACTCACACCCACACACACCTCCGACCGCCGGCTCGGACTTGGGAGACCTGTCCGCAATTTTTTCTGGGAATTAATTTGATTTTATTTTTTTTTTCAATTTTTTAATTTTGCTCCTCTTCGTGGATACCAGCCACATATGTCGCGCCTGTGCGCGTGAGCCAGGCCGACGATCCATCCCGCTGAAGTTCCTTGTTATTCCTGCGCGTCCGTGTGTGTTGGTGCGCCGGCCACGATGCAGACTGCTCTCCGAAATGATGCGTTCAAATTGAGCGCAGCCGACTAGCCGCCGCTCCTCGCTGCCCTCTTTTTATTTTGTTTGGTTTCCCACCCCCCCCTACCCCCCCACCCCGGATGAGAAGATGCCAAATGCTCCGCGCCGCTCGGATTTCCCACTTTTGCCTCGATTCTGACGCGGCGCCCCCCCCTGCGTTTGGCCCCTCTTCACAGTCTACCTCTGCCGGTGGCGAGCTCAACCCCCCCGGGCTCGCGTGTGCCCGACAATAGTTGTTCCGTTTTATTCTCGGATATATTTTTTAGATAATCCCCCCTCCTCCTCTTCCTCTTCTCTCTCTGCGCCGCCGCCGCCGCGCTGCTTCGTATGATGTATGAGAGCGTGGACGTTGTGGGACTGAATCCCAGCCCGAACCCGTTTTTAATGATGGATTACTACAACCAGAGCCGAGGATGCTTGATCCCGGAGAAAGGACTGGTGCCCGGAGCGCCTCACCCCTACAGCACGTCCATCAGGAACCAGCACTGGAACGGCTCCAATCACTGTAGGTGCAACTTCATCTCAACCCCATTTCTGAAGGGGAGGGGGAAGTTAACGTCTCCCCCTCCCCTGGTTACACACACACACAAACACACACACCCTCCGATCGCTTCTGTGTGTCCGCTCATCCCCCATAAATCTTTCCACCGCCACACTAAAATCACCCTGTTTTTCTTAACCCACTATCGGAGCCTGACAATAGGTTGTAAACAGTCCCGCATGTCAGCACCGTCCGCCGAGCTCCACAGCAGCAACGTATATACTTGACCCACTTTTCCCCCTCCCCATGTCTGCACCAGGTTGGGTCGCTTATTCTCTCCTCCTCCTCCTCCTCCTCCTCCTCCTTCTTTCTGAGAGAAAAAAAAAAGCTCCCAGTCTGCCGCCGCCGCGCTCTGATCCAGGCCACGTTATCCCCAGCTTTTTGCATTCCTGAAATATGCACTTAATACAAGCAAGTTTTTTTTATGGGAGGGGAGGCGAGCCATGCCAGCGTTAATCAGATCAAACTTTCCGGCCGGTGTTATCCCCCCGCCCCCCCCCCCCTTCCTCCGGTCCCCCTCCGGTAATCTGGATAGCTGCACCCGGAGGCCGCACAGTTCCTGAGCAGCAGCACCGCTCGAAACACTCTTTATTTGATGACCAGATCACACCTTATTGCGCCCACACTTGTGTTTTTTTTTTGGTTTCTTCCTTTCAATCAAAAAAAAAAAGTGAAGATATTTTTCTAATTCGAAGGTTTAAGCAGGATATTGGTCAGATGATCTCGTTTAGAAATGATGTTTTGCTTACATTTTCAGCCCCTCTGCTGGAGACAGTCTTTGGGCTGTTTATAAATAGCATGTTTGTGTCTCATGGTGCTTGATAACATCAGTTGAGCGAGTTTAGATCAGTCATATTGACGTTGTTCCTCTCGGTTGTGAAATCAGCAGCAGGGAGGGTTCTTTTTTTTTTTTTACTGATACAGTATCTGCAGCAATAAGCAAGAGTTTTATTGCAACAACAAAGTATCACAGGGGCCCGGGCTTTTCTTTGCCTCCAAAGGGGGCTGCACGGCACAAAGCTCATGCAACCCCCCCCCTCCCTTTTTCTTTTTTTTAGAGGAGAGATAGCTCTGTTGTCCTTCACTACCGAAGGAGCATAAAAAAAAAGAGAAGGGAGGCAGGAATCTCCACAGGCTCTTAAGGGCCAATTTCCTCCTTGTCTCAAGACTATAGACACACAAAGGGGAATTTCAGAGAGGGATTTTTCTGATGTGCGGCAGCGACAAAAGCCAGCAGAGCTATTTTGTTTACTTTTTTTTTCTACACCCCCCCCCCTCTAAGTTGGATCAGAAAAAAACTCCCACTGTCCGGTCTTGACGGATCACATCCAGTTCTTCGGAACGTGCGGCCGGCTTGGTGGTATTTATCGGCCGGGGTCGTCCCGGCTGCATTGATTCAAACCATGTGAGCCCCGTCTGAGGGAGGGGGGGCGGGGGGTGGACTGTGGGGGTTTGGCCCAGGAAGAGACCTCTGATCCCTCGCTCGACTCCACATTGTTTTGCTCAATGAAGGAATTGCAGGGGGAGGAGGGGGGAGGGAAGGAGTTGGGGGGGAAGTGAGGGGTAGCATAGCTGCTCTTTGCCTTACTGCTTGAATGTAATAAAATATTTAGCGCACAAGCAAGGAAACATAGGCGGCGAGGGCAGTGGAGAAGGAGTGGGGAGGGAGGGGGGGCGTGTAGAGCAGCAAGGAACAACATCCGTTAGTGTCATCACGTGGCTGCGAGGCTTATTGGATCATAGGGGGGAGAAAACAAACCAGACAACAGAGGAAGAGTTCTCCTTCACCTCCTGTTCCCGGGCAGGAATTCCAGCCGGTCAGGCCCGAAAGCACGAGACAAGCCCAAAAAACATCTGTTGGCTTTATCGCTCTCTGGGTTTCTTTCTTTTTTTCTAAACGCCAAGTTCACAGACTCTAGTCTCCTGGTATGTTCCTCTGCGCGTGGGTTGAGAAACAAATTGCTGGTCGGATTTTTATTTTTTTTTTTACCTCCTCACTCGTTGCTCCTCTTTGCTTTTTTTGGTGCTCTCGTGTTTTTTTTCACCCTCTCCACTCTGGATCTAAGTATTCATTATAGGCTTTGCAGAAGGGCTCGCTGGCTCCCTCGGTGTGCACTCGGTGACATTCTGGCATGAAGTGGATCTGGCCTAAAACGGCCTCCCGGACCCATTAAGTTGGCCGGGCACGAGTCCAGATCATATGGACGCCTCGTCCCCCCCCCTTCCCTGTTCTTATTAGTCTTTTTTTAAAGATGCCGCCACTGGAGCTGTTGCGGCCGCTCCCGTCCAGCCTCTTGTCCGGTCGGAGGCAAGCTGCATGTCATTTGGTTTGTATCGAGAGCAGAATGGTCCCAAAGTCTGTGGCCATGCAGAGTGAATGCACTGGCTGTTTCTTTCTCTCTCTTTCCACCGAGTGCCTGTCAGAATCCTTACAGCAGTTATGGGCTCATGCATGAAAGAATGTGCATTGCCTTGTTCACATGACTGTCACACACGAAAAAAAAAAAAAAAAACTGTGGGTCTGAAGGAGAGCAGGATTGCATGGTGGGCTCAAATGCTCAGCAGCCCATAGGCCTCTTGTTCTTTCTTTTTTTTTCTCAGGCTGTCCACAGCATAAAGAAACCGGTCACCAGGGATTTCCATAGAGCGCATAGGAGGCAGAGAGCGAGGCGAGCTTTAGCTCGCTCGCTCCTCTGAAGACGGGGGATGCCAAGCGGGCTCCATGAGCTGTATGTGTGTGTGTGTGTGTGTCTGAAGGGCAAGTGACTGGCAGCTTAATCTGACTCATGTGGTATTTAAGTGCGGAAGTCCTTTCGCCTAGCAGGAGATGAGGCCCAAGAAAAAACAGATGGTGTTTTATTGTTTCTCGGTGCAATGGACTGTAAGAGCAGGATCAATTTTCAGTTATGTTGATGGGTGGAGGAGGTGGGGTGGGGGTGGGAGAAGAAAGAAGGGTGAAAAAAAAATAAGTTTGGGTTTGCTGGTAGAAGTGCAAACCCATGTGGTTTCTCTCTTGGCTTTCGCAGAGGCTGAAAAAAAAAAGAGTCTGATTGTTTGTCAGGCGGCACGAGGAGGAACGGCGGAGGGAGCTGTGGACTTTGCGCGCTCGCAGACGGGCGCGAGGAGGCATTCAGACGTCCCCTCCTGTTTGTTTGTATCTGCCGTTGTCTCTCGACAAATTTGTGCAACAAATTGAGTGAGCTTAAAAATAAACAAAAACAAGCTTCGGAAGAGAGTTAGAGA
Source organism: Malacoctenus triangulatus (assembly GCA_032274725.1). Classification (NCBI taxonomy): domain Eukaryota; kingdom Metazoa; phylum Chordata; class Actinopteri; order Blenniiformes; family Labrisomidae; genus Malacoctenus; species Malacoctenus triangulatus. The sequence continues at coordinate 10,787,292 of JAUESE010000101.1, forward strand.
GAGCGATGCTCTGTGAGAATAGTGAAGATCAGGAGCGGCTGTCATCAACAGTCGGAGGATCGAGTCTGTCCATACAGGAACAACCAAACGCATCAAACTCGTAAATTCCCAGAAAAGCGTTCCAAGACTTTTAATTAAAGTGACAGCGACAGCCCTCATTGACCAGCAGCAATGTAAACCTCATGCCTTATACCCCTGAACAGCACATATAACCTATGATGTCATTGTGAGGCCCCCCCCTCGGGCACTGAGAAACTGTCATCCCCCTTTACATACATGTGCGTTGATGCTGCGGTGGACGGGCTGATGAGGTAATGGCGGGGCGTTCAGGGGCTCGACGGGACTTGCAGAATGGATGGTCAGTGCTGAGGCAAGGTCCCCCGTCCTTCCGGGGGGGAGGGAAGCATCAGGCCTGCCCCCCCTTTCAGCCAATGGCGACAGTGATTTAGTAGCCAGTCCGTTTTGGGGGGGGGGCGGGCGAGGGAGCGGTCCTGTGTGTCCACAGGAACACGCCTGCTTTCACCTTCAGGTGAACATCAATAACACATTTTGTCACCCAGGTATGTTTGCAATGGCAAAAAGAGGAGAAGGGGTGGGGTGGGGGGGGGTGGAGTTCAACGCTGCTGCCGCACCCCTGGGAAAGGCCGCGGGGCAGCATTTCACAACCTGCCATCACTCGCTCCCAAAACGGCACCTCGCCACCAACCTTCAAAGCTGTTGCTGCCTCTTCTTTCTTTCTCTCTTCTTCTTCTTTTTTTCTATACTGCAACTCATAGTCGACTAAATCGAGACGCCCTCCAGAGCAGGATGTTCACCCTGCCGCAAGGTCACCGGGAGCAGCCGAGGCGTCGGGGCGGGGTGGGAGGGGGGGGGGTTTGTTTGGAAGTGTAATGAACGGGTGTGGTCACCTTGAACGCTGGCAGAGACAAAAAAGGCTTTCTGACGCCAACAATGAGAGCGCTGACTGGCACTTCTGATGTGTGGCGCGGCGAGGTGATGGGAGGTGAGCATATTGTCGCGTGGTTTCATTTTGAGGGGTCTTTTTTTTTTTTGTGTCCGCCCACGCTGGAACCCCCCCCCCCCCCCCTCCCTACCACCACCACCAACCGATGGGCCCCGGCTTGTTTGGACAGAGAATCAGCCGGAGGCATCAGTCGGAGCTCACTGTACGCCCGCTCGGGTTTTCACACTAAATCCCCCCCCCCTCCCCAACGAGGGTGGGTGTACACTGCAGAGCTGGCTGCGCTGAACAAAGCGGGGCAGACAGAAAAAAAGGGACCCAGCCACTGTCGGCGATTCATCAGGGCTTAAAGAAGGCAGCTGATCGCAGACATGGTGACAATAGTGCCATAATCTCACTATCAATAATTACATACTCCCCCCACTCCCCCCTCCCCCCCTCCTCCATGTCGGTTCAAGTACACACACGCGCTCGCAGACGGTGGCAGGCAGATCAGAACACCTCAGGTTAGGAGGTGGCGGAGGGGGGTGGGGGGTTGGAGGAGGAGGGGGTGGGGGGGGTGTTCTCCCTTCTAAAATATTCATAGCTTCTTCATTTAAATCAATTCGGCTCTAGAGGCGCAGTCAAGCGTCAACTGTCAGAAATTGAGCCGGGCCTGTTGTAATCACTTCTTTACTTATCTCTACAGATGGCTTGTTCGCAATGGGCTCTGCATGGCTAACTCACCAGCACATTGAGAGCGCACCCTCTCTCTCTCTCTCTCTCTCTCTCTCTCTCTCTCTCTCTCTCTCTGTCTCTCTCTGTCTCCCTCTCTCTCTCTGCCCTTCCCCGTCTCTCTCCACCCCATCTCCATGTTTTATCCCCCACCCTCCACCTTTAATGGAACACACATAAATTCATCGGGGTATCGAGCCGCGGACATTCATCACCCCCCCCCCCCTCCCAGAATTCATCTGCGAGGCATTTTCATTCCCAAAGTGTCTCCCCCTCTCTCTCTCTCCCTCGCTCTCGGTCGTGCCGCCTCCGCGGTGGCATCCTCGGCGTGGCACGCCCGAGCGGGGCCGTCAGTGTCACGATTAATCTTTAATGCTCGCCTGCCCTAATTTTTCCTCATATTTTACAAGATTCTCTGCCCTTCCCGCACCCCCCCACCACCACCACTACACCCCCCCCCCCCTTTACTTCTTTTCTTTTTTTCCCAGCATCTTCTATATATAGAGTGATTACATGTAGTGTTGCCTTGTTTCATCAGTTTTGGAGGACCACTGCCTCCCTCTGTCCCCCCCTCCCCCTCACTCGCTCGAGGTCGAACTG
>JAUESE010000101.1:10904666-10921013 GCA_032274725.1 Malacoctenus triangulatus
CTGTTTTCTGTCCGTCCAGCTGAAAAAGAAGAAACCAAGGCGAGCTCGGTGAGCTTCCTGGGGATGGACCTGGACCAGTCGGCCGCCTCGGTGGGTCAGTGGGTGCTGCTGGCGCTCTCCGTCGTCTTCCTGGTCGCCGTCGTCTCACTGATATACCGGAATAAGAACATGCGAAGGTCCGCCAAGTCCATGTCCCTCATGGAGCTCAAGCAGAAAGATTAGCCGGGGGGGGGGGCGCGGCCAATTGACTGAAGTCTGACTGAAACTAGCACATTACCAACCTCAATGTGAACATCAGTGTTTTTTGTGTACTGCAGCACATCTGAATTTGTCTCCCCATTTTAGTGTTGTATATTTTTGTTTATATACGATTAGACTCCAATTATTGTTTTGTTTTATTTTGCCTATGCAAAAAGCGCGTCGCAATTTTGTAATTTATTTGTAATATTTGAATGTGTAGTGAGGAACTGTTCTGAAAATGAATGTTTGTAAAGCCATTCATTGTGTAAGCCTTTTTGGACATTTGATTTGTTTTGTGTACGTTGGATCCGTTGCATTTCTACAATAAAGACATGAAAATACTTCACCTGCCGGCCTTCACACTCCATCCAGAACTCGTTAAAAACCAGTTTATTTTCCACTGAAACAGCACAGTACAAAAATAACACCAGCACAAGGTACAGAGTTGGTGCACTGCTCTCAGCCCCCCCACCCCCCCACCCCCACCCCCACCCCCACCCCGCCTTCTCCTCTGTGCTCCCAGAGTCAAAGGAGCCTCTGTAACGGCAGAATGCCTGCAGCCTCTCGGGTAACACGGGCTGGAGTGGTAACGCAACACTCGGTCCCAACGAGACCGTTCAATGGCGCTTTTTTTTTTTCTTCTTCTTCTTCTTCTCTCTCAGTCCGGTCCGTCTCCAGTGCTGCAGGTTGACCTCGATGGGGGCCACGATGGCTTGGAATCAACCCAAGTCTCAGCTTACGGTCTCGTATCAAAAAAAACAAAAAAAATACAAAGCTCGACAGTAGAAAAGCGACATATTCATTCCGACTTTGTACAGTTTCCACGTACCGATCTGTGCTGCAGCGCGAGGCCTCCACACAGCCTTTACTCCAGTGTCGTGACTCCCTGTTGAGACCCTTTCAGCTCACTATTTTTTAAAAAAAATGAATAATCCATGACAGTGTAATAAATAATCACATGCACTCTTGTGGCTAATGCTGCACACAGACTGGAATCTGGCAAGTTTCAGCTTGTTACGAGGCTTCCTGTGGAATCCAGTGTAATCACAGAGGGTCCGGCGGGACCCAGAGAGACTCGGCAGTAAGTACAAACATGAGTTCCTCCAAACCAGCTCAAAGCGGCGCTTTTGATCTCGCCCCGAACAATTGCAGAGTCACGCTCTGCAAGCGGGGGTCAGTGCCACGGACCTGACTGACATCGAGTTTATGTAACGCCCGCACTGCGCCGACATCGACGTGGGAGCTGGTCCGAGTGCAGCCCGACGGTGATTGCCGAAAAACGTGGGTTGGAAATGATGTCGGGGGACCGAAACAGGAAGGACAATCACGGAGAACACAAACAGACTCCTGATTACTGAGAAAACAGACAGATAATGAGCTCAAAAACTTGAAAGCACATGAAAGGAAACGATACGCCGACTGCATTATTATCCAAAAACATTGAGGGGGATTTACAATTTTTTCTCCTGAATGCAGCCCAGATTCCAATTTACAATGCTGCATTCAACAGAGACACTTAACAAATTACAATCTCTCAAACCAGAAATGTTCAGTATATTGCACAAAAAATGAGGAAACCTACAAAAAAACAAAAACAAACTGAATCCACAGTTGATCCATTCAAGCCCAGTGCACTTTGTTTGTCCCAGCGTCAAACCGGCGTGACGGCGAGTGTTTGAGGGTCTCCAAACAAAGGCCTCAGTAGTAGTAATGCTGCATCTCGGTCCAGTTGGTGATCCAATACTTTTTCTGCGGCTCCTCGGGCTGAAAGCCCAGGTTGAACTGATAGCGCTCAGCCCTGCGGATTTTCACCCCCCGGTGCTTTGGCATTATCCGGTAGTAGACGGTCCGCTTGAAGAATCCGAGCTAGAACGAAGGGGGGAAAAACGAGAGAGTGGTGTTAACAGGGGAGGGGTGGGGGGGTGGGGGGGTGGGGGGGGATATGCTTTCACAGTGGGAGAGCTGCGATTAATGGTGCACCGAGAAGATTTAGGATTTAGTCGGCGAGGTAAATCAGGCTGGGGCAACACAGAGACTCAGTAGAAGTAGAGAGAGAGAGAGGACTGCACAGAGAGGACATAAAGTGGTCAGTAGCACAATGCTCAGAGTTAGCCTGAAAGGAGAGAGGAATAAAGATCTGTTAGATTAACAACCACAAGGTGGAAAGGAGGCAGAAAGTGAAACGGCAGGCTGAATCACACCCCGAGCATCCACTCATCATCAAAGGCATCTTCAGAAATCCCATTAGAAGAGGTGGTTTTTTTTTTGTTTTGTTTTTTTTACCCAAAAAGCCCCCACTGGTGTGAGCTGGGAGACACAGGGGGGCCCTCAGTAGTCCTCGGTCAGCCTCTCTGTCTCAGAGGGCTGGATCTTCATCTCAGCCTTCTGTGCTTTGGCCTCATACATCTCCCTCCTGCTGGCTCTCTGGAAGAAGCCACACTGGCGGCGCAGGACGAGGAAGAGGAGGAGGAGGAAGGGCGGGGGGCATGAGGGGAGTGAGTCAAACGTTAGACCAGTGTTTCCACAGACAGGTTAAAGATCGCTCCGATGAATGAATCTGCAGCTTTGTGCTGATTCTGGAGCTTTATGGACACCTCGCGCGTGCGTCAGAGCGTGACTGATGCTGCACAGCGTGCTGGCTCACCTTCCACATGATGATGATGATGATTCCGAGGAGGAGGACTCCTGCGACGGCTGCAGAGATGATGATCCACAGAGGGAGCTCGTACGGAGTCTCCACGCCCTCCACCGGCTCGATCTCTACGTTGAACTGCAGGAAAGACGGGAAGCAAACTCGGTGTCACTTTCAGCGTCAGGGTAACCATCGTCATCATCGTTGTCATCACTCACCATCGTGGTCTGACTGTCCATCTTGAGCGTCGGTTTGTCAGTGATGAGTTTCAGCGTGGCTCGACCTCTGACTGTGACTCTCAGGGCGTTGGCGTAATCCTGCAGGGACACGAGCGGCGAGATGTTTACACAAAAGGTTCATTCTGTGTGTTTTATCCAACGGTTTGTGTTCACAGGTACAGTCGATTGCATGAAACCAATGCTTTATGCAACTGCAGTTACAGACAGTTAAAATCCAATGATCATTGAAGTTCATGTAAGCGGATGTAAAAGCTTCCTGGTTTGAAACTATTGCAGAGAGTTGTGAATGAAAACGACAGTGTGTGTCACGGAGATATTTCTGTCACATTCTTGCACACTGGGAGGAGACGGAGACACGTCGCCCATCTTTACAGCCTGTGGTTTGTCCCAGGCATCTTTGTCTGCAGCATCCGCGTCACACTCGACGACAAACGACTCGTTTCAGGACTGTTTTAGAGAGGGTTCGCATGTGACATGAATCCGGCCGTCGCCGAGTGTTTTTAGAGCCTCTGTTCAAACGGGACGTTTCTGATGGCAGCTGACCTCCAACATGGTGCTGTTCCACAACCGGGACCGGACGTGAATCTTGGCTGAGCTGGACATGTTGAGCAGTGGACAGGTGAAGGTCACGCATCTGGCTGTCCCCATGGAGCAATCCTTCAACACGCAGTGGCAAAAAATGTCTCATGAAACGAGTTAAAAATGGCCAAAAAATGTTTATTTGAATATATTTATGTACAGATTTTTTTGTCTCAATGATGCTCTACAATTTAGTAGCCCCAAGTCACTCTGCTATTAAGTGATTCCTGGTCCTAAAAGACAACAATCCTGCATGTTCTCAATATCAAACTGCTTCAACACACCAGAAGCTTTCATTTGACTTTATTGTTCTGACCTTGACTCTAAATAACCTCTTGTGCTTGTTTTAGAAACATGATTAAAAAGACAAGCCTTCCTGGAATGTGTCACTCTTACCAGCAGGTAGGTCTGTTTGTGAGGGGTGAGCAGCGTGATGGCAGCCTGCGGTTCGACACTGTGAGCCCGCCGGGGTTCTCCGGCGTCGTCCACCACGATCTGCCGCTTGGCTCGCTTGTGCTCTCTGTGTGACAGCTGTGGCAGGCAGGAGAGGGCACAGCGAAGACAGGAGGAGGCGGAGGAGGAGACATTACATCAGGGGACTGGTGGTAATGACTGGTTTTGATAAAGACATTACCAATTTCATCTCAGAATAGCGTTGTCATTGTCTATAAGTGGGCCGCGCACATTAAGAGTTTCTATTTGTGGCGTTTCGTGGGGTTTGTGTGCGGCGACGCGGGCGTTTTTCTTTCTTTCTTTCTTTTTATTCCACTCGTTTTTCCGAGCGGTGGTTTGGCTCGGCAGACTCGTTTCACACCGCTGACGTTTCGCCCGTAGCGCTCAGACTCGCTCGACTCACTCTGACGTCGGGCAGGATTGAAGCTCCAGCCTGAACGCACTTCAAACGCTCCGGGTCGGGCGGCGCGAAGGCACCGTGACCTCGAGCGAGTGAAGTTCCGACCGATTTTCATGACCCGGCGCTTGTTTCCAAAACTCAGACGTTCCTCTCACAAATTGCACCGTTGACATAAAGAAACACAGACGGTCAAAGTGGCTTGAACCAAAGGAGCTGAAACACATAAACATGCAGAATATGAGCCGCGAGCTTGCTCAGAAGCTGCTGTTCATTCAAATGACGTAACTTTATTTATCTTTTGGAGAGTCTCTCTCATTCATAGTTGCCTGAACTCTACGAGTGCAACACTCTCAGAGCAATCATGGCTTTCGAAGCTCTAATCAAAGGGTGAATAAGCATATCGGATGCTTTTATTTTGAAAGTACCCTCGTCCTTTTTAAGTTTCTGTTCCTTATACTTATGGGCGTCCCACTACCTGCCTCTAAGTGAGAACTTGCTCATCTAGCAGTGGTTTAAAATCTAAAAAAAGTAACAAAACTGATGAAGAAAGTCGAGTGTTGTGCCACAATAAAAGCTGTTTTTACTTTGCTTTGTTCATATTTCATAATCTATAATTTGAAGAGCTATTCAGGGACAAAACATGCACTAAAACACAATAACTTGCAGGAATAGCTGCTTGTAAAGCCTTGTCACAGGCTGCTGTTTATGACGAGATGTATTGATATTGAATGAGCAGAGTTCAACGCGAGGGCTCTGCCCTTTAAAGCACTCTGAGCGTTTCCAGTGTGGCCCCTTTGAATAAATGAACGAGTCTCCAGCTTCTATTCTGGGAGCATTTTAGTATTAAAATATTTTGGGATATTGTTTTTGACGACTTTTGGTGGAGTTCACAGAGTGTCTGTTTCTGTCTGCGTCGCTGAGAAAAGGAGCCTCACGGTCAGATTGAGCAGGTTGACGACGTCCCCGGGTGGACTGCAGTCGATTTCCGTCTCCGTCTTGGCGACAATCTTGGTCAGGTACAGCAGCCACTTGCCGTTGGCGACTTCAAAGGGCCACTCGAACTCCACAGCGAGGGTGCCCATGTCCCCCAGCGGCTCCCCTCTCATGTTCACCTGCAGATAAGAAGGAAGGCGGAAAAAAAAAGAAGAGAGAGCTGCAGTCGTGGTGACGTGAAATTACACTTTGGTGGTAAATTACAGTCAGAGCTGCGCTGTGGTTCCTCAGCAGTGCCGCCCACAAGCCCAGGCTGCCATAACAATCCCATCGGCACGCAGCGTTAAACCTCTAAAGAGATGCCTTCAAAGACCGGGTGGGGATGAAGCGACACATATGCTGTCGGAGTAATATGCAGTCCTGGAGGTCCGCGAGCGGTGGAGGTGACTCACGTCGAAGGTGAACTCGACCAGACTGCCGACGTCACTGGTGTTAACCATGGCTGACTCGCCCATCACGGTGCCGCCAAACTGCGTTTGGACCAATGAATTCTCGCTGGACGGGGGCGAAAAAAGAGGTGCAAACACGGTCACGCCGCTGCAGGGGAAGGAAGCAGCAGGATGGGGTTTAATGGGACACTCACACGGAGAAGGTGGGCAGGATGGTGTTTTCGATCAGCATGGCCACGGTCACGGGCGTCAGGTCATTCTGCTCACTGAGACTGAAGAAACCAGAGGAAGAAAACTGTCAAAATGAGACTCGATGCTACGAAAAAATCTAAACAAATTAGAATTCTGAGTTCGTCGAACGTTTGACATGAATTAATCGAAGTGAATCTATTGATTTGAAGCTTTCTCTTTGAGGTCAAACTAGTCCGAACATTCACTCAGTGTGTTTCAGAGCCTCACGTCGACAGAAGCAGCTGCGACTCGATCTCGCGGGTGTACAGGCTGATCCCTTTGGTTTCAAACAAGAGCGTCAGAGTCACCTAAAAAAGAAAAGCAACACGCGACAGACGAGTGTTAAAGTCCGGACAGATCGAAACGAAGCTGTGTGGTTCGGGTCAGGCTCACCTTTTCGTTGCCTTTCAGTGGGTTCCCCAGCTCACAGAGCACCGTGCCCTCATAAGTACACGGAATGGCATTGTCCTGATCACAGAAATGACAGAAAATAACATGATAACAAGAGTGTTTAAAGGAAAGATTTGAATTTACTGGCTTATTTATGATGATGAAACACACACACTGTAGTTTGGGGCTGTGACGATTGACTCTAACGCCCTCAGACAGACTGGAGAGAGCAGAGTGAGTATCTGCTGTCCTCTAGTGGACGTACCTTGGACCTGACGCCGGAGTAAGTCAGCGCCTGGGGGACAGTGACGTTGAGCGCCGCCTGGTGAGCGTCCTCGGCCACTTTCCCAGGAGACGGGAAGTTTGTCACCTCCACCTTCATGCGCAGGATCCTCATGTCACTGTTGAACTGGAGCATCTGGAACTTGCCCTGCCTGGAGGAGTAGTGAGGAAGTGTGTAACATTGTGGGTTTACGGCTAAGAGGTCAAAGTTCAAATCCTTTTTAAAGTTCTCCATGTTGGTTCCTACAGTTTCCTAACACAACATGAAGGTCACAAAAATTGGGGATTCTCCTTTGGCTTCAGATATAAATGTGAGATGGAGTTTTCTTACCTCTTGTATGGTTCCCCTTTTTTATCAACAAACTGGGCATTCGCCTGCAGGTTACTGGTGCACTTGTTGTCTGAGCCACACTCCTTCTGAAAGTTGATCTGTGGGAAACACACCAGGTATTCTCACCACTGTAATATTGAAACAATCACACTACTGTATTTCCCAAGTGTCAGAGCATGGTGGTCTACCTCAGTTCTCTGCGTGAGCTTCTGCTCCTGGCTGAGGATCGGGTAGGAGTCCAGGTTCTGCAGCGAGCGCCTGAGCTTCGGCTTCTGTTCGTTCAGCGACAGGTTGAGGGAGAAGACCACCGGGTCCAGCTTGTCCTTCACGGGCTCCTGAAAAAAAGACTCACAGAGTTTAGGTCCAGCCTGAACTCCACCCGGTCAAGTTTTACAGCGTGAGTGTCCACATGCTGCCTCACCACGACAATCAGTTTTATGTTGTGACATTTGGATTTGGAGGACGGCAGGCTGAGGTTTCCGGTGTACGTGTGGTCGCGGTTCTGGAAAAGCACACGATGGTTCCTCCTCCTCTCCATGTCGGCCTCCAACGTGTACCTCACCGCTTCACAGAGCACAGACAGTGTTACGTCAAAACACATAAAGACACAAACATGCGAAGCTTTGTTTTCTTTGCAAAAGTAAGCAAAAAACAAGTGAAAGCAGCCGTCTTACTGATGTTTTTCTTGAAGTCTTTGTTCCCGTTGCTCAGAGTGAACGACAGGCACAGTCGAGCTGTGATGCTGAGGGGGAGCAGGAGGAGCAACGTCAGTAATTCAACCAATCCCATCATCACAGACAGACGGACTGGACTGAGAAGAGGCCTCACCATGGCGTTTTATTTGGACACTGATTGGGGTCCACAATCTTGGGCTCGACGTCGAAGTCTTTGGTCAAGTGGACGACCGGTCGAGCTCTGGAGGACAGTCAGAAGAGGACCAACAAAACAGGTCAATTAACTTCTGTTTGTTAGCGAAATGAACAGTCTATAGACTGATATCAGGTGAAACCTTAAAAACAGACTGGTCACGAACGTGTGGCTTAAAAACAACAAGAAAAATGTTCAACTTTTTCTCTTTCTACCTGAGCAGCGCAATCCGGTCATCAAGAGAGCCGACTAAAATGTCTGGGTAGCTGTTGTCGTCCATGTCCATCCCCCCACTGATGGAGTAACCGAAGGTGTGGAACCGACCTCCGTCCACCGACTCACCCTCGATCACCTGCAGAGGGCAGCATCGGCACATTAGAGTGACACTTCGGCTGCAGTTTGTGACGAGGGTCCAGATTTATTCCTTACCTGACTGGGTTCTTTCGAGACGCCCTGTTTACTGCCCATCCAGATGAAGACCCTCCCCGAGTCGAGGAACGGAGCTCCCACCGCGAAGTCTGCGGGATAAAAAAAGAGACAAACGTGGGTGACATGTTGGTGCTGTAGGGGGCAGCACAGCACAGGTTTGATCACTCAGTGTGGGAACATGGGAAAACATTCCAGCTGAACTCTAAAGCCTCATCACACGTAGGCGCCAAGCAAACGCTGCGCTCGCGGTCGCACCTTGGAACCCGTCCTGGTTGATGTCACCGATGGCCGCCACCGCCACGCCAAACCCGGAGCCGGCGGGGCCCTTCAGCACCTCGGTGGCGGTCTTCTGGAAGGAGCCGTTCTCGTTCATGAAGATGTAGACGGCGCCGCCCTCGTCCTTCATACGGTCGAAGTAGAAAGGAGCGCCCACGATCAGGTCGTTCCAGCTGAGGAAACAGGCAGAAAACATGCATCAGAGTGGGAAACGAAATGAAATTTCCTACATATTCACGTGTCAAAGATCTGAGACGTTGCCATAATGGGAGCAGCTTATCTGAGCTGCTGAAAGGACGAGCTTTCTACACTCCGAGTCGAGCATTCTCTGCATAACAGAGCGGCTCATCACCACAGAGCCTTCAAGCGTGCGACGGCTCCAGATAAAGACGGAGTCACTGTCAGCGCATTCGCACGTGAAAACACGACACTTGTCGATTCACTTTCCTTCGTCTACACGCAAATGAGGAATCCCAAGTTGCATGAGAGACTATATTTAGATTGTTGAGTTCCTAACAAGGAATAATGTGCTGACTAACAAAAAAACAACAGTTTTCAAATTCGGGCAGGAACGCACTCGTCGTTGTTGAGGTCCGTGATCGCCAGGCTGCTTCCGAAATAAGAGCCCACTTGTTCCCCTGGAATGGTCTGCATCATCTCGATCTTGTCCAACGTCCTCCCGAGCAGCACAGCGCCCTTGGACTCGTCCCTGGGAGCCCCCGTCACCACCGTGTACTCGTCGCGGCTCAGCACCTTCTTCTCTTCGAGGACCGAATAACCTGTGGACGCACAGGAAACTGCGTGTAACACACTGCAGCGTCTGGAGGACGCTCTGCACGAAAGAGACAGCCTTCCTGTTTACCCATATAACTGTAGCGTCTCTTCAGCTGTCCGAAGTCTTTCTCAGCAGAGTCCCAGGCGTTGAAAGGATCCGGGTCTCGCCATGTTATATGAACATTCCCTTGATAACAAAGCAGAGTCACAAAACCGGGTTAAAACTAAGCTTCACACACCAGTTTCCCAGACAGAGTGTAATCCTGCTGTTTGGGGTGACGCTGAGGTTTCGCGCACATGAATGGAGTTTTGTAATCCCGCTCAGTGAAACCCGGCCATTATTTCGGCATTACAGCCTCCTGGTTGCCGTTCGCTCCTCGGTTCCCCCCACCTTGCCACACGTAGCTGCCCGGCGTGCCGACGTAGACGTCCGTCTCCGTCATGCCGGCCGACACGCCCATGGAGCACATGCCCTCGAACTCAAAGTCCAGGTTGGGGTTGCAGACCTCGTAGGTGTGCGTCTGCCACTCGTCGACGGGGTCGAACGTCAGGTCGTTGCTCCTCACGTAGCACTTGCCGATCATCCGCCGCTGCTCCTCCGTGCCGCTTTTGATGATCTTAACGTAACGATGGCCGCACGCCTGAGGAAGATCAAACTAAAAATTACACAGGTCCAATATTTCATCTGTGACACGAAGTACAAAAATGCTATTTAAGTGTGAATCGCTGAGATGCTGAGTGAATCATGTGTGACTGGCAGTGTTGACTAATGGAGAGATAAAAGGGGGGGGATCAGCTCACCAGCACACGGCCCCCACGCTGGGCCCCCTGACTGGCCACCGTCACGCCCAGCCACATGCCCTCCACCATCTCTGTGGGGTTCGCTGTGAAGACGATTGAAATGTGTCACACATCTGCGGTTTTGCAACAACACATTCATCAAATCCTTTGACTGTTACAATTTAAGACACAAAACTCGACTCTCCCGACCAGAAAGAAACGCTCGGCGTGGTTGTGGGAACTCAGAGACCCTCCGACTCAGACAGCGAAGCGTCTCGAGCCGTGATCGTGCCCCGACAAAATAGAGCGACCACAAAAATGTCCTGTGACTGCAGCAGCGGCGCTTCTCCTACAGCCAAGATCAAACATGATGCAGAACACTTCCACTGCAGCTCCTACCTGAGGGCTCGAGAGGGGGGGGGGGGGTGCTCATGGCCTGCAATCTACCTGGTGACACCCATCATTCTGACAAAGATTCACTTGCACAGATGTTGCATTGCTGATCTCATCGCTTTGACATTGGTCTGGATGCTGACGAGCTGAGAACTAACTCGCTCTGACTTCATGGTAAAAAGCTGCCGTGTGTCATTTGCAGGTCAGACTTTTCAGTTCCTGTCAATGCAGACGTGTTGTTTTCACAAAGGAAACATGAGATGCTGAAATAATGTTCCCAATGTAGACGCAAAAATGTGTTTCTATTTTCTTCAAACTCTTCTTGAGGAGCCACTTTGCACGCAAAACGTCCAGAATCCCCTTGAAGCTCTTACTCGAGGTGACGAGGTCCATCCGGGTGCAGTCGCTGGAGTCTGTGGTGACGGGGCAGGAGAAGACGGCGCCCGTTTCATTCACGTTTTGTAAGGATTCGGCCCTCTCTTTGGGTGCTCCTGCGAGAAGCCTGCACACACACACACATGCACACACACGCAAAGAGGAAGGCAGACACAGAAGCAGAAGTTAGATCATATCACACCTCCGCCACTGTGCCGAGACAGCAACACAAAGTCGAGACAGCCGCAACATCATAGATGGTTGAACCGATTATTTATGGAGACTAAACATCTAAATGCACCTTGCAGCTTTTTGTTCATGTGCAGCAGAATGTCTTTTATGTCTAGTTCGCATTTAGTGGTTCAAAAAGCACAAAAACGTAACAAAAACACATTCAAGCATCTCATTTACATTAGAGTACAGTGAAAAAGTTCCTAGTTTCCTGTCATTTATTTCCAACTTCATTTTTTTAACATTTATTTGAACATTTATTACGCTTTCATTTACTGACACAAAAAAGAATTTACAATATCAGCAAAGAGTTCATTAAAATCTGTAAAATTTCAAAAGTGCAGATATCTTTATCACACAAAAAAATTTCAAAATTGTTCAGTATTTTGTAGTATTTCTTACATGTAGAATTTCTTTATGTTCCGACATTAAAAGCAACCGATTCTTCAACTACATTTCGACTTTCTGCCTTTTAATTTGGGCCTGTAGACGCTCGCACACACACACACACACACACTCCGCTCATGTTGGAGGAAAAGGAAAGCGTGACTCAGTGACACCGTGACCTCTGACAAGTCCGGGCCTCGCGCCTGCAAAGACAGACACGCAAAACTCGGTCCTTCGGCGGTGGAGCTGATCTCTTTGTCCACTGGCCTCCACCCTCCCTCCATCAGCACCTTCTGACACAGTGCAGATCTTTGAAGTGGAGGGATTACCGCTCTCCACAGCTCCGCGCCGGGGCCACAGTGTTTACCGTCAGCACAAGATTTATTAGCTCCACTTCGTAGGCGGAGGGTGCGGACAACCTTGTTTACAGTGCGCGTGTGCGTGTGTGTGTGTGCGCAGGTGACATCTGACCTGTTGTAGTGTGTGCAGAAACAAAAGGCGAGTTACAGAGCATGACATGTTGCCTTTTCTTTTTTAAGCTGGAACTTACAGAACATGTTGATTTGTGGCAGGTGAACAGCAGGAGGTAGAAAAACATCCGGATGTTGAAGCCTGCTCACATGCGACTCAGACGTGATGTTGTGGCTTCTTGCTCCACCCGTGCAAACAGCCAGATTGGATATCAGGCTGGAAGCAGCCAGTCACAGCCTGCTGTATCGATGGGACACCCCCTCACATCAACAATATACCCCTATACAAACCCTGTGTGCTATCATGAGCTCATCTCGAGAGCCAAGATGTGTCAGTAAAGAGTTTCAGATATGCAAAGATAAGACTCCGTCTTTTGCATGTCTGCTGCTGAAATTTGTCATGTGAGCTCGCCGCCGCCACTGATTTTAGATCAAATTACCCCATTAACCTATTTCAAGCTCGATCATCTGGGAAATAACAACAGGCTGCGGTGCACTTAATACTCTCACCGACTATCTTGACGTAAACCAACTGGTTTCAGACGTGGCCTCACGTTTTACTGTCTCCCACTGAGAGGGGCAGCGTTTGCTTCCTGTCTGCTACCAGAGGGGCTCCATCAGCAATCCATCAATTACCCTACAAAGTGATAACAACCGGGGAGAGCCCAGACGGCCTCGGAGGGCTGCCGGTCTCCGTCGGGGGCGGGGGGAGCGAGCTCTGGCAGTCCTTCGGCAACGGACTCCACCGAGGTTTGTTTTCATGAATGGGACTGACAGATTTGTGGAGCAGAGTCCCACCTTGCATGTGTGCGGAGGGCCGTTCTGTAGTGTATCTGTGTATCCTTGACAACAGTAAACGTAAGCCCGGGAGGAACGGGGGCCATTTTCTGCCCTGGAGCTGTTAAACCACAACTCACGGCCATGCGGACTGTTTTTAGCCCTGAGTGGGACACGGTGTCTCCAAAACACTGACTTCCAGGGTGAGAGCGGTTCTCGAGATAAAAGCGAGGCACACAATGCATCATGGGAGAGGATCCCACGCATTCAGATGGGAAAAAGACAAAAAAACAAGGTCAAGGCAGATACGGAGTAACCAGGCGGCGGTTATAAACACGCCAGAGGCCCGTTAATGTGGACTTTGGTCGAGTTGAAGCGCGAGCGGTGTGTGTGTGGGGGGTGGCACAGAGTCCAGCGTTAATCACGCGTGCTTCAGGAGCTAATCCTGGCTAGCAGAGGCGCTGGTTGCCGCAAACCAGAGAAGCAAAGAACGGTTAATCCGACCTCAGAAACACACGCTCACTCTGAGCCAGCAGAGCCAGCGGAGCCGTGTGGGTCAGCGGCGTTTGTTGTGGAATTTCAACACTGCCAACTCGTGCCATCGGTTCTGACACGGAGCGCGGATACGTCTTTAAATGATCAGGTTCCCTTATCAAGTTCATTCAAAGAATTTAAGAATTAGTCGAATATTACATGATTTTTACTTTTGACCCCAATTAAATAATTCACTCCTTTGGCTTCGACAGGCATGGTGGTTCAGTGGTTAGAACGTTGCCCACACGGTGAGAGGAAACAGGTCGGGGCTTTCTGTGTGGCGTTTGCACGTCCATCTGTAGGTGCAACTCTTCTCTGTGGAACTCTACTTTTGTCCGACAGTCTGGAAACATAAAATGACTTGAATTAGTCACACTTAATTGCCACGAAATGTGGCGGGTGTTTTCCACTGCATTTATTGTAGCTTTTGGAACTATTTTTGACTCTGAAAGGTGTACAGGAGCAGCGAGGGGGCTGCCAGCTCGGCCAGGACGACACACCTCAGACTCAACAGCGTTCGTCCTCCTCCTGTCTCCTTCCCAGCTCATCACCTCCTCATAAACAGGCTGTCAAAAGCCCAGGCAACCAAAAGAGGGAGGGGGGAGGGGAGGGGGGGGTGAGGTGGGCAGCTGCATTCCTACTCCGAGGACATGTTGAAATTTGCCCCTTTCGCTTTACGAGGGATCCGAGAGGCTGGTGGAAACCAAACATTTGCCGTGGCAAACACGCCCAGCGAAGGTGAGCGCGGCTGCATTCTCCACGTCGGGGGGGGGGATACACCAAGTTTGATGCAAATCAGTGTGAAATAGCCAAATCAATCCTCTGCTCTGACAATGACGAAAAAGCAGAAAATAGCAGCACCTAAGTAATGCCAGGCACCATGTAAATACTTTTCTGGCAGGTTATGAAGAATTACACCATGATATCACATACTCCCACCGCCACCCACCTGCCCCCCCACCCCCACCGACCCAGCACCACCACATACCTATTGTTAGGAATAACAGCAACAACACAGGAGCCAGGAAATCCAACTTAATTAGAGATGACTAAACCCCTTCGGATGACATTTCCTCTGCAACTCACAAAGCTTTCATAAGATGAACAAGAGGAGACGATGTGAGGCGAGAGTCTGTCACGTTTCATCCGAAACTGCCGTCTGACTCGTTTCTCTGTTTCCCAATGAGTTCACCCTAATCTGGATCCGGCCTGAACACGACTATCGGGACACCGGTGGTGCAATTTCACTTTTTCTGCGTTCTGTAGAGAAGTGAAACAGTCACGGATAAGCGAAAGCAACAGTGTGACACACAGCAGACCACGGCTGCCTCCAGCTTATCAACTCACTGCGACGTGTTCTTATTGATTGCGTGCGGCGGCACGATAAGTTGCTGGTGAGTGAGCGTGAGTGTGTCAGAATTGCGCAGGAAGTTGATCACCTTCCAGATAAGGATGAAGGAGGCAACCTGTCGGTCGCAGGGTGCGGCTGAAGGAAAAAAACAGGCCTCCAGCGGTTCACGTTAACGAAGCCCAAAGGCTTGTTTTTACCACGAGGAACGAAAATGGTGAAAAACACCTCAGAGCGTCACAGTCCAACACCACAAACAAAGTATGTGTTTCAATAAATCCTTCGGGTTGGTTTTAATATAGAGACTTTGGTCGCACGCTGGAGGGAAGTGGGCTTTGACCTCCACCTGCAGTGACAATAACTGCAATAAACAGTCAATAAATACCCAAACAAGAACTGACAAGAAACAAGCGCCCAAGAAAACAGAAGCTGAATGAAAACACACACACACACACACCTAAACAAACTACATCTGTCTTCAGCATTAGTTATTAATAAACTACGACATGACAGGGAACTCGGATTGATTCCAGGGGAAACATTGCCACTCAGACCCACTGAGCGGATAAATGGAGACGATATTGAACGAAGCGACTCAATCTGCAGATTGAATTAGTCGCGAGGACAAGAGAGCAGGCAGGCGGGCCGGCGGCCCTCCCGGGCTGCTGTAATGGCGCAACGACGCCGATGACAGACGAGCAGATGGCCGATATGACGGACGCGACGTGTTACGGTGGAGTCTGCTGCTGCCGCGCTAATGATAAGAGGATGTAGAGCTGCATGACTGATATGTGGGTTGTTGTTTTGTTTCAATAAAAGGACTCGATCACTGATAAGTCTCCTTTATTGCGCATTCAGGAGACACTTCAGCAATGCAGTATGTGGATGAACACACACGCATTGCTGCCAGTCTGCTCACTGGACACACACTGAGTTACTAACACAGTTATATTGTTTCTGCAGGTCGAGGACATGAGTCATCTCTGGTCAAACAGTGACACATCCACCCGCTGTGAGGGGAAATAAAGACACAGGTAGACACAACTCCACCTGCTTCCCACCACTCCTGCACTCCTTTTTAATCAATTCAAGTCAGTAAATTTTCAAACTACTGGGATGAAACCTTACAGTTCGACCTGAATGTTCTCTAGCGTTGAACTACAGACCTGCAGAATGAACAATACCATCAAAATGCATCTTTCTGTGAATATACCAGCATGCGCAGAGTGACAGGAAGCTGTAAAGTCTTTTGAACTGCACACTTGTGGTTGAACTATTTCCCCAGAGACAATCCACAAAAAAAGAGAAGAGAGCAACATTTCAACAGTTCGATTTGATGATATTATTTTCACAAAGCTCGTTTTCAGTCTTGTCTCCCTGTACACTCTGTTTGCTGCTGAGCTCCGGAGTGATGACGACAAGCAGGCGCTGCGATGTTGGTCCTGCCCTGCCCTCTCACCTCTGTCAAGTCCTCCAAGGCTGACCTGAGAGCTGTTTGACTGCCAGTTGAAACAAAGCAGGAGACACAGCAGGCATAACAATGACAC